>JASTWF010000467.1:0-368860 GCA_030390025.1 Squalus acanthias
CCGCCTGTCATACATCCGCCCGTCATACACCCGCCCGTCATACACCCGCCTGTCATACATCCGCCCGTCATACATCCGCCCGTCATACACCTCGCCCGTTATACATCCGCCTGTCATACATCCGCCCGTCATACACCTCGCCCGTTTTACATCCGCCTGTCATACATCCGCCCGTCATACATCCGCCTGTAATACATCCACCCGTCATGCACCCCGCCCGTCATACACCCCACATCTGCCCGTTATTCACCCGCCCGTCATACACTCCGTATCTGCCCATTATTCACCCGCCCGTCATACACTCGGCCCATCGTACACCCCGCCCATCATACACCCGCCCGTACTACACTCCGTTCGTACTACACCCGCCCGTGATAGACCCGCCCATTATGCACCCCGCCCGTTATGCACCCTGCCCGTTATACACCCCGCCCGTCATACACCCGCCCGTCATACACCCGCCAGTTCTACACCCCGCCCGTACTACACCCCGCCCGTACTACACCCCGCCCATTATACACCCCGCCCGTTATACACCCCGCCCGTTATACACCCACCCGTTATACACCCCGCCCGTTATACACCCGCCTGTTATACACCCCGCCCGTTATACACCCCGCCCGTTATACACCCCGCCCGTTATACACCCCGCCCGATATACACCCCGCCCGTTATACACCCCACCCGTTATACACCCCACCCATTATACACCCGCCCGTTATACACCCCACCCATTATACACCCGCCCGTTATACACCCCGCCCGTTATAAACCCGCCTGTTGTACAACTCCACCCGTTATACAGCCCGCCCGTTATGCACCTCACCCGTTATACAGCCCGCCCGTTATACACCCGCCTGTTATACACCCGCCCGTTATACACCCGCCCGTTATACACCCCACCCATTATACACCCGCCCGTTATACACCCCGCCCGTTATACACCTCGCCCGTTATACAGCTCGCCCGTTATACATCCGCCCGTAATACATCCGCCCGTCATACACCCCGCCCGTCATACACCCGCCCGTCATCCACCCGCCAGTACTACACTCCACCCGTTATACATCCCGCCCGTTATACACCCTGCCCGTTATACACCCGCCCATTATACACCTCACCCGTTAAACACCCGCCCGTTATACACATTCGCCCGTTATACACCCGCCCGTTATACACCCCGCCCGTTATAAACCCGCCTGTTGTACAACTCCACCCGTTATACAGCCCGCCCGTTATACATCCCGCCCGTTATACACCCGCCCGTTATACACCCCGCCCGTTATACATTCGCCCGTCATACACCCGCCCGTCATACACCCGCCCGTCATACAACTCGCCCGTTATACATCCGCCTGTCATACATCCGCCCGTCATACACCTCGCCCGTCATACATCCTCCTGTAATACATCCGCCCGTCATACACCCCGCCCGTCATACACCCCGCATCTGCCCGTTATTCACCCGCCCGTCATACACCTCGCCCGTTATACATCCGCCTGTCATACATCCGCCCGTCATACATCCGCCTGTAATACATCCGCCCGTCATACACCCCGCCTGTCATACACCCCGCATCTGCCCGTTATTCACCCGCCCGTCATACTCTCCGCATCTGCCCGTTATTCACCCGCCCGTCATACACTCCGCCCATCGTACACCCCGCCCATCATACACCCGCCCGTACTACACTCTGTTCGTACTACACCCGCCCGTGATAGACCCGCCCATTATACACATGCCCGTTATGCACCCCGCCCATTATGCACCCCGCCCGTTATACACCCCGCCCGTTATACACCCGCCCGTTATACACCCACCCGTTATACACCCCGCCCTTTATAAACCCCGGCCGTTATAAACCCCGCACGTGAAACACCCCGCCCGTTATACACACCGCCCGTTACACACCCGCCCATTACAGACCCGCCCGTTACACACCCGCCCGTTATACACCCGCCCGTTATACACCCCGCCCGTTATACACTTTGCCCGTTATACACCCCGCCCGTTATACACCCCGCCCGTTATACACCCCGCCCGTTATACACCCGCCCGTTATACACCCCGCCCGTTACACACCCCGCCCGTCATAGACCCCGCCCGTCATACACCCCACATCTGCCCGTTATTCATCCGCCCGTCATGCACTCCGCCCGTCGTACACCCCGCCCATCATACACCCTCCCGTCATACACCCCGCCCATCATACACCCGCCCGTACTACACTCCGCCCGTCATGCACATCGCCCGTAATACATCCGCCCCGAATACATCCGCCCGTCATACACTCCGCCCGTTATACACCCGCCAGTACTACACTCCGCCCGTACTACACTCCGCCCGTTATACACCCGCCCGTGATAGACCCACCCGTTATACACATGCCCGTTATGCACCCTGCCCGTTATACACCCCGCCCATTATACGCACGCCCGTTCTGCACCCCGCCCATTATACACCCCGCCCGTTATACACCCCGCCCGTTATACAGATGCCCGTTATACACCCCACCCGTTATACACCCCGCCCGTTATACACCCCACCCGTTATACACCCGCCCGTTATACACCCCGCCTGTTATACACCACACCCGTTATACACCCGCCCGTTATACACCCCGCCTGTTATACACCCGCACGTTATACACCCCGCCCGTTATGCACCATGCCCATTATGCACCCCGCCCATTATGCACCCCGCCAGCTATACACCCCGCCCGTTATACACCCCGCCCGTTATACAGATGCCCGTTATACACCCCACCCGTTATACACCCGCCCGTTATACACCCCGCCCGTTATACACCTCGCCTGTTACACACCCGCCTGTTACACACCCGCCCGTTACACACCCGCCTGTTACACACCCGCCCGTTACACACCCGCCCGTTACACACCCGCCCGTTACACACCCGCCTGTTCCACACCCGCCCGTCATACACCCCGCCCGTTATGCACCCTGCCCATTATGCACCCCACCCATTATGCACCCCGCCCGCTATACACCCCGTCCGTTATACACCCCGCCCGTTATACACCCCGCCCGTTATACACCCCGCCCGTTATAGACCCCGCCTGTCATACACCCGCCTGTCATACACCCTCCCGTCATACACCCCGCATCTGCCCGTTATTCATCCGCCCGTCATACACCCCGCCCGTCATACACCCTCCTGTCATACACCCCGCCCATCATACATCCGCCCGTACTACACTCCGCCCGTACTACACTCCGTCCGTTATACACCCGCCCGTGATAGACCCGCCCGTTATACACATGCCCATTATGCACCCTGCACGTTATGCACCCCGCCCGTTATACACCCCGCCAATTATACGCCCGCCCGTTATGCACCCTGGCCATTATGCACCCTGCCCGCTATACACCCCGCCTGTTACACACCCGCCCGTTACACACCCGCCCGTTACACACCCGCTCGTTATACACCCCGCCCGCTATACACCCCGCCCGTTATACACCCCGCCCGTTATACACTCGCCCGTTTTACACATGCCCGTTACACACCCGCCCGTTATACACCCGCCCGTTATACACCCCGCCCGCTACACACCCGCCCGTTATACACCCCGCCCGTTATACACCCCGCCCGTTACACACCCGCCCGTTATACACCCGCCCGTTATACACCCCGCCCGTTATACACCCGCCCGTTACACACCCGTCCGTTATACACCCGCCCGTTATACACCCCGCCCGTTATACACCCCGCCCGTTATACACCCGCCCGTTATACACCCCGCCCGTTATACACCCCGCCCGTTATACACCCGCCCGTTACACACCCGCCCGTTATACACCCGCCCGTTATACACCCCGGCTGTTATAAACCCCGCACGTTATACACCCCGCCCGTTATACACACCGCCCGTTACACACCCGCCCATTACAGACCCGCCCGGTACACACCAGCCCGTTACACACCCGCCCGTTACACACCCGCCCGTTATACACCCGCCCGTTATACACCCCGCCCGTTATACACCCCGCCCGTTATACACCCCGCCCATTATACACCCGCCCGTTATACACCACGCCCGTTATACACCCCGCCCGTTACACACCCGCCTGTTATACACCCCGCCCGTTATACACCCCGCCCGTTACACACCCGCCCGTTACACACCCGCCCGTTACACACCCGCCCGTTACACACCCCGCTCGTTATACACCCTGCCCGTTACACACCCGCCCGTTACACACCCGCCCGCTACACACCCGCCCGTTATACACCCCGCCCGTTATACACCCCGCCCGTTATACACCCGCCCGTTATACACCCGCCCGTTATACACCCCGCCCGTTACACACCCCGCCCGTTATACACCCCAACGTTATACACCCGCCCGTTATACACCCCGCCCGTTATACACCCCGCCCGTTACACACCCCGCCCGTTACACACCCCGCCTGTTATACACCCCGCCCGTTACATACCCCGCCCGTCATAGATCCCGCCCGTCATACACCCCGCATCTGCCCGTTATTCATCCGCCCGTCATACACTCCGCCCGTCGTACACCTCGCCCATCATACACCCTCCCGTCATACACCCCGCCCATCATACACCCGCCCGTACTACACTCCGCCCGTTATACACCCGCCCGTGATAGACCCGACCGTTATACACATGCCCGTTATGCACCCCGCACGTTATGCACCCCGCCCGTTATGCACCCTGCCCGTTATACACCCCGCCCATTATACGCCCGCCCGTTATACACCCCGCCCGTTATACAGATGCCCGTTATACACCCCACCCGTTATACACCCGCCCGTTATACACCCCGCCTGTTATACACCCCACCCGTTATACACCCACCCGTTATACACCCCGCCTGTTATACACCCGCACGTTATACACCCCGCCCGTTATGCACCCTGCCCATTATGCACCCCGCCCATTATGCACCCCGCCAGCTATACACCCCGCCCATTACACACCCCGCCCGTTATACACCCCGCCCGTTATAAACCCCGCCCGTTATACACCCCGCCCGTTATACACCCCGGCTGTTACACACCCGCCCGTTACACACCTGCCCGTTACACACCCGCCCGTAAAACACCCGCCCGTTATACACCCCGCCCGTTATAAACCCCGCCCGTTATACACCCCGCCCGTTATACACCCCGACTGTTACACACCCGCCCGTCATACACCCCGCCCGTTATGCACCCTGCCCATTATGCACCCCGCCCGCTATACACCCCGCCCGTTATACACCCTGCCCGTTATACACCCCGCCCGTTATACACCCCGCCCGTTATACACCCCGCCCGTTATACACCCCGCCCGTTATACACCCCGCCCGTTATAAACCCCGCCCGTTATACACCCCGCCCGTTATACACCCCGCCTGTTACACACCCGCCTGTTACACACCCGCCCGTTACACACCCGCCCGTTACACACCCGCCCGTTATACGCCCCGCCCGTTAAACACCCCGCCCGTTATAGACCCCGCCCATTATACACCCGCCTGTCATACACCCTCCCGTCATACACCCCGCATCTGCCCGTTATTCATCCACCCGTCATACACCCCGCACGTCATACACCCGCCCGTACTACACTCCGCCCGTACTACACTCCGTCCGTTATACACCCGCCCGTGATAGACCCGCCCGTTATACACATGCCCATTATGCACCCTGCACGTTATGCACCCCGCCCGTTATACACCCCACCAATTATACGCCCGCCCGTTATGCACCCTGGCCATTATGCACCCTGCCCGCTATACACCCCGCCTGTTACACACCCGCCTGTTACACACCCGCCCGTTACACACCCGCCCGCTACACACCCGCCCGTTATACACCCCGCCCGTTATAAACCCCGCCCGTTACACACCCGCCCGTTACACACCCGCCTGTCATACATCCGCCCGTCATACACCCGCCCGTCATACACCCGCCTGTCATACATCCGCCCATTATACACCCGCCCGTTATACACCCCGCCCGTTATACACCCCGCGCGTTATACACCTCGCCCGTCATCCACCCGCCCGTCATCCACCCGCCAGTACTACACTCCACCCGTTATACATCCCGCCCGTTATACACCCTGCCCGTTATACACCCGCCCATTATACACCTCACCCGTTAAACACCCGCCCGTTATACACATTCGCCCGTTATACACCCGCCCGTTATACACCCCGCCCGTTATAAACCCGCCTGTTGTACAACTCCACCCGTTATACAGCCCGCCCGTTATACATCCCGCCCGTTATGCACCTCACCCGTTATACAGCCCGCCCGCTATACATCCGCCCGTTATACACCCCGCCCATTATACACCCCGCCCGTTATACATTCGCCCGTCATAAACCCGCCCATCATACACCCGCCCGTCATACAACTCGCCCGTTATACATCCGCCTGTCATACATCCGCCCGTCATACACCTCGCCCGTTATACATCCGCCTGTCATACATCCGCCCGTCATACATCCGCCTGTAATACATCCGCCCGTCATACACCCCGCCTGTCATACACCCCGCATCTGCCTGTTATTCACCCGCCCGTCATACTCTCCGCATCTGCCCGTTATTCACCCGCCCGTCATACACTCCGCCCATCGTACACCCCGCCCATCATACACCCGCCCGTACTACACTCTGTTCGTACTACACCCGCCCGTGATAGACCCGCCCATTATACACATGCCCGTTATGCACCCCGCCCATTATGCACCCCGCCCATTATACACCCCGCCCGTTATACACCCGCCCGTTATACACCCACCCGTTATACACCCCGCCCTTTATAAACCCCGGCCGTTATAAACCCCGCACGTGAAACACCCCGCCCGTTATACACACCGCCCGTTACACACCCGCCCATTACAGACCCGCCCGTTACACACCCGCCCGTTATACACCCGCCCGTTATACACCCCGCCCGTTATACACTTTGCCCGTTATACACCCCGCCCGTTATACACCCCGCCCGTTATACACCCGCCTGTTATACACCCCGCCCGTTACACACCCCGCCCGTCATAGACCCCGCCCGTCATACACCCCACATCTGCCCGTTATTCATCCGCCCGTCATGCACTCCGCCCGTCGTACACCCCGCCCATCATACACCCTCCCGTCATACACCCCGCCCATCATACACCCGCCCGTACCACACTCCGCCCGTCATGCACATCGCCCGTAATACATCCGCCCCGAATACATCCGCCCGTCATACACTCCGCCCGTTATACACCCGCCAGTACGACACTCCGCCCGTACTACACTCCGCCCGTTATACACCCGCCCGTGATAGACCCACCCGTTATACACATGCCCGTTATGCACCCCGCCCATTATACACCCCGCCCGTTATACACCCCGCCCGTTATACACCCCGCCCGTTATACAGATGCCCGTTATACACCCCACCCGTTATACACCTGTCCGTTATACACCCCGCCAGCTATACACCCCGCCCGTTACACACCCCGCCCGTTATACACCCTGCCCGTTATAAACCCCGCCCGTTATACACCCCGCCCGTTATACACCTCGCCTGTTACACACCCGCCTGTTACACACCCGCCCGTTACACACCCGCCCGTTACACACCCGCCCGTTACACACCCGCCTGTTCCACACCCGCCCGTCATACACCCCGCCCGTTATGCACCCTGCCCATTATGCACCCCACCATTATGCACCCCGCCCGCTATACACCCCGTCCGTTCTACACCCCGCCCGTATACACCCTGCCGTTATAAACCCCGCCCGTTATACACCCCGCCCGTTATACACCTGCCTGTTACACACCCGCCTGTTACACACCCGCCCGTTACACACCCGCCCGTTACACACCCGCCCGTTAACACCCGCCTGTTCCACACCCGCCTGTCCACACCCGCCCGTCTACACCCCGCCCGTTATGCACCCTGCCCATTATGCACCCCACCCATTATGCACCCCGCCCGCTATACACCCCGTCCGTTATACACCCCGCCCGTTATACACCCCGCCCGTTATACAGATGCACGTTATACACCCCGCCCGTTATACAGATGCCCGTTATACACCCCACCCGTTATACACCCGCCCGTTATACACCCCGCCTGTTATACACCCCGCCCGTTACACACCCCGCCCGTTATACACCCCGCCCGTTATAAACCCCGCCCGTTATACACCCCGCCCGTTATACACCCCGACTGTTACACACCCGCCCGTCATACACCCCGCCCGCTATACACCCCGCCCGTTATACACCCCGCCCGTTACACACCCCGCCCGTTCTACACCCCGCCCGTTATACACCCCGCCCGTTATAAACCCCGCCCGTTATACACCCCGCCCGTTATACACCCCGCCTGTTACACACCCGCCCATTACACACCTGCCCGTTACCCACCCGCCCGTTATACACCCCGCCCGTTATACACCCCGCATCTGCCCGTTATTCATCCACCCGTCATACACCCCGCACGTCATACACCCGCCCGTACTACACTCCGCCCGTACTACACTCCGTCCGTTATACACCCGCCCGTGATAGACCCGCCCGTTATACACATGCCCATTATGCACCCTGCACGTTATGCACCCCGCCCGTTATACACCCCACCAATTATACGCCCGCCCGTTATGCACCCTGGCCATTATGCACCCCGCCCGCTATACACCCCGCCTGTTACACACCCGCCCGTTACACACCCGCCCGTTACACACCCGCCCGTTACACACCCGCCCGTTATACACCCCGCCCGCTATACACCCCGCCCGTTATACACCCCGCCCGTTATACACTCGCCCGTTTTACACATGCCCGTTACGCACTCCGCCCGTTATGCACCCCACCCATTATAAACCCCGTCCGTTATAAATCCCGCCCGTTATACACCCCGCCTGTTACACACCCGCCCGTTACACACCCGCCCGTTACACACCCGCCCGCTACACACCCGCCCGTTATACACCCCGCCCGTTATAAACCCCGCCCGTTACACACCCGCCCGTTACACACCCGCCCGTTATACACCCGCCTGTCATACATCCGCCCGTCATACACCCGCCCGTCATACACCCGCCTGTCATACATCCGCCCGTCATACATCCGCCCGTCATACACCTCGCCCGTTATACATCCGCCTGTCATACATCCGCCCGTCATACACCTCGCCCGTTTTACATCCGCCTGTCATACATCCGCCCGTCATACATCCGCCTGTAATACATCCACCCGTCATGCACCCCGCCCGTCATACACCCCACATCTGCCCGTTATTCACCCGCCCGTCATACACTCCGTATCTGCCCATTATTCACCCGCCCGTCATACACTCGGCCCATCGTACACCCCGCCCATCATACACCCGCCCGTACTACACTCCGTTCGTACTACACCCGCCCGTGATAGACCCGCCCATTATGCACCCCGCCCGTTATGCACCCTGCCCGTTATACACCCCGCCCGTCATACACCCGCCCGTCATACACCCGCCAGTTCTACACCCCGCCCGTACTACACCCCGCCCGTACTACACCCCGCCCATTATACACCCCGCCCGTTATACACCCCGCCCGTTATACACCCACCCGTTATACACCCCGCCCGTTATACACCCGCCTGTTATACACCCCGCCCGTTATACACCCCGCCCGTTATACACCCCGCCCGTTATACACCCCGCCCGATATACACCCCGCCCGTTATACACCCCACCCATTATACACCCGCCCGTTATACACCCCACCCATTATACACCCGCCCGTTATACACCCCGCCCGTTATAAACCCGCCTGTTGTACAACTCCACCCGTTATACAGCCCGCCCGTTATGCACCTCACCCGTTATACAGCCCGCCCGTTATACACCCGCCTGTTATACACCCGCCCGTTATACACCCGCCCGTTATACACCCCACCCATTATACACCCGCCCGTTATACACCCCGCCCGTTATACACCTCGCCCGTTATACAGCTCGCCCGTTATACATCCGCCCGTAATACATCCGCCCGTCATACACCCCGCCCGTCATACACCCGCCCGTCATCCACCCGCCAGTACTACACTCCACCCGTTATACATCCCGCCCGTTATACACCCTGCCCGTTATACACCCGCCCATTATACACCTCACCCGTTAAACACCCGCCCGTTATACACATTCGCCCGTTATACACCCGCCCGTTATACACCCCGCCCGTTATAAACCCGCCTGTTGTACAACTCCACCCGTTATACAGCCCGCCCGTTATACATCCCGCCCGTTATACACCCGCCCGTTATACACCCCGCCCGTTATACATTCGCCCGTCATACACCCGCCCGTCATACACCCGCCCGTCATACAACTCGCCCGTTATACATCCGCCTGTCATACATCCGCCCGTCATACACCTCGCCCGTCATACATCCTCCTGTAATACATCCGCCCGTCATACACCCCGCCCGTCATACACCCCGCATCTGCCCGTTATTCACCCGCCCGTCATACACCTCGCCCGTTATACATCCGCCTGTCATACATCCGCCTGTAATACATCCGCCTGTCATACACCCCGCATCTGCCCGTTATTCACCCGCCCGTCATACTCTCCGCATCTGCCCGTTATTCACCCGCCCGTCATACACTCCGCCCATCGTACACCCCGCCCATCATACACCCGCCCGTACTACACTCTGTTCGTACTACACCCGCCCGTGATAGACCCGCCCATTATACACATGCCCGTTATGCACCCCGCCCATTATGCACCCCGCCCGTTATACACCCCGCCCGTTATACACCCGCCCGTTATACACCCACCCGTTATACACCCCGCCCTTTATAAACCCCGGCCGTTATAAACCCCGCACGTGAAACACCCCGCCCGTTATACACACCGCCCGTTACACACCCGCCCATTACAGACCCGCCCGTTACACACCCGCCCGTTATACACCCGCCCGTTATACACCCCGCCCGTTATACACTTTGCCCGTTATACACCCCGCCCGTTATACACCCCGCCCGTTATACACCCCGCCCGTTATACACCCGCCTGTTATACACCCCGCCCGTTACACACCCCGCCCGTCATAGACCCCGCCCGTCATACACCCCACATCTGCCCGTTATTCATCCGCCCGTCATGCACTCCGCCCGTCGTACACCCCGCCCATCATACACCCTCCCGTCATACACCCCGCCCATCATACACCCGCCCGTACTACACTCCGCCCGTCATGCACATCGCCCGTAATACATCCGCCCCGAATACATCCGCCCGTCATACACTCCGCCCGTTATACACCCGCCAGTACTACACTCCGCCCGTACTACACTCCGCCCGTTATACACCCGCCCGTGATAGACCCACCCGTTATACACATGCCCGTTATGCACCCTGCCCGTTATACACCCCGCCCATTATACGCACGCCCGTTCTGCACCCCGCCCATTATACACCCCGCCCGTTATACACCCCGCCCGTTATACAGATGCCCGTTATACACCCCACCCGTTATACACCCCGCCCGTTATACACCCCACCCGTTATACACCCGCCCGTTATACACCCCGCCTGTTATACACCCCACCCGTTATACACCCGCCCGTTATACACCCCGCCTGTTATACACCCGCACGTTATACACCCCGCCCGTTATGCACCATGCCCATTATGCACCCCGCCCATTATGCACCCCGCCAGCTATACACCCCGCCCGTTATACACCCCGCCCGTTATACAGATGCCCGTTATACACCCCACCCGTTATACACCCGCCCGTTATACACCCCGCCCGTTATACACCTCGCCTGTTACACACCCGCCTGTTACACACCCGCCCGTTACACACCCGCCTGTTACACACCCGCCCGTTACACACCCGCCCGTTACACACCCGCCCGTTACACACCCGCCTGTTCCACACCCGCCCGTCATACACCCCGCCCGTTATGCACCCTGCCCATTATGCACCCCACCCATTATGCACCCCGCCCGCTATACACCCCGTCCGTTATACACCCCGCCCGTTATACACCCTGCCCGTTATACACCCCGCCCGTTATAGACCCCGCCTGTCATACACCCGCCTGTCATACACCCTCCCGTCATACACCCCGCATCTGCCCGTTATTCATCCGCCCGTCATACACCCCGCCCGTCATACACCCTCCTGTCATACACCCCGCCCATCATACATCCGCCCGTACTACACTCCGCCCGTACTACACTCCGTCCGTTATACACCCGCCCGTTATACACCCACCCGTTATACACCCCGCCCGTTATACACCCGCCCGTTATACACCCCGCCCGCTATACACCCGCCTGTTATACACCCCGCCCGTTATACACCCCGCCCGCTATACACCCGCCTGTTATACACCCCGCCCGTTATACACCCCGCGCGTTATACACCTCGCCCGTTATACACCCGCCTGTAATACACCCCGCCCGTTATACACCCCGCGCGTTATACACCCCGCCCATTATACACCCACCCGTTATACACCCGCCCGTTATACACCCGCCCGTTATACACCCCGCCCGTTATACACCCTGCCCGTTATACACCTCGCCCGTTATACAGCTCGCCCGTTATACATCCGCCCGTAATACATCCGCCCGTCATACACCCCGCCCGTCATACACCCGCCCGTCATACACCCGCCAGTACTACACTCCGCCCGCTATACATCCCGCCCGTTATACACCCTGCCCGTTATACACCCGCCCATTATACCCCTCACCCGTTATACACCCGCCCATTATACCCCTCACCCGTTATACACCCCGCCCGTTATACACATTCGCCCGTTATACACCCACCCGTTATACACCCCGCCCGTTATAAACCCGCCTGTTATACAACTCCACCCGTTATACAGCCCGCCCGTTATACATCCCGCCAGTTATGCACCTCACCCGTTATACAGCCCGCCCGTTTTACACCCGCCCGTTATATACCCCGCCCGTTATACACACCGCCCGTTATACACCCGCCCGTTATACACCCGCCCGTCATACACCCGCCCGTCATACAACTCGCCCGTTATACATCCGCCTGTCATACATCCGCCCGTCATACACCTCGCCCGTTATACATCCGCCTGTCATACATCCGCCCGTCATACACCTCGCCCGTCATACATCCGCCTGTAATACATCCGCCCGTCATACACCCCGCCCGTCATACACCCCGCATCTGCCCATTATTCACCCGCCCGTCATACACCTCGCCCGTTATACATCCGCCTGTAATACATCCGCCCGTCATACACCCCGCCTGTCATACACCCCGCATCTGCCCGTTATTCACCCGCCCGTCATACACTCCGCATCTGCCCGTTATTCACCCGCCCGTCATACACTCCGCCCATCGTACACCCCGCCCATCATACACCCGCCCGTACTACAGTCTGTTCGTACTACACCCGCCCGTGATAGACCCGCCCATTACACACATGCCCGTTATGCACCCCGCCCATTATGCACCCCGCCCGTTATACACCCCGCCCGTTATACACCCCGCCCGTTATATACCCCGCCCGTTATACACCCCGCCCGTTATACAACCCGCCAGTACTACACTCCGCCCGTTATACAACCCGCCCTTTATTCCCCAGCCCGATACACACCCGCCCGTTAAACATAAGCCCGTTATACACCTGCCCGTTATACACCCGCCCGTTATACTCCCGACCGTTATACACCCCGCCCGTTATACACCCCGCCCGTTATACACCCCGCCCATTATACACCCCGCTCCTTATACACTCGCCTGCGATACACCCCGCTCGTTATGCACCCCGCCCGTTATACACCCCGTCCGTTATACACCCCGCCCGTTATGCACCCCGCCCGTTATACACCCCGCCCGTTATACACCCTGCCCGTTATACACCCCACCCGTTATACACCCCGCCCGTTATACACCCCGCCCGTTATACACCCCGCCCGTCATACACCCTCCCGTCATACACCCGCCAGTACTACACCCCGCCCGTACTACACCCCGCCCGTCATACACCCACCCGTCATACACCCGCCAGTACTACACCCCGCCCGTACTACACCCCGCCCGTCATACACCCCGCCCATTATACACCCGCCCGTTATACACCCCGCCCGTTATACACCCCGCCCGTTATACACCCTGCCCGTTATACACCCCGCGCGTTATACACCTCGCCCTTTATACAGCTCGCCCGTTATACATCCGCCCGTAATACATCCGCCCGTCATACACCCCGCCCGTCATACACCCGCCCGTCATCCACCCGCCAGTACTACACTCCACCCGTTATACATCCCGCCCGTCATACACCCTGCCCGTTATACATCCGCCCATTAGACACCTCACCCGCTAAAACACCCGCCCATTAAACACCCCCCCGTTATACACTCGCCCATTATAAACCCGCCTGTTATACAACTCCACCCGTTATACATCCCGCCCGTTATACACCTCGTCTGTTATACACCCCGCCCGTCATACACCCTCCCGTCATACACCCCGCCCGTCATACACCCGCCCGTCATACACCCGCCAGTACTACAGTCCGCCCGTACTAAACTCCGCCCGTTATACACCCGCCCGTGATAGACCCGCCCGTTATACACATGCCCGTTATGCACCCCGCCCGTTATGCACCCCGCCCGTTATGCATCCCGCCCGTTATGCACCCCGCCCGTTATACACCCCGCCCATTATACACCCCGCCCGTTGAAAACCCCGCCCGATACTGACCCGCCCGTTACACACCCGCCCGCTACACACCCGCCATTATACATCCGCCCGTTATAGACCCGCCCGTTGTACACCCCGCCCGTTATACACCCTTACGTTATACACCCACCCGTTTTACACCCCTCCCGTTATACACCACGCCCGTTATACACCCCGCCCGTTATACACCCCGCCCGCTATGCACCCCGCCCGCTATACACCCCGCCTGTTATACACCCCGCCCGTTATACACCCGCCCGTTATACACCCGCCCGTTATACACCCCGCCCGTTTTTACACCTCGCCCGTTATACTCCCGACCGTTATACACCCCGCCCGTTATACACTCGCCCGTTATACACCCCGCCCGTTATACACCCCGCCCGTTAAACATAAGCCCATTATACACTCCGCTCGCGATACAATCCGCCCGTTATACTCCTGCCCGTTATACACCCGCCCGTTACACACCCGCCCGTTAGACACATTCGCCCGTTAGACAACCGCCCGTTATACACCCGCCCATTATACACCCCGCCCGTTATACACCCCACCCGTTATACACCCGCCCGTTAAACATAACACCGTTATACATCCTGCCCATTATATACCCGCCCTTTATTCCCCAGCCCGATACAATCCGCCCGTTATACACCCGCCCGTTATACACCCGCCCGTTAAACATAAGCCCGTTATACACCCGCCCGTTATACACCCGCCCGTTATACACCCGCCCGTTATACACCCGCCCGTTAAACATAAGCCCGTTATACACCCGCCGTTATACAGCTCACCCGTTATACACCCGCCCGTGATGCAGCTTACCCGGTATACATCCCGCCCATTATACATCCCGCCCGTTATACACCCGCCCGTTAAACAGAAGCCCGTTATACACCCGCCCGTTATACACCCGCCCGTTATACAGCTCACCCGTTATACACCCGCCCATTATAAACCCGCCCATTATAATCCCGCCCGTTATGCACCCCGCCCGTCATACACCCCGCCCGTTATAAACCCCACCCGTTATACACCCCGCCAGTCATGCACCTCGCCCGTCATACGTCCGCCCGTAATACATCCGCCCGTCATACACCCCGCCCGTCATACGTCCGCCCGTAATACAACCTCCCGTCATACACCCTCCCATCATACACCCCGCATCTGCCCGTTATACACCCCGCCCGTTATTCACCCGCCCGTCGTACACCCCGCCCGTCATACACCCTCCCGTCATACACCCCGCCCGTACTACACTCCGCCCGTTATACACCCGCCCGTGATAGACCCGCCCGTTATACACATGCCCGTTATGCACCCCGCCCGTTATGCACCCCGCCCGTTATACACCCCGCCCGTTATACACCCCGCTCGTTATGCACCCCTCCCGTTATGCACCTCGCCCGTTATGCAGCCCGCCCATTATGCACCCCGCCCTTTATAAACCCCGCCCATTATAAACCCCGCCCGTTATAAACCCCGCCCGTTGCACACCCGCCCATTACAGACCCGCCCGGTACACACCCGCCCGTTATACACCCGCCCGTTATACACCCCGCCCGTTATACACCCCGCCCGTTATACACCCCGCCCGTTACACACCCGCCCGTTATACACCCGCCCGTTGTACACCCCGCCCGTTATACACCCCACCCGTTACACACCCGCCCGTTATACACCTCGCCCGTTATACACCCCGACCGTTACACACCCGCCCATTTACACACCCGCCCGTTACACACCCGCCCGTTATACACCCCGCCCGTTATACAGCCCGCCCGTTATACACCCGCCCGTTATACACCCCGCCCGTTGTACACCCCGCCCGTTATACACCCCGCCCATTATACACCCGCCCGTTATACACCTCGCCCGTTACACACCCGCCCGTTACACACCCGCCCATTATACACCCCGCCCGTTTTACACCCGCCCATTATACACCCCGCCCGTTATACAGCCCGCCCGTTATACACCCGCCCGTTATACACCCCGCCCGTTACACACCCCGCCCGTTATACACCCCGCATCTGCCCGTTATTCATCCGCCCGTCATACACTCCGCCCGTCGTACACCCCGCCCATCATACACCCGGCCGTACTACACTCCGCCCATCATACATCTGCCCGTCATACACCCGCCAGTACTACACTCCGCCCGTACTACACTCCGCCCGTTATACAACCGCCCGTGATAGACCCGCCCGTTATACACATGCCCGTTATACACCCCGCCCGTTATGCACCCCGCCCGTTATACACCCCGCCCGTTAAACATAAGCCCATTATACACCCCGCCCGTTATACACCCCGCCCGCTATAAACTCCGCTCGCGATACAATCCGCCCGTTATACTCCTGCCCGTTATACACCCGCCCGTTACACACCCGCCCGTTAGACACATTCGCCCGTTAGACAACCGCCCGTTATACACCCGCCCATTATACACCCCGCCCGTTATACACCCCACCCGTTATACACCCGCCCGTTAAACATAACACCGTTATACATCCTGCCCATTATATACCCGCCCTTTATTCCCCAGCCCGATACAATCCGCCCGTTATACACCCGCCCGTTATACACCCGCCCGTTAAACATAAGCCCGTTATACACCCGCCGTTATACAGCTCACCCGTTATACACCCGCCCGTGATGCAGCTTACCCGGTATACATCCCGCCCATTATACATCCCGCCCGTTATACACCCGCCCGTTAAACAGAAGCCCGTTATACACCCGCCCGTTATACACCCGCCCGTTATACAGCTCACCCGTTATACACCCGCCCATTATAAACCCGCCCATTATAATCCCGCCCGTTATGCACCCCGCCCGTCATACACCCCGCCCGTTATAAACCCCACCCGTTATACACCCCGCCAGTCATGCACCTCGCCCGTCATACGTCCGCCCGTAATACATCCGCCCGTCATACACCCCGCCCGTCATACGTCCGCCCGTAATACAACCTCCCGTCATACACCCTCCCATCATACACCCCGCATCTGCCCGTTATACACCCCGCCCGTTATTCACCCGCCCGTCGTACACCCCGCCCGTCATACACCCTCCCGTCATACACCCGCCCGTACTACACTCCGCCCGTTATACACCCGCCCGTGATAGACCCGCCCGTTATACACATGCCCGTTATGCACCCCGCCCGTTATGCACCCCGCCCGTTATACACCCCGCCCGTTATACACCCCGCCCGTTATACACCCCTCCCGTTATGCACCTCGCCCGTTATGCAGCCCGCCCATTATGCACCCCACCCTTTATAAACCCCGCCCATTATAAACCCCGCCCGTTATAAACCCCGCCCGTTGCACACCCGCCCATTACAGACCCGCCCGGTACACACCCGCCCGTTATACACCCGCCCGTTATACACCCCGCCCGTTATACACCCCGCCCGTTATACACCCCGCCCGTTACACACCCGCCCGTTATACACCCGCCCGTTGTACACCCCGCCCGTTATACACCCCGCCCGTTACACACCCGCCCGTTATACACCTCGCCCGTTATACACCCCGACCGTTACACACCTGCCCATTTACACACCCGCCCGTTACACACCCGCCCGTTATACACCCCGCCCGTTATACAGCCCGCCCGTTATACACCCGCCCGTTATACACCCCGCCCGTTGTACACCCCGCCCGTTATACACCCCGCCCATTATACACCCGCCCGTTATACACCTCGCCCGTTACACACCCGCCCGTTACATACCCGCCCATTATACACCCCGCCCGTTTTACACCCGCCCATTATACACCCCGCCCGTTATACAGCCCGCCCGTTATACACCCGCCCGTTATACACCCCGCCCGTTACACACCCCGCCCGTTATACACCCCGCATCTGCCCGTTATTCATCCGCCCGTCATACACTCCGCCCGTCGTACACCCCGCCCGTCATACACCCTCCCGTCATACATCCGCCCGTCATACACTCCGCCCGTTATACACCCGCCAGTACTACACCCCGCACGTTATGCACCCCGCCTGTTATGCACCCTGGCCGTTATGCACCCTGCCGGTTATGCACCCTGCCCATTATACACCCGCCCGTTATACACCCCGTCCGTTATACACCCTGCCCATTATACACTCGCCCGTTATACGCCCGCCCGTTAAGCACCCCGCCCATTATACACCCCGCCCGTTATACACCCCACCCGTTATACACCCGCCCGTTATACACCCCGCCTGTTATACACCCCACCCGTTATACACCCACCCGTTATACACCCCGCCTGTTATACACCCGCCCGTTATACACCCCGCCCGTTATGCACCCTGCCCATTATGCACACCGCCCGCTATACACCCCGCCCGTTATACACCCTGCCCGTTATACAGTCGCCCGTTTTACACATGCCCGTTGCACACCCCGCCCGTTATAAACCCCGCCCGTTATAAACCCCGCCCGTTATACACCCCGCCCGATATACA
Source organism: Squalus acanthias (assembly GCA_030390025.1). Classification (NCBI taxonomy): domain Eukaryota; kingdom Metazoa; phylum Chordata; class Chondrichthyes; order Squaliformes; family Squalidae; genus Squalus; species Squalus acanthias. The sequence goes on from JASTWF010000467.1 coordinate 19,185, forward strand.
CCCCGCCCGTTATACACCCGCCCGTTATACACCCCACCCGTTATACACCCACCCGCTGTACACCCCGCCCGTTATACACCCCGCCTGTTATACACCCGCCCGCTATACACCCCGCCCGTTATACACCCCGCCCGTTATGCACCCCGCCCATTATACACCCCGCCCGTTATAGACCCCGCCCATTATACACCCGCCTGTCATACACCCTCCTGTCATACACCCCGCATCTGCCCGTTATTCATCCGCCCGTCATACACTCCGCCCGTCGTACACCCCGCCCATCATACACCCGGCCGTACTACACTCCGCCCATCATACATCTGCCCGTCATACACCCGCCAGTACTACACTCCGCCCGTACTACACTCCGTCCGTTATACACCCGCCCATGATAGACCCGCCCGTTATACACATGCCCGTTACGCACCCCGCACGTTATGCACCCCGCCCATTATACGCCCACCCGTTATGCACCCTGCCCATTATGCACCCCGCCCGCTATACACCCCGCCCGTTATACACCCCGCCCGTTATGCACCCCGCCTGTTACAAACCCCGCCTGTTACACACCCGCCCGTTACACACCCGCCCATTATACACCCGCCCGTTATACACCCCGCCCGTTATACACCCTGCCCGTTATACACCCCGCCCGTTACACACCCGCCCATTATACACCCGCCCGCTATAAACCCCGCCCGTTATACACCCCGCCCGTTATGCACCCCGCCTGTTACAAACCCCGCCTGTTACACACCCGCCCGTTATACACCCCGCCCGTTATACACCCCGCCCGTTATACACCCTGCCCGTTACACACCCGCCCGTTACACACCCTGCCCGTTATACACCCTGCCCGTTATACACCCTGCCCGTTATACACCCCGCCCGTTACGCCCCCGCCCGTTATACACCCCGCCCGTTATAAACCCCGCCTGTTACACACCCACCCATTATACACCCGCCCGTTATACACCCCGCCCGTTATACACCCTGCCCGTTATACACCCGCCCGTTATACACCCCGCCCATTATACACCCCGCCCGTTACACACCCGCCCGTTATACACCCCGCCCGTTATACTTCCCGCCCGTTATAAACCCCGCCCGTTACACACCCGCCCATTACACACACGCCCGTTACACACCCGCCCGTAATACACCCCGCCCGTTATACACCCCGCCCGTTATACACCCCGCCCATTATACACCCGCCTGTCATACAACTCGCCAGTCATACACCCGCCCATCATTAACCCGCCTGTCATACAACTCGCCCGTTATACATCCGCCCGTCATACACCTCGCCCGTTGTACATCCGCCTGTCATACATCCGCCCGTCATACACCTCGTCCGTTATACATCCGCCTGTCATACATCCGCCCGTCATACACCTCGCCCGTTATACATCCGCCTGTCATACATCCGCCTGTCATACATCCGCCCGTCATACACCCCGCCTCTGCCCGTTATTCACCCGCTCGTCATACACTCCGCCCATCGTACACCCCGCCCATCATACACCCGCCCGTCCTACACTCCGTTCGTACTACACCCGCCCGTGATAGACCCGCCCATTATGCACCCTGCCCGTTATGCACCCCGCCCATTATGCACCCTGCCCGTTATACACCCCGCCCGTTATACACCCCGCCCGTTATACACCCGCCCGTTACACACCCGCCCGTTATACACCCCGCCCGTTATACACCTGCCCGTTATACACACACCTGTTATACAGCCCGCCCGTTACACACCCCGCCCGTTACACACCCGCCCATTACACACCCCGCCCGTTATACACCTCGCCCGTTACACACCCGTCCGTTACACACCCGCCCGTTACACACCCGCCCGTTATACACCCCGCCTGTTATACACCCCACCCGTTATACACCCTGCCCATTATACACCCACCTGTTATACACCCCACCCGTTACACACCCCGCCCGTTATACACCCCGCCCGTTACACACCCCGCCCGTTATACACTCCGCCCGTTAAACACCCGCCCGTTATACACATTCGCCCGTTATACACCTGCCCGTTACACACCCGCCCGTTACACACCCCGCCCGTTATACACCTCGCCCGTTACACACCCGCCCGTTACACACCCGCCCGTTATACACCCCGCCCGTTATACACCCGCCCGTTATACACCCCGCCCGTTATACACCCGCCTGTTATACACCCCGCCCATTATACACCCCGCCCATTATACACCCTCCCGTCATACACCCGCCAGTACTACACTCCGCCCGTACTACACCCCGCCCGTTATACACCCCGCCCGTTATACACCCCGCCCGTTATACACCCGCCCATTATACACCTCACCCGTTAAACACCCGCCCGTTATACACATTCGCCCGTTAAACACTCGCCCGTTACACACCCGCCCGTTACACACCCGCCCGTTATACACCCCGCCCGTTATACACCCGCCTGTTATACAGCTCACCCGTTATACACCCCGCCCGTTATACACCCGCCCGTTACACACCCACCCGTTATACACTCCGCCCGTTACACACCGCGCCCGTTATACTCCCCGCCCGTTATACACCCCGCCCGTTATACACCCCGCCCGTTACACACCCGTCCGTTACACACCCGCCCATTACACACCTGCCCGTTATACACCCACCTGTTATACACCCCGCCCATTACACACACCGCCCATTACACACACCGCCCGTTATACACTCCGCCCGTTATACACCTGCCTGTTATACACCCCGCCCGTCATACACCCTCCCGTCATACACCCGCCAGTACTACACTCCGCCCGTACTACACCCCGCCCGTTATACACCCCGCCCGTTATACACCCGCCCGTTATACACCCCGCCCGTTATACACATTCGCCCGTTATACACCTGCCCGTTATACACCCCGCCCATTACGCACCCGCCCGTTATACACCCCGCCCGTTATACACCCGCCTGTTATACACCCCGCCCGTTACACACCCCGCCCGTTATACACTCCGCCAATTATACACCCGCCCGTTCTACACCCCGCCCGTTACACACCCCGCCCGTTACACACCCCGCCCGTTATACACCCCGCCCGTCATACACCCGCCCGTCATACACCCCACCCGTTATACACCCCGCCCGTCATACACCCCGCCTGTCATACACCCCGCCCGTTATACACCTCGCCCGTCGTACACCCCGCCCGTTATACACCTCGCCCGTTATACACCCCGGCCGTTAGACACATTCGCCCGTTAGACACATTCGCCCGTTATACACTCCGCCCGTTATACACCCCGCCCGTTATACACCCCGCCCGTCATTAACCCCGCCCGTTATGCACCCCGCCCATTATACACCCTGCCCGTTATACACCCCGCCCGTTATACACTCGCCCGTTATACACCCCGTCCGTTATACACCCCGCCCGTTATACACCCGCCTGTTATACACCCACCCGTTATACACCCGCCCGTTATACACCCCGCCCGCCGTACACCCCGCCGGTCATACACCCCGCCCGCTATATAACCCGCCCGTTATACACCCCGCCCGTTATACACCAGCTCGTTATACCCCAGCCCCTTATACACCCCGCCCGTTATACACCCCGCCCGTTACACACCCGCCTGTTATACACCAGCCCATTATACACCCCGCCCGTTATACACCCACCCGTTATACACCCGCCCCTTATACACCCCGCCCGTTATACACCATGCCCGTTATACACCCGCCCATTATACACCACGCCCGTTATACACCCCGCCCGTTACACACCCGCCTGTTATACACCAGCCCATTATACACCCCGCCCGTTATACACCCACCCGTTATACAGCCGCCCGTTATACACACGCCCGTTATACACCCGCCCGTTATACACCCCGCCCGTTATACACTAGCCTCTTATACACCCCGCCCATTCTACACCCCGCCCGTTATACACCCCGCCCGTTATACACACCGCCCGTTATACACCCCGCCCGTTATACACCCGCCCGTTCTACACCCCGCCCGTTCTACACCCGCCCGTTATACACCCCACCCGTTATACACCTCGCCCATTCTACACTCCCCCTGTTATACACCCTGGCGGTTATACACCCCGACTGTTATATGCCCGTCCGTTATACACCCCGCACAATGTTTCTTTTGGTTGGTTTCTATGCCAGTTATCGTCACAGTGCAGGGGCTTTTGTGAACAGCTGTTAGAAGGACTGTGCTCTGATTATTGGCATGAAGTGTTGCCTCAGTCACACTATATAATGGGGCTTAGAGGGTTAAATTATGAAGACCAGTTGCATAAACTTGGCCTGTATTCCCTTGAGTTTAGAAAGTTTAGGGGTGATCTGATGGAGGTGTTTAAAATGATAAAAGGATTTGATAGGGTAGATACGGATAAACTAGTTCCTCTGATGAGCAAACAAAGAACAAGTGGGCTTAATCTTAAAAATAGAGCTAGGCCATTTAGGAGTGAAATCAGAAAGCACTTTTTCAAACAAAGGGTAGTGTAAATCTTGAATTCTCTCTCCCAAAAGGCTGTGAATGATGGAATAAATGTAGCTTTCAAGACTGAGATAAATACATTTTTGTTAGGTAAGGGCATCAAGGAATATGGAGATAAGGTGGGTAAATGGAGTTGAGGTGCAGATTAGCCATGATCTAATTGAATGGCGGAGCAGACCCGAGGGCCTGAATGGCCTACTCCTGTTCCTATGCATTCATGCTCCCATCGAATCGCTCCAGAGTTCGCTTTGGGTTTGAAGGCCACATTCACACAGCCACTTCCTTAACCTGATCGATCGGAGCTCCTGTGTGGATTCCTTTGGTGCTGCTGTCATGGTGACACAACATTTGCCCATCGTGCAGTTGGTCATTTTTTTTTTTGCTTTTAAAATTATTCCAAACATCGGCTTCAGGAGGGATGATAATTTTTTTTTTTGTTAAAGTTTTTATTTTTCTTGGGCAGTAAACTTTGCCACTTGGGACCCGAACTGCAGAAATTAATTTTGACATGATCCAGAGTTCAGGTCTGAAACTACCATGGGTTAGTCAGGTCTGGAGATCGACTCAATCTGCCATTCACCTTATTGCCCTATTCAGCATTGCTGTGAAGCAGGAACCAATAAATGCATCATTGCATCCGGAATTATGTTAAAAAGGCACGTTTGTCACTAGTACAAGTGACTTTAATATCTTGGGATCCTGCCACTTATGTGCCAATGCAGAGCAGTTTCAGGTGCAGATCAGCACGAAGTGGTAGTAGAACTCAGTGGTCAGGTCCTGATCTGACTCCCAAGTACTCTTAGAAGTTCACCATTGTACCATATAGGTTTACAGCACAGGAGACCCGTCAGTCCATTATCATAGAATGAAACAGCACAGAAGGAGGCCGTTTGTCCCATCGAGCCTGTGCCAGGTCTGTGGCGGCTCTTTGCTAGAACATAAGGAATAGGAGCAGGAGTAGGCCATTCGGCTCTTCAAGCCTGCTCCGCCATTCAATGAGATCATGGCTGATCATCGACCTCAACGCCACCTTCCCGCACTATCCCCACATCCCTTGGTTACCAATCTAAATCTAATCCCACTGCCTCGCTCTCTCCCCATAGTCCTGTATCTTCCACTGTTTGAAATAGTTGTCTACCTTTCCTTTAAAAGTTGCAGTGGTCTCTGTATCAACTTACTCCTTGTGGCAAAGCATTCCATTCTCCAACAACCCTGCTTCAAAACATTTCTTCTAACCTACCTTCTCACTTTAAATTGATGAGGCCTCATGACAGATATCCCAGCCAGAGGAAATAGTTTGACCCTATTCACGCTATCAAACCCTTAATAATTTGAAAAGCAGCTATTAAATCTCCACTTGGCCTTCTCTGCTCCAATGGGAATAGTCCCGGGGATCTCAAGTCACTACTCCCAACCCTTCTCCAACCCAAGCAACAGCCATTTACACAAACTCTTCATTTCCTGCCGATCAATCAAGTATCTATCGAACATTTCTTCTTGCATCAAGGGCCTGAATTTTGGTGACAAGCCTCCTGTGAGATTAGAAGGTGTGACATACTCTCACGCCAGTCTGATTTTGCACTGACTCCAACATAACTTCAGTGCAGTGTGAATCTACATTCAAAAGTGTGTCATAGACCTCGTGGAAACTTTCTAATCATAAGTTTGATTGTTTTACATTGAGAAAGTGTTGTCACCGCCATTAACATCAAAACTATCACCGCCGCCCTCCCCCCCCCCCCCCCCCGGGCCAGGAAGGGAATTCCACCCATGTGACTAAGCACATATGCACAGTTCGCTGCTGTCACTTAACTCAGTGTAACCCTCAGCGAGGTGCACCTGGCAGTGTTTATTCGCTGAGAATCTTACTCCATCTGAGGCCGTATCTGTAGAATGACTACAGCCTTGTTGTTGTGGAGATGTATTTTAACCCTGTCCAATCAGCAAATGCTGTGACAGCTGCAAATCGAATGGAAGTTGGTGGCAGACCCATTGAAACTTTAATGAGTTAAATGCACCCTTGGACTGCAAAATGAATCTTTTGTCCCATTTTACAAAACATAAGCACATGCCATGCCGTTCGAAGAAATATCCAGTTATTTTTATTGTAGTGTGCAGTAAACTCCTCATTATAACTGGCTGCCTGGAACTCAGCCAAGTGCCAGTTTTTAATGAGGCCCTAGTATTAAGGCCTCATTTAGAATACACTTGTACAGGAAACCTGAGTCCAGGAGCAGTGGCACTGGAATCATTTTGAATGGAGCTGTTGTCTGATATTTTTGGCGCAGCATCTTTAGTTAAGTATGGCTGTTCGCTAATTTGAACAGTTACCTTTGCTGTTACGACGCTATCTTTCCTCCCTACCTGCTTCTCTCCGCCCCCAGGATCTTCATCTATTTTCCAATGGGCTATAATTTGCTGTCAAAATAACGGTGAGGACAATGCTGCTCGCCATTATTTATGCGCAAGTGATATAGTAACTTCGGGTGAGGGGCAGATGCACAATTAAATACAGAAATCCAATAGTTGCTGTCCGAGTTGCGCCACTCGCTTCACGAAAACGTCATCTCGCTGTCTGCCTCACCAGTGAAATGCATTGAATGGCGTGAAGTTGCTGCATTTGAGCGGTAGATATGAACTAAACTCATCACAGAAAGTTAGGTCTTGTCCATTTCAGTCTAATTACTGTTTTAACGACTTGATAAGTGTTAATTACTGCCAGTCAACCTCTCTGGCACTGAAAATTAACTATTACAAGCGTGGAGTCTCATTCCTTCAGGTTTTAATTGTTTTTGGAGATTTTTAACATGTAAGATTATTTTTTTTTAACTTTTACATACTGTCTCTTTTTTCTCTCTCTCTTAATCCAATCTTTCTTTCCCTCTCTTTATTTCTCTTTCTCTACCTGATTTGACATTGAAATTACCCATTCGAATTTACATTTCCATCTCAGTCCTTGCGCTGTTAATTTCACAATCCTTCAAACTGATTGGTTAAGGAGATGCGCAGTTACTTGCCCTGTTCACTCAGGTCTCAGGTCCCAGATTCAGCAACTTGCAACGCAAAAACTTTTCAAACCTAAACATACAAGAACAAGTATAACTAACGGCAGGCATTGTTAGGTTCACTCCTTCAGCAAATTACGGCCCAATATCTGCTCTTCCCTTGATCAGTGGCCAAGAGGAAATTTAATAGAGGTTTTTTAAATTATGAAGGGTTTTGATAGCAGAACGTGTGCAAAGAGGCCCAGTATCAGGGACCAACACCCTGCGCCCGAAGAAATTGGGCCGGGCCATTTTTCAGGCGTCCATGGCGGCCGCCTAAAGGTCCCCTACATGCGTTGGGCCTTCCCTGCACAGGATTCTTCAGCAGATGCCAACTACAGGTAACTGTCCTGTAGTGCCAGAAGGAGCCAGGTGTGTTTCTGGCACTCCTGCCAGCCACGATCAGCCAACCCCGCCCCGCCCCCCCCCCCCCACCACCTCCGCCCCACCTTTGTCCTGAACCCCTCCCTCCCGGCACTTACCTGAGACAACTGCCGGTGAGGGAAGCTGCCTGAAATGAGTTGCTGCAGCAGGGCGAGCTGCCTGTGGAGGCGCCGGCAGCTCGCCTACATTATTTAGACCCAGGCTCGAATTTCAGGCCGGGTTCGGAGGGCGTTTTGCGGCCACATTGTTGCCTTCGCGCCCAAAACCGGGCGCCAACAAATTTCCACACCCCGCACCCCCTCTAACCCCTTTTTCCTACAACTGTCTCTACACAGCCAGCGATGCTGACATTTGTATCTGTATGAAAATTCTGGGCCCAGGAGATGACAATTGAGTGCCTGTTGAATACAGCGCTTTCCTCAGGTAAAAGATAACTCAAGGCTGCGTTGGAACAATTATTTTTCCTCAGCGAGATTTCAAATGTTCCCACACCAAGGTGTTGACACCCTGAGACAAAAAGGTAAAGCCAGCAGCCATTTCCCAGACTCTGAATGTGCACGGCTCAGAAACCCTCAGTAACATTGGAGAGGGACCGAGGGGAAAATGGTCAGAAACCGGAGAGAAAGCGTCACATACAGCACTTCTTCCTGTGAGAAATGTGCGCAGAGCAAGGTTATGAAGAAACAAGAAGAGTCCTGCAGTACCGACGCGTTTGAATCCTCAATCTTGCGTTCGGGTAAAAGGTGCGCGTTTTTGACATTTAGCAAGAAACAAATTTATCTTTTGACCTCAAAGCTTTTTTTCCCCCCATTCCTTCGATTCAAAATGAAAGAGATGATCTGCTAAGAACAGCTGGCGTATGAATTGAAAGTAAGCATATGCTATATACCGAATTAAAGAGAATGCTTTCAGGGATAATTAGTGGGATTAAAGCAGTCAAATCTGTGTCTTACAGGCAAACTTCTTAGAATCTATAAAGATATCAAAGATATTGGAAATCTTCAATTTCCTTTAACACTGTTTTTATATGGTGGTTTTTGGTTGCTACTGGTTTTATGATGATTTGACATAATATTTATACTCTAAAAGTTAAACTGAACGTGAGGATTATTTTAAGATTGTCAGTGGTCTCTGTAACAGCCATCAATCTCGTAATTGACTACTTAGAACTCCTTGACTTAGATTATAAATCTGTTGAGCCTTTAACCACTGGGTTGGAGGCCACAGAGGCAGGCAACAATCCCGCCTGGAGCCTGCACAGTTGGTCAGCAGCTGGACTGGGAGGACACAGCGTTAGGTGGGGTCAGTAGGCTGCAGAGTGTGTGGTGTGGGTGGAGGTAAGGCTGGGCTGGGAGTCGAGGCACAAAGCTTCAGCATCAAGCTGTGAAAGGAAGAAGATGGGAGGAGGCCATTCAGCCCCTTGAGCCCATTCCGCCATTAAATTAGATCATGGCTGATATGTAACTCAACCCTCAACTGTGACGAGGCAGGTATCAGCCGAGAAAGTCGCACACTTCAAATTTCCTCCTACACACGCGCGGGGTTTCAAATCGGCCAACGCCGACAAAGTCCGACCCAATCTCGGAGGCTACAGGTTGACTGAAAACCTCGAGTTTGCATACCAAACACAGAAAGTTGGCATCTCCGCTCCTGTCTGCGATGTGCTTCTCCCTGTCCCCTGCCTGCCTGCCTTTCACTAATGATGAGGTTTCCATATCATCCTGGTGCTGCTGTCCTCCCTGCCCAGAACCAGGTATAGATGCAAAATAAAACGACCCCTACTCTGCCCCAGTGATTTGCTCAGGCCACGACCTGACAAAAGCACTCCCCACTCTACCAGTGTGATTTTCTCCAGCGCCAACAATTCGTGTGGTCGCTCGACAAAATTGCTAGTTGGAATAGAACTTCTGCTGGATGCCCCTTGAGAATTTGAATGATCCCATCTCAATTTGTTGCGGCACTGCACATTTATGAGTAACTAGTTCTACTTAGCGATTATATTTGTGCTTGGAAAACTTCAAGTTGCGTTCTTCTGAATCTCGCAGCTGCAAACTTGCCCAAAAACTGGATATTTATCTTCGCTATCGGAGTGCGGCTGGATCGAGTACCCAGCGTGGAGCAATCTGCAACGCCATCAGATCTGGGAGTTGAGCAAAAGCCGGTCACTGTTCAGTGAAAGTGCTGTAACAAGGGCCACTGTGCTTTTCTTGCTTTCCTGGCTTGGTCTGCAGCAAGTTAAAACCATCCAAAGTCATTTCCCGCAATGCCACTAATTGAAGGAGATGAAATGCTGGAAAGTTGGCTCCAGCACGGACATTGTGCAAGAACACCGCCTCAGAGCTCCAGAGTTGGTGCTTAGGGTTTCTTTCTTTCCTCACTGAATTTATGAAGCTTTCCTCCAGCGTGGGGTTTGGAAAATACAAAGCGAAACTTGTTAACTTTCAAAATAAACGGAAGAATTTCCTGTTTTATTTTGTTGTGATAAATAAACCACAAACAAATTTTGCGCATTTTTTAAATTAAGAGGAAAGTCTTGCATTTCTATAACCCCTTTCACAACATCCCAAAGCGCTTTACAGCCAATGAAGTACTATTTTGAAGTGGAGTCACTGTTGTAATGTAGGAAACATGGCAGCCAATTTGCGCACAGCAAGCTCCCACAAACAGCAATCTGATAATGACCAGATAATCTGTTTTGTTCAGTGATGTTGGTTGAGGGATATATGTTGGCCAGGACACCGGGGAGAACTCCCCTGCTCTTCTTCGAAATAATGCCATGGGATCTTTTACATCAACCTGAGAGGGCAGACGGGGGCCTCGGTTTAACGTCTCATCCAAAAGACGGCACCTCCGACAGTGCAGCGCTCCCTCAGCGCTCAACTGGGAGTGTCGGCCTAGATTATGTGCTCAAGCCTCTGGAGAGGGGCTTGAACCCACGACCTACTGACTCAGAGGCGAGAGTGCTACCCATGAGCCAAGGCTGACACCCGAGGTCACTGGACGAGTGGCTGATTTTTCATCTCCTGAGTTTTAGGGACCCTGGCGGCAATTGAAGCCCCTCAGTTGTTGTTGTACTGGCTGAGAGCAGCTAACTCAGCATAGACTGGGGATTGAACGTGGAGCCCATTGTTCTGTGTGGGTGGTTCAGTGATACACTAGACAGTGCCTTTAATAACTGAGGCCTGTACCTTACATCGAAGCAAGATACTCTCCGGTAACCATTGGCAATAAGATGACTGAAATAATTAATATTTTGAAGTGACACGTCAAATACTGTGGCATTGACTCCACATTAAGGCCTGTTGCATCCTTTTCAACGGTAGCCTGATCTGCTAAGTGAATAATAGGAATGGCTTCCTTCTAAATGTATAGTTTAACAGTTTATCTCACTACTTTTCTCACCACTGCAAGCACTAATCTGTTAATGATTCGTTATAGTCTCGCCAGTGTAAAGATCATAATTTATACCATATGTTTGGCCTGAGAATCAATTATTATATTTCCAAAGATGATTTTTCTTTTGCAGGACTGTTTAGCTTGTCTCCCGGCGGTGATGCAGATACACTTCTATTCCAGTCCATTCCACATAGCTCTGTCATTTTCTCGACTTCCTGTTTCTCCTCCCCCACCACCTACATCAGATCCTCTCCAGCATCACCTCTGCATCAGTTCCCATCAGGTTCCCTCCTCTGTTCTCGACCTCGCTCTATTCTGCATGTTGGAGGGATCAGCTGTGACTGATGACTGGGCAAGAGTCTTTTCAGCCTCACAAAGGGACATTCAGACATTCAAGCTGTATAAGATCAGCAAAATAAACCCAGAACAATACAGATTTGCCAAGGGCACAGGTTGAGGGTTGTGAAGGGAAAGTGCAGGACATACACCAGGAAATATTTCTTTACACAGATAGTGATCAATAGCTGGAACAGGTTGGCAAGAAGGGTGGTTGAGGCCAGGACATTGGGCTCATTTAGAAACAGCTAGATGGTGCTATGGGGAGACAGTAGGGTAGATATTCTGGTAGATGACATAAAATTGGCCAAGGACGTTCTTTATCTGCATGTGTCTTATGATTATCTTTGTACCATTCTTCATTCTGTCTCTTCCTCCTTGTCTGGCTTAGCATATTAGTCTCTGCCTTCTTTTCATCCCTTTCCTTCTCTCTCTTCCCTCTACCTTTTCTCTCCCCTGGTGGATAAGTAAGAGTGGGAACCCTGGTTGATTTATTTTACCCCTGCTTAACTCAGGAGCTCTAGGACCAATTGTAGTGTTTCTCCTTCTGTCCCAATTGAAAGCAGCTAACTCAGCACAGGCCAGGTTAGCGTTTCTGTTGAAAACACAGAAAAAGGAATTTGACGCGTCTGTTAAGTGTTCATATGCTGATGTTGTCAATTTTACTTTTACCCTTTCGTGCTAATTCATGTTAAAATAAAGAAATAAAAAACTTGCATTTATATAACATCTTTCACAACCTCAGGACATCCCAAAGCGCTTTAAAACCAATCATTTTTTTTTTGAAGTGCAGTCACTGCTGTAATGGAGGAAACGCAGCAGTCAGTTTGCGCACAGCAAGGTCCCACAAATAGCAGTGAAATAAATGACTTGATGGGGAAAATTTTGTGTTTGCCAGCAAAGTTGCTGGTATCACCGGCAACTGCAGTTAACGGCCACTGGAAATGGCCGCAACGCTAACCGAGTGAAATTGGTCTGGGGTGGGGGCGTGGAGATAGGTGGCGCAGCGCTCACCTTCCGTCCAACGCTGTCCTGGTGGCGTTGCTGGAGGGATCCGGGATGAAGTTTCTGTCCAGGTCCGGTGTTGCAGCTTCCCACAGCCTCTGTGAGCAAAGCTGTTGTGCTCGTAGGGAATTGTGGGCAATGTAGAGGTCTCAGAATTAAAGGGGCCATGCACACTGAAGCAATACAAAATAAAATGTAGTGAATCAATACACTTTTCAGCCCTTTGTGCCTTTTAAGAAATATTCAATATTTAAAAGAAGTTCCAAATGTGAATATTCAGCTGTTAAAGCTGAATTATTTTCCTAACCTCAACAAATGGGAAAACTGCCTCAGCACTAACACAAATGGCTCAGCAAGCCAGGGAAGGGGCACCGAGGGTCTCACACGCAGCACTCCAGCTTTGTGCAGGGCGTCAACACTGCAAGAGCGGCCCTCTACCCACAGGGGCCAGGAAGCCCTCCAGAAAGAACGATGTGGGAGTACCTCACTAAGGCTATCACTGCCAGCAGTGTTGCCTCCAGCACTTGGCTCCAGTGCCCAAAGAAGCTTCATGACCTTAGACCACTGGTCAAGGTCAGTGAATGCATCTTCAAAAGCCGTCTCCTGTCAACTGCACCACTAGCCTCACACACTGCTCAATGCACAACCCCCAATCACGCACCTACCAACAATCTGCACCAATCACAAGGTACATCTCCCATTCCTAGCCTCACCTTACCCCCTTGGAGGAGACGGTGCAGGCCATTCTTGGCAGGGGCATGGTTGAGCCCTTGGCCAGTGGCGAGGCTGAAAGGATACAAGATGCTGGTATCCTCATACATTAACCCCCTTCTGGCATGCACCTCTAGGTTTCCTGCCTTCCCGTCAGCACAACTCCACCCTTGTGCCTTCCTCATTTCACACACCTAAGAAATGCAGCCTGCCCAGCCAGTGGGACCGCAGGCAGATGATTCCATCCTGGATATCCTGGCCACAAAGGGGGTGTCTGGGATGCATCCTTCCGTCTGATTCCTCCTCTTTGGCTTCCTCCTCATCTGCGTCTTCCTCTTCCCTCTGCAAGTGGATGCTGTAAATCTGAAATGACAGCATAAACTGCTGGAAATACTCAGTTGGTCAGGCAGCATGTCGACCTGAGACGTGAACTCTGTTTTTCTCTTCACGGATGTTGCGTGAACTGCTGAGTATTCGCAGGATGTTCTGTCTTCTCAAAGGCCTTCATTTACCATCCAAGCCCTTGCAAGCGTCCAGCAGCACTCCCTACACATTTAAAAACTTTTCACATCTATTGCAGCAAGCCACCACTTCAATAAATGCAAAAAAATCTAGTACAAACCCTTAAATTCAAACTTACCTGAATGATGTGTGTGTCCCTTTAAGAGCTGCAGACATCACCACTGTCAGCCTGCTTGCACACCAGGTTAACCTGTAATGTCTGTCACAGTTGCAGTTGGAGGGTTAGTGCTGATATCCTTTCAACTGTTTAGTGGCTGAATTCAGCACTGGGTCCTAAGCATGGCAGGTTAACCTGGCATGCTTAGAACCCAGCGCTAGGGTCGAAGTTCGTGTTGGTGATGTGAAGTTGGCGTTGCACGCCGATTGACGTCACCACACCTCCATTTTTTTTACAGGGCGCTGCCAGTTACCGGCAGCGCAAAGGGGGAGATGAAAATGGCGGCCTCCGCGGGACTCGCCAGCAGCTGGCGAAAGAGCGGCAGCCGCCATTTCATGAAGAAGGCAAATGGTATGTTGGCCTTCATAGCGAGAGGATTCGAGTACAGGAACAGGGATGTCCTGCTGCAGTTGTACAGGGCCTTGGTGAGACCACACCTTGAGTATTGTGTGCAGTTTTGGTCGCCTTATCTGAGGAAGGATGTTCTTGCCATGGAAGGAGTTCAGCGAAGATTCACAAGGCTGATACCTGGGATGGCAGGAATGACATATGAGGAGAGATTGGGTCGATTGGGCTTATACTCGCTGGAGTTTAGAAGAATGAGAGGAGATCTCATCGAAACATATAAAATTCTGACCAGTCTGGACAAACTAGATGCAGGAAGAATGTTCCTGATGGTCGGAGAGTCCAGAACCAGGGGTCACAGTATAAGGATAAGGGGTAAGCCATTTAGGACAGAAATGAGGAAGAATTTCTTCACCCAGAGAGTGGTGAACCTGTGGAATTCTCTACCACAGAAGGTAGTTGAGGCCAAGTCATTAAATATATTCAAGAATGAGTTAGATATATTTCTTAGAGCTAAAGGTATCAAGGGATATGGGGAGAAGGCAGGTACAGGGTACTGAGTTTGGATGATCAGCCATGATCTCATCGAATGGCGGAGCAGGCTCGAGGGGCCGAATGGCCTACTCCTGCTCCTATCTTCTATGTTTCTATGTTTCTATGGCGGTGAGTACATGAATTTCTAGCCCGATCTGTTTTAATGATGTTGCAGGAGGGATTAATATTGGGCAGGACACCGGAGAACTTCCTTGCTCTTCTTCTGAGGGGGCTTGACTTGACGTCGCACCTGAAAGGCAGCACTTCCTCAGTGCTGCACTGAAGTGTGAGCCTAGATCATACGCCAAAGTCTCTGGGGTGGGGCTTGAACCCACAGCCTTGTGACTCAGTAACCTTGGTTAAAAAAAAAGTTTGGTGTCTGAGAACACGAGATCAGCGCACATAATATTAACAGCACTAGCATGATTGTACCAGCATGCCCATAGCAGTACAAAGCTCTTCACCCTCAACTGGTGCACACAACCACTAAACAGTTAAAAGAATATCAGCACTAACCCTCCAACTGCAACTGTGACACAGCATTACAATTGGGCCCACAGTAGTGCTTTCTGTACCATAAATGACTTATTTAATGAGTATATTTTTTGTATTTTAGCCCGGGAAGCCATCTGGCGGTGTTGCGATTGTGGAAATATGATTTTTATTTCCATACTTTAGGGGCCACACGAGTGTTATAAAAATAACTTTCAGCACAAATCCAAGCACGAAATTCCAACATACATTCCTGCTATCAAGAGCCACACTCCAAGCCAAACGTTTCTGGAAAATTAGCACCGATTTTTTTTTATCAGAAGTCCACTGTATATGAAGTACAAAAAATATTTTCTCTGTGCATTCTTTCTCATAAAAATGGTTGTCTGCTTGTTTTCATGTACTCTGAAGCCGGAACCTGCACGCGTTAAAGAGGTGTTGTGTAACGTTTACGGAAGGGGCATCTGCTGGCCAAATGTCAGCTTTCTAATCGTCTGCGTGCTCGTATAAAGTTAGCTGTTCGGTAACTCAGCTGGACGTTTCCTTATAGATTTTGCCCTTCCTTTTGTAATCCCTCGGAATTGAATGCAACATGCATTCTACACCAGCAGCGCGCTGACAGGCATTCCCAAAGTGTGGTACGTGCTGAATCTAGGGGGAAAGTATCAGGCATGAAAGGGTTGGAGGAAATGCTCCCAGGTGTTGCCCACCGCTCAAATCCTTGCTGGTTGGCTGTATTAAATGGAGGGCGTTTCCAGTCTCACTGTACGCTGTTAGTAAGGAACGTTCTGACAGGACCGTAACAAAACTTCTCGTTTCTCTTTATTTTCACAAAGCCCGCAAATGAATGTTGCTAAAAAAGCAGATTGAGGAGTTGCAGGTGAACACTTTTTTTTACTGATATCACACAAAGCAATTTCAACACCAGTTTCTTCGAGAAGTAACTGTGTTGGCTTTTGAAGGATCTCGCCACTGTATCCATTTAGATATGATGTGAAATAAAACCCACGGTGATAGTTGAAGGGGCCTTGCGCGATGCTGACTGCTGTAGGTTAAAATGAAATTGAAAACTGCACAGGTAAAAGGAATGTACTGAAGCAGATTACTTAATGCTGTGGTGTTGCCTGGGTCAGATTTTACTGAGCCCTACATGGCAGGATTAGTCTAGCTCTACTTTTAAGATTACGTCTCCTTTTTCTTGAATTCCCCACCAGAGGAAATTGTTTCTCCGTATCGACCTTATCGAATCCTTTTAACATTTTAAACACCTCGAGTTGATCACCCCTCGACCTTCTAAACTCAAGCGAATGCAAGTCAAGTTTATGCAACCTGGCCTCATAATTTAACCCTCTAAGCCCCCTATTATTCTGGTGAATCTGCACTGCACCCCTCCCAGGGCCAATCTATCATTCCTGAGGTGCGGTGCCCAAAACTGATGCAATGTTCCACATGGGGTCTGACCAAGGCTGAATACAAGTGAATATTTCTGTGAGATTCCCCGTAACCTTCTCTGCTGTAGTGAATACCGCTGTAAGTTAATCATCACAACTAAATCCTCTTATCTCTGGTGTCATCCTGGTAAATTGACATAAATAACTTTTTTTTCGCTCAAAGAATGTGAGAGAAATCCTGCTTTACTTTTGATCCCAAACTGCTCACAAAAACACAGAAGTCCGATTTTTCCAACAAAAAAGATTTTGTTGCCGGCTGCTGGAAAAAAAATAGCGAATCACAATGCACCTTTTAAATAATGAACCTTAACACTTCTGTGGTGATGAAAGAGTCACGAACTGGTGTAAGTCTCGAAAAGCTTGTTCCTCCAGCTGCACGGTGCACAGTTGGTGTAAGAGCAGGTTCATTGCCAGCTCATTTCCCACCAGGGCTGTGCCCGTGTTCAGGTACCTGTTACAAGGCCCAACACTCCCGCTCAGGAACGCTTTGCAACAGATAAAGATGTTCATTTTGGACACTGTTAGCAGTTTAGCAGCCTGTAAAACTTTTTTGATGCACTCTGTTAATTTTTGAGCTTTAATATTTCTAAGTTTGCATAATTCATTTTCCAGAAAAATAGAAGTAAAATATAAAATCTCTATGTGCATTTGAAAAAAGAATATAAGAAATAGAAGCAGGAGTAGGCCATACGGCCCCTCAAGCCTGCTCCGCCATTCAATAAGATCATGGCTGATCATCGACCTCAACTCCACTTTCTCGCCCGATCCCCTTGATTCCCTTAGTGTCCAAAAATCTATTGATCTCAGTCTTGAATATTCTCAACCACTGAGCATCCACAGCCAGCTGGGGTAGAATATAGTCCATGATGGTAAGTTTAGAACACTATGCACAGTTACAGATTAAAACACAAATCATCTTCAAACCTCCTGCTGCTTGATAATGTATCCAAAGAAAAACTCCCAGTGGCTGTTTCCTTGCTCAGTAAATGGGTGTCTTCTGCTAACTTTTCCTGTTCTGCAGTAACCCAAGGCGTTGTTTACCTCCTTCTGAAGTAGGCGTTAGGTCTCTTATTTGAATATGTTAATGACCTAACTCCTGCTTTTGCTCCCTCTTACAAGTTTGGCTTGTGTCTGAGGCAGCCAGCGCTGGCTGCCTCCGGGAAACAAACGCTAAACAGTGCCAGATTTTAAAAGGTAATTATTTACCATTATCATCTCCGACCTCCAGGCCCTCTCCGATATCCCCCCGATCCGGAACCCGTCCTCCTCCCAATCCCGACCCCGTCCTCCCCCCGACCTCCCCCCTGATCCCCCCCAACCTTCCCCCGATCTCCCCCCGATCCTGATCCTGGCCCCGACCCTCCCCCCGATCCCGATCCTGACCCTGACCCTGACCTCCCCCCGATCCCGGCCCCGACCTCCCCCCGACCATCGCCCCGACCACCCCCCGATCCTGATCCTGGCCCCGACCTCCCCCGATCCCGGCCCTGACCTCCCCCCGATACGGATCCCGACCCCAACCTTCCCCCCCCCCCCCTATCCTGATCCTGACCCCGACCTATCCCCGATCCCGACCCCGTCCTTCCCCCGGCCCCGGCCCCGACCTCCCCCTGATCCTGGCCCCGATCCCGGGCCCGACCTCCCGGCCCTCCCCCAGAGTCCTTGCTGGGCGTTCAGCGGGTTGCGGGTCGGTCGCGCATCGTGCTCCCCATGCCCGTTTTCAGGCCTTCTCCAATTTATAGCCCTACAATATGCTGCTTAGCTTCAGGCTGCAGGTTGGAAGTGCAGACACCACAAGCAAACAATATTTGACACCTCATCTTTCGTTTAGGCACGCTACAGCCCTCTGGACTCAAAATCGAGTTCAACAATTTTAGATCATAACCTCAGCTCCAATCACATTTATATTTTATTTTTTCCACCCTTTTATTTGCCCCCCCCACCTTTTTTTTTCCTCCTAGAAGCTGGCAGCTGTCCTTCATTCTGCCAGTGGATTTCACACTTCTTTCAGCCTTAATCTGTCACATTAACACCACCTCTAGCCTTGCATATCTCTTAATGTCTCTTAATGTCTCTTCATCTCCCCCTTTGTTCTTTTATCCCCTCCCCCTTTTCCCAGCTTTACTCTGGCCTTAAATCTATTTGATTTCCGGCTCTTCACAGTTCTGACGAAAGGTCATCGACCTGAAACGTTAACTCTCTTTCTCTCTCCACGGATGCTGCCTGGCCTGCTGAGTTTTTCCAGCGTTTTCTGTTGTTATTTCAGATTTCCAGCATCCGCAGTATTTTGCTATCGTAATATTTGAAGATTGTTCTGTGTCAGAATCAAGGTGTGACATCTAGAATGTGACGTCCGTGCATGTCACATGTACCATTTTAACAAACTCCGGGCTGATCTCCTGAGGCATTGTTCACTGTCAGCCGGTTGATAAGCTGTTCTGTGATGACAGCGGCGTTATATTATATAATGCACAATGTATGATTCTGGTGCTGGGATGGAGTTGTGATTACGGTGGCTCTCTCTATAAGGCCTGAAGTCTAATTGCTGTAAATAAAAACAACATGAAGTCACTCGGAAATGTATTGTTTGGACAAGCAACTTGGCCGATTAGAATCTGTTTGTCAGTTTCAGGTTGCAGCACTTTAATATGGTTTTGCAGCTGTAACATAATATGATGTTGGGAAGGTGACAACTCGGTGCACCAGTTTTTGTTTATTTATGGCTAGCAGGTCCCCCACGACCCTGGCCCACGTTAAGTCAGAATTTAGCACTGTTTTATAGTTATACCACGTAACGCACTATGTATTATTCTGCTGCTAGGGTGAAATTGTGTCCCATTAAGACCACAAGGTGTAATTGCTGTTAAGTAAACTCTGGGTGACGATCTGAATTTAATTACTCTTCAGGTTGAAGGCCTCAGTTGTGACATTCTTTTTTAAGCGTGAGTAGTGAGGTCACTCAGTGCTGACAGACATTCTGGCTCCTGTGTGAAATTACTGCCTTTGTTTCTTTAATATTTTTAAGTATGATGCATGAAGTGTGATGTGGAAATGTGACAGACAGGAAGCGCATGCTGTGCATATCATTTTTATAATACCACAAGCAAGTACTCCATAGTACTGCTCAGGGTTATTCAGAGCATGTGCTGTTTTACAAGGTCAGGAACCCTGCACCATGTAAAGTGTAGGTGTGCGTCCTTTTGACGTTAACCGTGTAGATGCTTGTCCTTTTAAGGTTATAAAATCTGATTGCTGTTAAGTAAATACTGGGTGAGTTGATACAAATGTACCTTAAGAGACAAACCTCCAAGATCTCTCCACTCCTCCAGTTCTGGCATTGCTCATGGTGATTCAGAGGATATGCTGTTTCATAACAGTAGGAGTGTTTAAGCCAAGTGGGGCATGTATATGCCATGTAACATCAGGGCAACAATGACCCACTGGAGGATCTCTTTGCCAGCACCTTCAAGGTGTAGCGTGAGAAGGGTATCACCGGTTTTGACAAACTGCTTTACCAGGGCAGGGATCGTATCCTTCCATCAACTGGTTGGCAAATTTCCTATCGCGCAATATGACTACTACTTTTACCTTTCTTGAGGACGAGGAGGAGGAGGAGGAACAGGAGGGAGGGCGGAGGCAGCAAGACAATCGGCCTTCTGGACGGGCTGTCCATGACTGGCTCTTCAGACTCCGATTCACATGAATGAAACCACAGATCCCCGTAGCTCACCACATCCCCATCATACAATCCCTGTCTCATGGCATATCACAACGTCCTCCTGGGCAAAAAGGTGAAATGAGAGAGACCACAAAATATTCCAAACACACTTAATAAATGTATCTATAAACATATCACACATATGACATGAATTCTAATAACTAATGACCCATGTGCCTGCTATAGTTGAATAGCTGTCATTGTGTGCAAGGTGTGAGATGTGGATGTGAGTGTTGCTAGGTAGAGATTGTTGGTGGGTGAGTGCTGGGAGTGTGGTGCATTGAGCAGTGTGTGAAACTTGTGGTACAGATGGTGGTATATAGCATTTGTTGAAGCCTTCACTCACCCTGACTACCTGTGTGAGGTCGTTAAACTTCTTCCTGCACTGGGTGTGGGTCCTGGGGGCCTCAGTACTGCCCGTGACGTGGTGTGCCAGCTCGCTCCACATAATCCGGCAGACTTGTGGCAAGGGCCTCTTGCCAATTGCTGGGTACAGGACCGCCCGGCTTCTCTCCACCGCTAAAACCAGTGCCTCCAAAACTTCATATGAAAACCTCCGGGCTCTCTCCCTAAGACGGCGATCTGCCATCAGGATTTGTAAATAAATGCTCCTTCTCCTTGTCCTTCCTCTTATGGTTGTTGAGGCAGCTGCACACACAACAATGCTGAGAATGAGGTGCTGCAGCATCAATGAACCTCCCCTTTAAGTAGTGAAAAAAGCCAGTGGCAATCATTACTTGTGTTTAGCCTGCCCCCAATATTGATCCAGATTTTCAGTGTAACACCAATGAGCTTGGGTTTTTAGATGAGAAACATGACTCCAATCATTTTAATGAGAAGTGATGACGAATTTTGCGTGCAGCCTAGACGATTTTCAACTGGCTCTACTTAACCATTTTTAGTCTAAACACTGCCCATTTGCTACAACAAATTTCTAGCCCCAAGTGTTTGAGAAGGGCTCTTGGAGTAGACTTTCACACCGCCCGGATCAACCACATTCTCATGTCAGATTGGAGCCTGACTCAGAGTTCTGCTGCCACTTTTGAGTCATGGCACAATCAAAAACCATTTCCTATTAGAAACATAGAAACATAGAAACATAGAATCTAGGAGCAGGAGTAGGCCATTCGGCCCGTCGAGCCTGCTCCACCATTCAATACGATCATGGCTGATCATTCAAATCCAGTACCCTGTCCCTGCTTTAATCCCCACAGTACACATATCCCAGCCTACCCCCGTAACCCCACGTATTTAATTCCCCCTAACATATCCCATCCTATCCCCATAACCCCACATATTTAATCCCCCCCTAACACTAAGGGTCAATTTATCATAGCCAAATCAACCTAACCCGCACATTTTTGGACTGTGGGAGGAAACCGGAGCACCCGGAGGAAACCCACGCAGACACAGGGAGAATGTGCAAACTCCACACAGACAGTCACCCGAGGTCAGATTCGAACCTGGGTCCCTGGCGCTGTGAGGCACCAGTGCTATTGATGCCGTTTTGGCAGTATAACTGCAGTCTTCTTGTTCTGACCAGAAATGGAAGTGCAGAAATCAGTGAGGGGTTTGGTCTGCTCACTCTGTGTTACCACCTTTGCGATCAGACAAACACCTTTGCAGTTAAGTTTATTAATTGACTTCCGGTTTGGACCAGTGCAACTGAGTGAGTTCAAAATGATTTGCTTTCTTTTTTGTCCGAAGAAGGATTGCATCTACCAGGCTTGGTGATTTTCCTTATCTGTTCTCTTAAAAACGTAAAACTTGTCAAAGTGCTGGAACTAAAATTGTGTCGCCCTCCAAATCTGCCTAAGAGAATCGAGGGCAATTAGGGATTGCCAATAAATGCTGGCCTTGTCAGTGACACCCACATCCCATGAATGAATAAAAAGAAATAGTGGAATCAGTATTTTACAGCACAGAAGGAGTCAATTCAGCCGATTGAGCCTGTGCCGGCTCTCTGAAAACGATCCACTTAGTCCTATCCCCACACCCTTGCTAATTTTTCTTCTTTCAAATATTTATCCACTTCCCTTTTTAAAACTATTGAAGATTCTGCTTCCACCATTGTTTCTGGTCGGACATTCCATGAGCTAACAACCCTCTGTGTGTCATTTTTTTTTTAACCCTAATCGCTCCCTTCGTCCTGCTGGTGATCATCTAAAAATGTGTACCCCTCTCGTTACCAATTTACCAACTCATGGAGATAGTTTATCCTGATGTATCTTATCAAAACATCTCAAAGTTTTGAACAGCTGATAAGATCTCCTCTCAGTTTACTTTATTCTCATGAAAAGATCCCCAGGTTTCAATCACACAGCGATCTTAACTGTCATCCAGCATATGAACGGGCTCACACCTGTGTTAAGGACACTGCTTCAGCATTCTGAATATGTTTGCACTGTATAACACATCAAATGCTGTGTGCCTCGGTCCAGGTGTCATGTAAACCTGTAAATAATACTCGGCCTATCCCCTCACACAATGGAGTGACGCGTTAGCAAAGACGTCGGGTTTAAGGAAACCGAATGGTAGAAGCAGCACCTGTTTTAGTGGATGTTTATCTTCCATTGAAAGGAAGTCTATTTGGTGATCACCCTGCACGCACCAATCGTAAATCTATCTCATCTCCTTCACCTCTTCATAAAAGGGTACAAATCCTCGGAATAAAGTCTGGAAAATACTGGGTTGAGGTTATTCATTTTCAGCTGGCTGCCGAGCGGAGACTGCGTGCTGGTGTGAAAAATCGAGCCCAGTGCCAACTTTCAAAAGAATGGAAGTTTCTCAAGACCATTCTGATCTGTATATTTAAGGTGCTCGGTGGAGCTGAATTCTGGCCGTATTACATTTGCAGCCGGGGAATTGTAATAGCATATTTTTTTTTGCATCATAAATCTGTAGGGATTGATGTCAGAACACTTGCTCCTGGTATAGACCGCGTTTGTAAAAGATTTGAGATGCACCATCACGGTTTGATGCCAGTGGAATTTAGCCGTACTTTCTGCTTTTCTACTTCTTTGTGAACCATTGAAAACAACGGGTTCTCGTTGCATGATTGATTTGAGCTGAACATCAGTCTCGCACTCCTAGCACTCCTTATCGTGTGTTTATTGCTGTATTCTGTTTGAAAACCTCCCGAATCATGGTGACTGCTGTTCAGAATCCTTCAAGCAGAAGTTAAGCCGAGGGGGAGTAGTTTTATTTCAATTTGCACCCATCTGTAGTGAGGAGGGTGGGGGGAGAGGAGGAAAAACATAGATAAACATTTAAACAAGGGAAAGGTAGCAGAGTGGTTATGTTACTGGACTAGTAATCCAGAGGCCTGGACTAATGATCCAGAGACATGAGTTTAAATCTCACCACGGCAGCTGGGGAATTCAAATTCAGCTAATTAAATAAATCTAGAATAAAAAGTTAGTATCAGTAATGGTGATCACAAAACTATCGGATTGTCGTTAAAACCCATCTAATGTCCTTTAGGGAAGGAAATCTGCCGTCCTTACCTGGTCTGGCCTATATGTGACTCCAGACCCACAGCAATGTGCTTGACTCTTAATTGCCCTCTAAAATGGCCTAGCAAGCCACTCATTTGTACACAACTGCTACGAAAAACCATGATAAGAATAAAACCAGACAGACCACCCGGCATCGACCTCGGCACCGGCTACAGAGACGACAACGGCACACCCAGCCCAGTTGACCCTGCAAAGTCCTCCTCACAAGCATCTGGGCACTTGTGCCAAAATTGGGAGGGCTGTCCCATAGACTAGTCAAGCAACAGCCTGACATAGTCATCCTCACTGAATCATACCTTTCAGCCAATGTCCCAAATTCCTCCATCAACATCCCTGGGTATGTCCTGTCCCACTGGCAGGGCAGACCCACCAGAGGTGGCGGCACAGTGGTATACAGTTGGGAGGGAGTGGTCCTGGGAGTCCTCAACATTGACTCCGGACCCCATGAAGTCTCATGGCTTCAGGTCAAGCATGGGCAAGGAAACCTCCTGCTGATTACCACCTACCGCCCTCCCTCAGCTGATGAATCAGTACTCCTCCATGTTGAACACCACTTGGAAGAAACACTGAGAGTAGCAAGGGCACAGAATGTACTCTGGGTGGGAACTTCAATGTCCATAATCCAAGAGTGGCTCAGTAGCACCAATACTGACCGAGCTGGCCAAGTCCTAAAGGATATAGCTGCCAGAATGGGCCTGCGACAGGTGGTGAGAGTACCAACACGAGGGGAAAAACCTAATTGACCTCGTCCTCACCAATCTACCTGTCACAGACGTATCTGTCCATGACAGTATTGGTAGCAGTGACCACCGCACAGTCATTGTGGAGACGAAATCCTGTCTTCACACTAAGGACACCCTCCATCGTGATGTGTGGCACTACCACCGTGCTAAATTGAATAGATTCAGAACAGATCTAGCAACTCAAAACTGGGCATCCATGAGGCGCTGTGGGCCATCAGCAGCAGCAGAATTGTATTCCACCACAATCTGTAACCTCATGGCCCGGCATATCCCTCACTCTATGATTACCATCAAGCCAGAGGACCAACCCTGGTTCAATATGGAGTGTAAAAGAACATGCCAGGAGCAGCACCAGGCGTACCTAAAAATAAGGTGCCAACCTGGGGAAGCTGCAACACATGCATGCTAAACAGCAGAAGCAGCATGCTATAGACAGGGCTAAGCAATCCCACAATCATGGATCAGATCAAAGCTCTGCAGTCCTGCCACATCCAGTCGTGAAGGGTGGTGGACCATTAAACAACTAATGGAGGAGGAGGCTCCATGAATATCCCCATCTTCAATAATGGTGGAGCCCAGTACGTGAGTGCTAAAGACAAGGCTGAATCGTTTGCAAACATCTTCAGCCAGAAGTGCCGAGTGGATGATCCATATCGGCCTCCTCCTGAGGTCCTCCCCACCAGAGAAGCCATTCTTCAGCCAATTCGATTCACTCCACGTGATATCAAGAAACGGCTGAGCGCCCTGGATACAGCAAAGGCTATGGGCCCCGACAACATCCCGGTTGTCGTGCTGAAGACTTGTGCTCCAGAACTAGCCACGCCTCTAGCCAAGCTGTTCCAGTACAGCTACAGCACTGGCATCTATCCGACAATGTGGGAAACTGCCCAGGTATGTCCTGTCCACAAAAAGCAGGACAAATCCAATCCGGCCAATTACTGCCCCATCAGTCTACTCTCAGCAAAGTGATGGAAGTTGTCATCGACAGTGCTATCAAGCAGCACTTACTCACCAATAACCTGCTCACTAATGTCCAGTTTGGCTTCCGCCAGGACCACTCAGCTCCAGACCTCATTACAGCCTTGGTCCAAACATGGACAAAAGAACTGAATTCCAGAGGTGAGGAGAGAGTGACTGCCCTTGACATCAAGGCAGCATTTGACTGAGTGTGGCATTAAGGAGCCCTAGTAAAACTGAAGTCAATGGGAATCGGGGGGGGAAACTCTCCACTGGCTGGAGTCATACCTAGCACAAAATAAAATGGTTGTAGTGGTTGAAGGTCAATCATCACAGCCCCAGGACATCGCTGCAGGAGTTCCTCAGGGCAGTGTCCTAGACCCAACCATCTTCAGCTGCTTCATCAATGACCTTCCCTCCATCATAAGGTCAGAAGTGGGGATGTTTGCTGATCAGTGCCATTCACTACTCCTCAGATAATGAAGCAGTCCATGCCCGCATGCAGCAAGACCTGGACGACATTCAGGCTTGGGATGACAAGTGGCAAGTAACATCCGCGCCACACAAGTGCCAGGCAATGACTATCTCCAACAAGCGAGAGTCTAACTACCGCCCCTTGACATTCAACGGCATTACAATAGCCGAATCCCCCACCATCAACATCCTGGGGGTCACCATTGACCAGAAACTTTACTGGACCAGCCACATAAATACTGTGGCAACAAGAGCAGATCAGAGGCTGGGTATTCTGCGGCAAGTGTCTCACCTCCTGACTCCCCAAAGCCTTTCCACCATCTACAAGGCACCAGTAAGGAGTGTGATGGAATACTCTCCACTTGCCTGGATGAGTGCAGCTCCAACAACACTCACGAAGCTCAACACCATCCAGGACAATGCAGCCCGCTTGACTGGCACCCCATCCACCACCTTAAACATTCACTCCCTCCACTACCTGGCGTACCGTGGCTGCAGTGTGTACCATCTACAAGATGCACTGCAGCAACTCACCAAGGCTTCTTCGACAGCACCTCCCAAACCCGCGACCTCTTCCACCTAGAAGGACAAGGGCAGCAGGCGCATGGGAACACCATCACCTCCAAGTTCCCCTCCAAGTCACACACCATCCTGACTTGGAAGTATATTGCCGATCCTTCATCGTCGCTGGGTCAAAATCCTGGAACTCCCTACCTAACAGCGCTGTGGGAGTACCTTCACCACACGGACTGCAGCAGTTCAAGAAGGCGGCTCACAACCACCTTCTCAAGGGTAATTAGGGATGGGCAATAAATGCTAGGCTTGCCAGCAACGATTTTTTTTTTTTAATTTTGTTTTGACAGGTAGCTTTTTTACAAAAATGTAACTTTTCTTTCCTGCAAAGAGGCCTGGTAGGGCAGGCTTCCCTCCCTGCAGGGCCTCTCAGTCAAATCACCTCCCTGCTAGGTAGTTTCTCCTGCATTGCAAGATCACAAGCAACTTAAGGAATAAGTAGGCCATGTGGCCCATTTTAATTCAACCATTCAGAAAGACCCAATAGATTCCGCCCCTCCCCTCCAGTTGCTGCACCTAATTATTTGTTAAGAGAGTCCAGGGTTTACCCCTCCCCCATTCTGTCTATTGGCCCGTTCCAAGTATTGATCGATCCTTGTATGAAGAACATCTTGACACCAGTTCCTTATCTACCTTTAATAACTTTCAGCCGACGTCTCCTTTGACCTACAGAGTGGGGTAAATATTTGTCTTCACCGCACAGCCTGCAACCTGGGGCAGCGGATTGAACGCACGCTGTACATTTCAGTAGAATGAAAATAGGCCAGGTTGTATAACAGGCCACTCCGCTCTGCTCCATCAGATCACTGCCCGTGCAGTGAAGGCGATATTTACTCCAGTATCTCCACTGAAGACAGTGACGTCCGACTGCCTGTGAATCTAGGACCATCTGACCCAACAAATCTCACGACCAGCCGAGCATGCAGCGTAAACCGCGCTCGCTCGGGATTTCGATTTGTTTGTGGCACATCTGGGAGCCTGTGCGTTCGCGCTGGTGTAGCTTTCTTCCCTCATTGTTTATTTAA
The DNA here is from genome assembly GCA_030390025.1 of Squalus acanthias. Taxonomy (NCBI): domain Eukaryota; kingdom Metazoa; phylum Chordata; class Chondrichthyes; order Squaliformes; family Squalidae; genus Squalus; species Squalus acanthias. The sequence continues at coordinate 47,064 of JASTWF010000467.1, forward strand.
CCTGCAGGGGCTGCACCTTGCTCCTCGTGGAGCTGTTGTAAGCGAAATCCAGGGTTTTGTTTGAAAATGACTGTACAATTGAAATACATTTTCAATGATCGGCATAAGCCTCTTATTTAAAAATGGTGTTTTCCTCAGAGTTTGTGAAATTCTCAGCCTTATGCAAGGTCCTTGGGTGCTCAACCAACCAGTGTGTCGTATTACCTGCCTCACCGGCAGACACCTTCATCTATCTTCGAGATTTAGTGGCCTTTCCGCTGACCATTATTTTTGGGGCGGAGTAGTTGCGTTTTGCCTGGTATGAGGCTGCTACTTTGTTGGGAGGCTGGAGACATTTGTACTTTTCATGATAGCAAAGCATAAACTCAGACCAGAAAATAGTATATCCAGACACTGGAGACGGTGCGGAGGAGTGAAAGAAAGCTGATCGCGCCTAGAGAGAGAATGGGCTGGATTTTGATACTGGGGATGTGATGGAGTCGGGAATCCCACTTTTTGGGTTGTAGTCCCGCCTCCATCGACTTGTGGCCAACCCACTGTATTTTCACTTGATTGACCTTGTTGAGCCCGCCCAGTGAGCTCAGCAGGCCAATTAAGGGCCACCCGGCAACAGGTGACGTCACAGATTGACATTTCATCTGTCAAGAGCTTTTGACAGATGAAATATCAGCGTTTGACAGCTCTGTGAAGCTGTCAAACACTGACAATTTGTCTTCTAACTTGAGTCCTTCCTCTCAGGCTGAGTTAGAAATCATTCCAGCACAGAAAACAGAGGCTGCAGTTTTTGACAGCTCCACGGCCATTGTGCTTTCTGTGCCGGTGAGATTTCTGACTCCCGAGACCTGAAGGTCTGCTACCTGCAGGAGGAAGTTAAGGTAAGTAAAACTTTTTCCCACACTTTACACTTACCTTACACACTTACCTCTGCACACATGCACTCATCACTCACCTGCCCACCGGACATATCGACCCCTCCAACCCCTGCAGACCCACGGTCCGCCTCGCTAACTTGGCGTGGTTGGGACCTGTCGGGAAGCCCACATTTCACGCATCAAAATAGGGATTAGGCAAAAAATTCCCAGTTAACTACCTGTTAACAGACAGTTTATTGCCACTAATCCCCTTCCCGCCTCAGGGAGGCGGGTCCCAGCACAGGTCGGGTACCCGCCTCCAGCGAAACTGGCATGGAGGTGGATTGGGGGCGGGATGGGTTCGGGACCCCCGAATCTGCAACTTTAACCCCCCACACGCCTCCAAACCCGCCTCCACGGGTCAATGAAAATCCAGCCCAATGAGTCTTTGAGAAATGTGAGAAGTCGCACAACACCAGGTTATAGTCCAACAGTTTTATTTGAAATCACAAGCTTTCAGAGTGCTGCTCCTTCGTCTGACGAAGGAGCAGCGCTCCGAAAGCTTGTGATTTCAAATAAAACTGTTGGACTATAACCTGGTGTTGTGCGACTTCTCACATTTGTCCACCCCATTCCAACACCAGCATCGCCACATCATCAGTCCTTGAGAAGGCATTAAAGGAGCTGGAGATCTACGAATCTAGAGTCAAAGAGGTTGAGGGCGACGATGAAAATGAGGGAAGTCGCTGCACATGTGACACCAGCATTGCAGAGTGCCAATATTTGCATTTCTGGGCATTTATCGGCTTTGATTGTAATCGTAGAATTCAGCTTTTATAGATAATGATCAGGTTTCATTGGAAGGCTCAACAATTAGCCTCATTAGCAGGCATTGAAGCCACACTAAGAGTGTTGGTACGTCTATATTTTTAACGACGCTTCCTTTGTTAATAAATCGCTTACAGTGATTTATGCACTGGATCAAACCTCAGTGTAACCGAGTGTTGCTCCAGGTCTTGAAAACAATGAGGCTGAAGGAAGCACTGCTGGTTAACTTGGACAATGGGAGAGGGATTAGAGGACACGAGTAGCAAATACACAGGTCTCGAGCGAGACTCGAGATTCGAAAACAAAACATTTCCCTGAGATCGTGCACAGACTCTCAGGGAAGGAAGTTGGTTGTGAGTCAGCTGGCATCTTTAAAAAGAAGCTGGATTGATAGCTCTTCGGGAGGGTATGAAAGATATGGAGGATATTAACACTCGATTTATTTTAAGGCGCGTTAGGGGAAAGCAACTCTGTGTTCCTCAAAGCTGTGGGTAAAAGAGGGTTGGATTGTTCCTCTTAACGTTTTATTGGTTTTAGTCTGTGGATGGTATTGTTTTGGCCTGTACTGCATTCAGTGGGGAATCGTTAAGAAGAAATATCGCAGATAGTAACAAAGAATTTGCTGACAACTTTGCTTCAGTGGCGCTGTTCGAAAACTGGCAGCAGTCCCAGAGCAATAGTTATGTGTTAGTCTTGGCAGGGAGCTGATCTCTGGCAGCTATTGCAGGTCACTGTTATTGTAATTATATCAGCCATATGTGTTGTTTGGCGTTGCGAGAAAAAGCAAATGCCTTCTTTGCAAAGCTTGCCCCCACCCACCCCCGCCCCCAATGCAAGCCATTAAAAGTTGCCTGTCTTCTTCCTACAGCTCCCACCGTGGCTCCATCCGATGTCGGGGGAGGTGGCGGAAACCATCGGGAACTGACGGTAACATGGACGGTAGGTTCTGGTCAATGAAGCAGATCGCCACCAGAGGCTCCCCCTGTTTCTTTCTGATAACTTTATGCACATTGGGTCTTCTTCAGCCTTGCTGCCAAGTACAAGTGGCCAAGAAAGACTAAAGAGATTAGAAGGTTCTGCCTCTTATGTGCTATCAGCAACTGTTCCATCCTTATTGTGTAAGGTGAAATAAAATGTACATGCTGTTATTATATTTTTGACTGCAGTATTTTATCTCATCTACAATCTTGTTTCCCAATACAATTTGCATTTCAAGTTAATTGCATTCCCCAAGACATTCCTGTTATTACGAGACCAGAATAAACTTTAACACTTTATCCTTGAATGATGCTCTGTGAAGATTAGTGAACAAATGGTCATAATTTCCCTGGTCCACAACTTTAATGGAGGCGTTAACCTAAAATTAGGCCATCCGTATTAACACTTAACATTTAATTTATAATAACGTAACCGTCGAGAGCATATTGATTCCCATAATTTATACAGTTGATCAATGCATTTTTTAAAGCATCAATCCAATTCACTCTTCAACAACAACTTGTATTTATACAGCGCCTTTAATGTAGTAAAACGTCCCAAGGCACCTCACAGGAGTGCTATCAAATGAAATTTGACACCAAGCCACATAAAGAGATAATAGGGCAGATGGTAGGTTTTAAGGAGCGTCTTAAAGGAGGAACGAGAGGTAGAGAGGCGGAGAGGTTTAGTGAGGGAATTTCCGAGCTTAGGGCCTAGGCAGCAGAAGGCACGGCCACCAATGGTTGAGCGATTATAATCTGGGATGCTCAAGAGGGCAGAATTAGAGGAATGCAGATATCTTGGGGGGTTGTGGAGCTGGAGGAGATTACAGAGATAGGGAGGGGCGAGGGATTTCAAAACAAGGATGAGAATTTTTAAATCGAGACGTTGCTTAACCGGGAGCCAAAGTAGGTCAGCGAGCACAGGGATGATGGGGTGAATGGGACTTGGTGCGAGTTAGGACACGGGCAGCAGAGTTTTGGATGACCTCAAGTTTACGGAGGGTGGAATGTGGGAGGCCAGCCAGGAGTGCATTGGAATAGTCAAGTCTAGAGGTAACAAAGGCATGGATGAGGATTTCAGCAGTGGATGAGCTGAGGCAAGGGCGGAGACGGACAATGTTACGGAGGTGGAAGTAGGCGGTTTTAGTGATGATGCGGATATGTGGTCGGAAGCTCATTTCAGGGTCAAATATGACACCAAGGTTGTGAACAATCTGGTTCAGCCTCAGTCAGTTGCCAGGGAGAGGGATGCTAGGGAAGATGGTTGCTAGGGAACGGAGATTGGGGCAGGGACCGAAGACAATGGCTGTGGTCTTCCCAATATTTAGTTGGAGGAAACTTCTGCTCATCCAGTACTGGATGTTGGACAAGCAGGGTTGACATTTTCCGTGAAATTAGCAAACTAAGGAATTTATTACAGATGTATGACATGAGTGTCAGCCGTAGCTCAGTGGCAACAGTTCCGCCTCTGAGTCAGTCGCTCGTGGATTCAGGCTCCACTCCAGAGACTAGGCTGACACTTTAATGCAGCACTGAGGGAGTGCCATTGACGGAGACAATACAAAGGAGATGAACTCCACACCATCCAAAACCCGACTTCTATTGGAAAGCAAGTGCCAGCTAAAAGTTTGGAGTGACACTTGGAGGTTGCAGGTCCTCACTGGAGCTCTGCTCTCCCGGAGCCCAAGTGCCTTTTGTTCAATTGTGTTGTTACCTGTGGCAGTGAATTAAACTAAAAGAAAGAAAGAGCTTGCATTTATATCGCCTTCTTCACAACCTCAGGACATCCCAAAGTGCATTACAGCCAATGATGGACTTTTTTGAAGTGTAGTCACTGTTATAAGGTAGGAAACGTGGCAGCCAATTTGTGCACAGCAAGCTCCCACAAACAACAATGAGATAATGACCAGATAATCTGTTTTAGAGATGGTAGTTAAGAACATAAGAATTAGGAGCAGGATTAGGCCATATAGCCCCTCGAGCCTGCTCCGCCATTTCCTAAGATCATGGCTGATCTTCGACCACAACTCCACTTTCCCGCCCGATCTCCATATTCCTTGATTCCTCTGGAGTCCAAAAATCTATCTATCTCAGCCTTGAATATACTCAACGACTGAGCATCCACAACCCTTTGAGGCAGAGAATTGCAAAGATTCACAACCCTCTGAGTGAAGAAATTCCTCCTCATCTCAGTCTTAAAAGGCTGACCCCTTATCCTAAGACTGTACCCCTAGTTCTAGACTCTGCAGCCAGGGGAAACAATCTCTCAGCATCTACCCTGTCAATCCTCCTCAGAATCTTATATGTTTCAATGAGATCACCTCTCATTCTTCTAAACTCCAGAGAGTATAGGCCCAATCTACTCAATCTCTCCTCACAAGACAACCCTCTCATCCCAGGAATCAATCTAGTGAACCTTCATTGCACCGCCTCTAAGGCATGTATGTCCTTTCTCAGGTAAGTAGACCAAAACTATGCACAGTACTCCAGGTGTGGTCTCACCAAAGCCCTGTACAATTGTAGCAAGACTTCCTTACTCTTGTACTCCAACCGTTTAGCAATAAAGGCCAACATGCCATTTGCCTTCCTAATTGCTTGCTGTACCTGCATGCTAACTCACCGTGTTTCTTGTACTAGGACACCTAAATCTCTCTCAACACCAATATTTAATAGTTTCTCACCATTTAAAAAATATTCTGTTTTTCTATTCTTCCTACCAAAGTGAATAACCTCACATTTCCCCACATTATTCTTCATCTGTCACCTTATTGCCCACTCACAAACTGTCTATATCCCTTTGCAGGCTTTTTGCGTCCTCACAGCTTACTTTCCCACCTAGCTTTGTATCATCAGCAAACTTGGATACATTGCACCCAGTCCCTTCATCTAAGTCATCAATATAGATTGTAAATAGCTGAGGGCCAAGCACTGATCCTTGCGGCACACCACTAGTTATAGCCTGCCAATCTGAAAATGACCCGTTTATCTCTATTCTGTGTTCTGTCCATTAACCAATCATCTATCCATGCTAATACATTACCCCTAACCCCATGTGCCCTTACCTTGCGTAATGTGGCACCTTATCGAACGCCTTTTGGAAATCCAAATATACTACATCCACTGGTTCCCCTTTATCTACCCTGCCAGTTACATCCTCAGAAAAATTTGTCAGACACTATTTCCCTTTCATAAAACCATGTTGACTCAGTCTGAGGGATAAATATTGGCCAGGACACCAGGGAGAACTCTCCTGCTCTTTCCGAATAGTGCCATGGGATCTTTTTTTATATCCACCTGAGAGGGAAGATGGGGCCTCCTTTTTACGTCTCATCTGAAAGACGGCACCTCTGACAGTGCAGCACCCCTTCAGTACTGAACTGAGGTTTCTGCCTAGATTATGTGCTCAAATCTCTGGAGTGGGACTTGAACCCTTTAATATTCCACAAAGACTGTCCATAGCACTGGAGCTCGGTTCCTTCATCAGTTTAGAACAGTTTAGAAAGCAAGAAACTTTCTACGTTCATCTGCAGGTAGACAAGTTGATTTCAGACCAGTCAAACGTCATTGAGGTTTGACTGTCGCTGCAGTGAAGCCTCTGAGAAGTTGAGCCTTGTCTTTGATGCAAACCTTCGAGTCCCAGATGAGATGATCGGCACTGTCAAGATCATTACTAAGACCACAGTTACAGCCGAGGCTGTGATTGCTCTCATTAACAGTCGTGGACATGACGCCTGGCGCATTAGCCATCTTCTGGGGTCATTGCAGATTACAGTGTTTAATGTGATCAGACCCGATCTCCGGGTCTGTTATAAGGTAGGAAACGTGGCAGCCAATTTGTGCACAGCAAGCTCCCACAAACAACAATGAGATAATGACCAGATAATCTGTTTTAGAGATGGTAGTTAAGAACATAAGAATTAGGAGCAGGATTAGGCCATATAGCCCCTCGAGCCTGCTCCGCCATTTCCTAAGATCATGGCTGATCTTCGACCACAACTCCACTTTCCCGCCCGATCTCCATATTCCTTGATTCCTCTGGAGTCCAAAAATCTATCTATCTCAGCCTTGAATATACTCAACGACTGAGCATCCACAACCCTTTGAGGCAGAGAATTGCAAAGATTCACAACCCTCTGAGTGAAGAAATTCCTCCTCATCTCAGTCTTAAAAGGCTGACCCCTTATCCTAAGACTGTACCCCTAGTTCTAGACTCTGCAGCCAGGGGAAACAATCTCTCAGCATCTACCCTGTCAATCCTCCTCAGAATCTTATATGTTTCAATGAGATCACCTCTCATTCTTCTAAACTCCAGAGAGTATAGGCCCAATCTACTCAATCTCTCCTCACAAGACAACCCTCTCATCCCAGGAATCAATCTAGTGAACCTTCATTGCACCGCCTCTAAGGCATGTATGTCCTTTCTCAGGTAAGTAGACCAAAACTATGCACAGTACTCCAGGTGTGGTCTCACCAAAGCCCTGTACAATTGTAGCAAGACTTCCTTACTCTTGTACTCCAACCGTTTAGCAATAAAGGCCAACATGCCATTTGCCTTCCTAATTGCTTGCTGTACCTGCATGCTAACTCACCGTGTTTCTTGTACTAGGACACCTAAATCTCTCTCAACACCAATATTTAATAGTTTCTCACCATTTAAAAAATATTCTGTTTTTCTATTCTTCCTACCAAAGTGAATAACCTCACATTTCCCCACATTATTCTTCATCTGTCACCTTATTGCCCACTCACAAACTGTCTATATCCCTTTGCAGGCTTTTTGCGTCCTCACAGCTTACTTTCCCACCTAGCTTTGTATCATCAGCAAACTTGGATACATTGCACCCAGTCCCTTCATCTAAGTCATCAATATAGATTGTAAATAGCTGAGGGCCAAGCACTGATCCTTGCGGCACACCACTAGTTATAGCCTGCCAATCTGAAAATGACCCGTTTATCTCTATTCTGTGTTCTGTCCATTAACCAATCATCTATCCATGCTAATACATTACCCCTAACCCCATGTGCCCTTACCTTGCGTAATGTGGCACCTTATCGAACGCCTTTTGGAAATCCAAATATACTACATCCACTGGTTCCCCTTTATCTACCCTGCCAGTTACATCCTCAGAAAAATTTGTCAGACACTATTTCCCTTTCATAAAACCATGTTGACTCAGTCTGAGGGATAAATATTGGCCAGGACACCAGGGAGAACTCTCCTGCTCTTTCCGAATAGTGCCATGGGATCTTTTTTTATATCCACCTGAGAGGGAAGATGGGGCCTCCTTTTTACGTCTCATCTGAAAGACGGCACCTCTGACAGTGCAGCACCCCTTCAGTACTGAACTGAGGTTTCTGCCTAGATTATGTGCTCAAATCTCTGGAGTGGGACTTGAACCCTTTAATATTCCACAAAGACTGTCCATAGCACTGGAGCTCGGTTCCTTCATCAGTTTAGAACAGTTTAGAAAGCAAGAAACTTTCTACGTTCATCTGCAGGTAGACAAGTTGATTTCAGACCAGTCAAACGTCATTGAGGTTTGACTGTCGCTGCAGTGAAGCCTCTGAGAAGTTGAGCCTTGTCTTTGATGCAAACCTTCGAGTCCCAGATGAGATGATCGGCACTGTCAAGATCATTACTGAGACCACAGTTACAGCCGAGGCTGTGATTGTTCTCGTTAACAGTCGTGGACATGATGCCTGGCGCATTAGCCATCTTCTGGGGTCATTGCAGATTACAGTGTTTAATGTGATCAGACCCGATCTCCGTTGGCTCCGAGACCATTTAACAGCTTGAGATATATTCGCATTATTTCAGGTCAGATTCAGCTGCCATTTACAAACTATCGAGACCAGACGTGTGGTGTGTTTGCATGTGCTGTGACCGGAACAAAACTGATCAACAAAAAAAAAAGCTAATTATAATGCAATAAAGTTACTGAATATAGCGAATGAATCTCGCTCCTTGCTATAATTAGTTTAAAATGGACACTACAGCAATACTTTAACTTAGGATCAGTGTCCTCAGCAACAGTGCACCTCAGAAGAACATAGGAACAGGAGTGGGTCATTCAGCCCCTCGAGCCTGTTCCATCATTCAATTAGATCATGGCTGATCTGTATCTTAACTCCATTTAAATGCCTTTGCTCCATATCCCTATAGCCTTACCTAACAAAAATCTATCAATCTCAGTTTTGAAATTTTCAATTGACCCCCAGCCCCAACAGCTTTTTTGGGGAGAGAGTTCCAGATTTCCACTACCCTTTGTGTGAAAAAGGGCTTCCTGACATCACCTCTGAATGGCCTGGCTCTAATTTTTAGGTTATGCCCCCTTGTTCTGGACTCCCCCCTCCCCCCCCCCCGCACCAGAGGAAATAGTTTCTCTCTATCTACCCTATCAAATCCTTTAATCATCTTAAACACCTCAATTAGATCACCCCTTAATCTTCTATCCTCGAAGCTAACTCTCTCTCCCTCTCTCTTCTGCCCTCGTAGCCCCTGCCAAGGGAGTACCATTATGGAAGCAGCTTCGGTTACATCGTTGCTTTCAAGCCAAGTAAGGAAAGGGAATGGAGGAAAGTGACGGTGCCCAACCCCGAAGGCAACAGATACGTTCACAAAGACGACTCTCTGACTCCACGCACCCCGTTTGAAGTCAAGGTCAAAGCTTTTAACAGCAAAGGGAACGGGCCGTTCAGCCTGTCTGCTATAATTTATTCGGCGGAGGATGGTAAGTGTCACGGGCATGCCGTTAGGTCTTAAGGTGTCAAGACATTACGCGCCGATTGCCAGCATCACTGCTTTATAGTAACTGAATAAGTCGTGTTCCTTTGTTATTACATGGAAATTCGGGATTTTTACCAGTGTTTTGCGGTTCGAACTCCTTGATGTTTTTCTGTTAATATAGCGGGAGTTGCTGCTCTCTATAATCGGGGCACTGATTTATGGTGACACAGTTGATGTCACAATTTCCACTTTCATTGCAGGGATTTCTAGGATTATTCTTGGTGTTTTGATAGCACATTCCATGCTTTGCTCTATGTTTCCGTGAAAACCACACATCAGCGGCCTTTGGTAATCAGCCTGGGAATTACAGGGTGTATTTTAACCATTCGAGAACTGTTTTCATGGTACAAGAGAAACAATCAAAAGCAAATTCTGTTTTTCTTTGCCGAACATGTGTGGGTTTGATGCCTGATTCAGTTAACATGCTGAGTGCAAGATCCTTTCACTGCTGAAGACTGACTCTGACTCCAGCCCGAACTGCCGGGTTGAAAGCCTCCTCTCTCTCTCTGGGTGAAGCTCGCTCAGGCAGCCTGGTCCCAACCAGCGGAGCCTCCAACACAAAACCCACGGTGGAGCACGAATGCCCAATTGAATTGGCAGTTTCACCGAGAGAGGACGTTAAGGATAGCTGATGTGGGGGGTGGAAAATTCCCCCTGAGGCACCGGCGATGCTGTTCTGTAGTTATGGTTAAAGCTGGGGTGACCATATTTTCTAAACCAGATTCGGGGACACACAGGGTGGGAGCACGGCAAAGTAACCAGGACGGAAAATGTAGGTTGCGCAGTGTAGCGAGGCAAACATTTTTAGCAGCCTATATTTTAACAGTTGCACAGATACACTGCAAATGTGCATATAATTACCGTGGATGTGACGTCACACTATTGAAACGCATTCAGACACCTTTATTAATAATACAATAACCCTCTTCAGGAACGTTAGTTTTTCGTACCCACTGTCTGTACGGCCTATTCAGAAAATCTCTTTCTTCACATCACTGCCCAAGTCATTTATTTTTCACAGATTTAGTAATGATTGATGTCCTATCTCCGCGTTTCAAGAAAAGATTCGTGGGGACGGGGATCACCCTGGCACAGTGAGGGAAGCGGGTCACCCTGGCACCAACAGATTAGTGGGTATACACTAGGACCCTTCCACTCCGCGCATTAACGCACCCTCAGTGTTACCTGTCCCCAGGCTCCAGCTCACACACAAACCACCGGCATCACACCTCCGCGCAAACACGGCCGCCCCATTGGCCAGCACTCACCCCCCACTCTGTCCTTTCATTGGTCCAAACCACAGCCAATCCAGTCAAAGCCAAACTGTCGTCACAAACGGTGATCCGCCCTTTCATTGATCCGTCGCTGCCAGTGGGCAGAGAATCTGTCAATCATCAGTGGGCTCTGTTGGTTGGTCCGTCTCTGAGTCCCTGAGTGCGGGCACGGATTTGCGTGAGCTGCAGTTGGGCTGAATGGAGCTCATTCAAATAAAATGGCACCTAGGGTGTTCGGGATGAGTTTTGTTAATCAGGGACTCTTCCAGGGACTGTCCCCGGAAAACGGGGACATATGGTCAGCCTAGTTAAAGCACAATGTAGTGACAGAACAGAGAGCGCTTTCCTGTCGTTTTGGCCATGCTGATCTTGAGCTGGCTGTGCTCAACACTGACACCAGATGCTTAATACAGGGGTTAAATTCCCCAGTAGGAGCAAACAAACAGAACAGCAACATTGTATAGGGCTGGTGCAGCAAAGAACATCTTCTTCGATTGCTTTGAGCTGGTATTTTCAGGATAAAAATTTTATTTGCCGATACTTTGCCTCAGTTACCTTCTTCACGTTAACTCTCTGACATAGAACACAAGGGAGGGATCCCGCACTCTCGTGCTCCTGGCACAGGTTGCGAAATCAGGAGCACGCAGCCCGGCACTCTCCAAACTCACGGGCTGCGAGTGTGCAATTTCCCAGCCTACGCTCCCTGTGAGCATCAGACCCCAGAATCGCCCCTGTGATGCCAAACAAATGGTTAGCCCCTCAGCGACGGTGAGGCCAATAAAGCTGTTACTGAGTTGGTACAATAGGTTTTCCTGCACATGGCCATTTGCGGAGTGTTGACAAAAAAATGATTTCCCAGTTCACCACTTACAGCTCCGGTAATTAAAAAGCCCACTTGTGCAGTGACTCCACTTGTCCTGTATTTAAATTACATTTTGTATCTTGTCATCGCCAGTGATTTGAGATGGGAATGATTCCAAGTTTCCATCTAGCCCCAACAAGGTCTGCCATTCACATCCACACTCCATTTATATTGCAGCTTCTCAATGCCTTTAATCTTACTCATTCTTGGACATTGCTGGCAAGGCCAGCGTTTATTTCCCATCCTTAGCTGCCCTTGAGAAAGTGGTGGTGGGCCTTCTTTTTGACCAGCTGCAGTTCGTGTGCTGAAGGTACTCCCACAATTGTGTAGGGAATTCCAGGATTTTGGCCCAGCAACAATGAAGGAACGTCAATATATGTCGAATTTGGGATGGTGTGTCTTGGAGGGGAACTTGGAGGTGGTGGTGGTCCCATGCACCTGCTGCCCTTGTCCTTCTAGGTGGTGGAGGTCGCGGGTTTGGGAGGTGCTGCCAAAGACGCCTTGGTGAGTTGATGCTGTGCATCTTGTAGATAGGACACACTGGTGGCGGAGGGATAAGGTTCCCAACCCTCCCGCTTTGGGTGGGAGTCTACAGGAATGGGCGATTGGTCTCCCGAGCGCTGCTGCTGGCCACTCGGGAGAAACAGTTCACACATACTCAGTACTCTGGCGGTCGTGGCTTGCAACCAAATTGTGCTGTCTGAACTCTGCTGGAACACACTGCCTCATTGCCAGTTGTGAGGATGACGGCATCAGGGACAACGAAAATCGCCTGGGAATTCCGTGAGTCCTGGAGAGAGACACACACACACATAAACTAACTGGGGGTGGGGGGGGAGAGAAAGAGAAACACAAACTGGGGGAGGGAGAGAGAAACAGAAACTGGGGGGAGAGAGAGAGAAACAGAAACGGTGAGAGAGAGAGAAACAGAAACTGGGGAGAGAGAGAGAAACACCATCTGTCGGGAGGGAGAGTTGATGTGGGCCTGTGGTGTGTGATCTTGTACAATGTGTTCTGTTCTGGGAGTCAGGCAGCTTTGGTGCTTCTCTCTGAGGACTGAGCCGCACCTCCCTGCAGCTGGGCTTCAGTGGTGGGGGATGGGAGTCAGTGAATTGAATTAGGTTTGGTTTTGGTTTTATTTATTATTTTTATAACTTGCCGTGTATTGTAAAAAGTCATAAAATTGTACAAAAACTTTAGTAAGAAGTTACTTATATCGATGATGTTTTTGTTGAATCAGTGGTAATTACTTGGTGTTTCTCATTGCGGTCAATACTGTAGAAACATCACAGAAGTAGTTTTTATTTGAACATTACTTATCCTTAACTCTTTCTATTCTTTCGTGTTCTTTGATTTATAAATAATATTATTCATCTCACTATAGAACAAAGGGTCAATTATTTTATTCTACTTGGGATGCTTAGAAATTCAACTCGGGTAAAAGCAATAACAGTGGTAAACAGTGGGCTAATGTCACGTGATCAAATGTCATGCGATTAAGCATCACGTGATCGAATGTCATGTGATCAAATGACACATGATAAAATCTCCAGGAATATGTCAAACCAGAGTTGGCAACCCTACGGAGGGTGCTGATCAAACGGACTGCTTTGAGTGTTGTTGGAGCTCCACCCATCCAGGCACGTGGAGAGCAATGTTCCCCCTAAGGTGCACGGCCGCGCACCGATCGCGAGGTCGCGCACAGGCCACTCACCAGCTGATTCGCTGGAAGAGATACTGCGCTTGCGCAGCTGCGCTGCAAATTTAAAGGGCCCGCACAGGGAAAAAAAAATTAGAGGGAACATTGGTGGAGAGTATTCAATGACACTCCTGGCATGCCTTGTAGATGGGAGAGAGGCTTTGAGAGCTATGATAAGTTAACTCCTGTTTTGCGTTATTGCTGTGTGGACCCTTTTCATACTTAATTGAAATGTGAAAGCATGCAAATGTGAAACGTATAAGATGCTTCCCCTGATGGTCCAGCTAGTTAAGGCAGTGAGTAGCGAAGGCGTGCACACCAAGAAAGTTCCTGGTTCCATCACTAGCCTGCACTGATCTCAGCTAGGCTAGGAGCAGGAGTACAGTTGGATTCAGCTCCACAGGTGAAGGAATGGAAAACCAGGCAAGATTCCCACTCCTGATCACAATCCAGCAACTCCTGTCGGAAGCTGCATGCACACATATGTTGGGTGAGGGTAAGCGTAGCTTTGACTGCAATTCCCCCCTGTTGACGAATAGTCTGCTGAAGCTCATTGTCACACATGAAGAATGGACACTTGGACATCCAGGGCTTGTGGAACTGTAGCCCAGCCTTTAGGAGAGGAGCAAGGGAAGGGGAGAAAATTGGCAATGAAAGAAAGAAAAGTAAAAAGTTATGTGAGTAACTTTGAATAATGCAATCAATGCGATTTCATTCTGGAATGGTTTTGCAGCTGTGCCTTCCTTCAAAATTTCCCCATTGAAACAGTAAACACTGGGGTCTTAAGGCACTTGTCGGAGGTGGAACCTCAGCTACTTGTATCGCTTAGAAGTCTTAAAAGGCTTAATCTCTCTTCAAGTCGCTCCATGGCATTTCCTCCCACTCGCTGGAGGGAACAGGTTTATCTGAATGGAAGTCCCCCTGGCTTTTTACTGCAGCATGTTTCGTCAATCCCTGCTGGAACCTGTAATGGTACTGATTCATTGCATCGACTTCCAGCTTCCCTCTTCATTGTCAGGTCTTTGTGTTCTCTGCGCTTAGTCCTGCCAGCAGTCCAAATGGAAGCCATGCAAGTTGAACCTGTGAGAATTTGCAGTGGAGCTCCCATGGCCACTCTGATAACTTCCTTCAAAATTTCCCCTATGTTCTCAGTGTCACAGGCACCGCCCTCTGAAAGGAGGCCATTCGGCCCATCTCGCCTGTGCCGACTTTCCGAAAGAGCTATCCATTTGTCTATAGAAATATCTATCAAAGTTTTGAGTCTGTCACACTTCAGATGTCACACTTTATGCAAAACAATCTTTTGTATGTTAAAAAAAAAAGCCAGTAAATGCTGGTTTTTCTTCCTTGTGGATCAGAGCTAGGAATTGACAACCCGGTGCCAATCTCCAGTGAAACAATCTCTTTCTAATTAACCTCATGGTGTGCCTCAGAGGAAGCCGCCCCTACTTGTCCGAAGAATGTGCCTATTTACAGTCAGCAGATTTTGTGGCCATAAAGAGACAGACCAGATTAAAGACAAGTCCGTTTTTGCAGGAAGAATAATACATTGTGCATTACACGGATAACACTGACATAAAACAGTGACTTAATATCTGACTTCATGTGAGCAGGTGATCTGCTCATCCTCCTCAGCAGCAAATAATTCCAGTTGCATTTCTTTCCTGCTTAATTGGCATTTTTTGGCTGCAGGTTCTGAACTTGTTTTCAGATGCCTTGTTTCTTAATGTTAAGCTAAGTTAAATTGTTCAAGTTCAACACAGGTTTTCCACAACTGAAGTTTCTGCCAAATTGTTGCCTTTCAGCTGCAGGATGGACCCGTTGCTGGTGTGAGGGGAGAGGCAGGTGGAGGATTTGCTCTGTCTGCGGCAATTATTTTCCCCCCAAGTCTAATGAGCACAATTGGTGTCACTTCTGGCTAAAGCAGCAGTGCAGCAGAATATTGCAACCATTGCCATGCACTGTAAGGCAGGGAGGAGAACATCACTGCAGTGCCTCCAAGAAGGGACTTTTTCTGCACTGGACTCATCACAATTTTCCCTTTGATTTCTGATTTGCTTTAAAATAATTTACAATGGTCCCACTTGCAGCTTGCAGCAAACGAACCCAAGGCGACATGAGGAAAAACCTTTTTACGCAGCGAGTGGTTAGGATCTGGAATGCGCTGCCTGCAAGGGCGGTGGAAGCAGACTCAATCATGGCTTTCAAAAGGGAGTTGGATAAGTAGCTGAAGGAAAAAAAATTTGCAGGGCTACGGGGAAAGGGTGGGGGAGTGGGACTAGCTGAAGTGCTCTTGCAGAGAGCCGGCACGGGCTCGACGGGCCGAATGGCCTCCTTCCGTGCTGCAACCATTCTATGATTCTATGGTTCTATACAATGAAGAGAAAGATCATCCTACATAGAAAGAAAGATCAGATCTTCCAAAAAAAGGCAAAGGTCTAGATTGAGCCAATCTGCAAAGTTGCAAAGAGCACAAAAGTACATCCTTGTATTAAGGGCAAATTGATGTGCGTGTTTTCCAGCATTGGTGTTTTTTTAGCAATGTGGAACTGAGTGTATTGGCACCAGAACCAGTCGGTGTTTCTGAGGAGAAAGAGGGCTTGTACTAAATATCTGCTGAACTCAAACCCCATGGAAGTGAGGAACATTTGAAAGAGAGGCTCTGGATTGTGAAGAGTAATGGAACTGGAAGAAACCCCCTTGTTGCGGGAAACTCCAGTTTGGAGGAAGTGGGGAGCTGGAGGGAGGTGCTGTTGTCTAAAAAAAAAAGTGCCCAGGGACTGAAAATAAGGCTAAAGCTTCAGAGAGGCTGCAATTCTTCGTAGAACATACCAGTCCTAAAATATATACGCCCATCCAAAATTTATGGGGATTCCATATGTAAGATAATGGAGCCTTTCATATATCCAATTTTGGTTGTAGGATAAATAATCAGCAGTGAGATAGGAACAAAGTATGGCAGTTTTTAGAGTAGAGGAAACGACAGATTTGTGATCTGACATCAGGTAAAATGTGTAGATCTTACTAAACATCATTAAACATATTAAGCAAAGCTCCTTGTCCCACCTCTGAGTAGACAGTTGAGAATGAGGTAGGCCAGCTTGGTTAGCTGAGGAGAAACTTCCTTTGCGGATTGGTAGCAGTGGGAATGAGGGTGAAGCATTGAGGGAATACTTTAAAATGTTGTTCCAACACAACCACATTCGAAGCTGCACAGTTAAAGGTGGCCAGGATCACAGCCCCACTATCCTCTCTGCTGCGGTATCTGATCGTGGACATTAGTGGCTATGATTCCTGTCAGACTCTCTTTTTTTGGTTTCATGGATCAGAAATGTACCTCATGTTTCACAACCATTCTATCCTTTGGACCAACCTGACATCTCTCGTCGGTTTGCAGCGACTGACACTCCTGACATACTCGCGCCTCCACGAATGATTCTCGAAACAGTGGTGCCTATGCTGTGACAGGAGTTGCTCTACATTCTAAGCATGGTTGGCATTCTCTTCCAATAGACCCCCTGTGACCCCACCTCATTGTCTCAGTTGTATCTTGCTATGTCTTTGATGTGGTGCCTTCCTGGCTGACCTGATTGTTTCTCTGCCGAGGTGTGATGAAAGGCAGTCAGATAGATTAACTGTAGTCGTCTGAGATTGTACGCTACACAGGCATTGTTCTCTGTCTATATATGCTTTGCCGATTCGTATTCCTTCACTTCACCTGACGAAGGGGCAGCAGCTCCGAAAGCTTGTGATTTCAAATAAAACTGTTGAACTATAACCTGGTGTTGTGCGACTTCTCACTTTTGTCCACCCCAGTCCAACACCGGCATCTCCGCATCATCTTCCAGGTGAGGTTTGGGATGATGTACCTTCAAAGCTCTTTGGGCAGAAGTGCTTCAAAGAGGAAAGGTCTTTGGCTATAGTTTACTGTGCACCATCAGGTGAGAGTTCCACACTTCCCAAATATCATCGATCAACTCCCCATGGATCCACCCATTCTCTAAAACTTATCAACATAAATTGCCACCTTGAAGATTTAATATAAAATGAAAAAACAACGTACCTTGGCTTTACTGCATTTCCTTTCACAATTGTTGGTCTTAACTAGTTGGCGTGCTCCTTCCAGCTATAGCTAATGCCAAATTTTGATCTGGCACTGACTCGCTGTAAGCAATCTTCAAGAAAATACCATTTGGCATTAGTAACCATTGATCTCCAACCAGATGACTTTTTGTTGGCATCTTCAAAGGAATAACAAAGGCAAGGTTTGGCCAAATGAACAAGGCCAGTTGGAACAGTCTCAGACGGATGTTGCTGCCTCAGGCTGCCATCTTATCCACCAGTCAAAAGGTACAGATTTAATTTGGACTTGGACCAAGCAGATCATGTTTCAAACTAACATCGCACCATATCCCATTGAGGCAGCCAAAGATTACAATCAGCTTATAGCTCTCCTGTAATGAAAGATGAGCCAACATGCAGAACAGCATCAGGGGAATGAAAAGCTTGAGGAAAACACTCTCCATTCCAAGTGACAATATGAAAAGACTCCATCGTCTCCTTACCAATTTAAGATCAACTCTAAATGGTGTAATTTTCAGTCAAGCTCCAAGGAGTCTGTGGGAGGTAAAAATGTCTAGTTATGATGCTCCAGGCTTGATGGACCAGCTGGTCTATTCCTGACCATCATTTTTGTATGATCGGAAATCTGTTTTGAACATCAGTCCAACACCATTGTCTTCTGGGATAGACAGTCATGTGAATTGAGGAGATCTATCATGTGCTGAGTGGCGTGTTCAGGAATGAAGGGGCTTCTACTTCCACAAGAACTATTTGTAAAATCGAATCTGAGCATTACTGCCCATGTGTGAAGTCTACAGGATTGAACAATGTCCCCATCCCTATGAATAGTGCAGAGATATCAAACACCATGTTCGATGAAAGATTACCTGAAGTTCAATTCAAGTATTAAAAAGGTCATACATGGCACCCTATAGCACCATTTCAATCACAACATCTCGTCACCAGTTTGGCTCAGAACAACCTGGTCAACTTGCCATTTCACATTCCCAGAACCTTCATATAAGTCACAACCTCATCATGAAGCTGCCCTCCTGCGACGTCTATGAACTGGGAACTTGACTTCTTCATAAAATGCAAGGATGGAGGGGTCCATCCTCTCACCACTGCCACAAAGGGGTGCTGCAGGAACTGCTGCTTTCCCTGTTATATTAGGTCATCATCAGTGGCGCACTCCTCTTTGATTATAAATCCCTCCTCTACAATGTGGTGAGCTCCCAATCTGAAAGACAAGTTAGCTGCTTCCATATTTGGTTCTTTTTTTTCCAGCCTTCTCCTTTTTGCTCTTTACACATTAATTTCTTTATCTAGTGTAGGCACTAGATTTATTTTATATACTGGTGTGGGATCTTTATATATGGAATTTGTTTTTTTAATGTATGGGTGTTGGATTTTCTTTTATATACAGGTGTTGGATTTCTTGTTAATGCGTGCCGTTGGGGAACAGTACAAGTAGTGCTGCCAACACTCTCAAGGCCTGTGATTTTTGGAAGTATTTTGTTTAAATTCTTGTTAGTCACAAGGGAAATTTAAAACATACTTTCACTCGTTATGGCAAATGGATCGAAAACCCTGCTCCACCTCTGAATTACATAATTATAATGCCTATATATATGTGTGTGTAATAATCCTGTACATTTCTACGAAACAGTGTATATTACTTCTTAGCTAAATGCTGGCTTGCAGTCAGCTTGGCCAATTATCACCACAATGTTTAAAAAGGGAGAAAGGGAGAGACCGAGTAATTACAGGCCAGTCAGCCTAACCTCGGAGGTGGGAAATTATTGGAAAAAATTCTGAGGGACAGTTTTAATCATCATTTAGAAAGGTGCGGATTAATCAAGGACAGTCAACATGGATTTGTTAAGGGAAGGGCGTGTCTGACTAACTTGATTGAATTTTTTGAGGAGGTAACAAGGAAGGTCGATGAGGGTAGCGCGTTTGATGTAGTCTACATGGATTTTAGCAAGGCTTTTGACGAGATCCTACATGGCACACTGGTCAGAAAAGTAAAATCCCATGAGATCCAAGGGAATGTGGCAAGTTGGATCCAAAATTGGCTCAGTGGCAGGAATCAAGGGTAATGTTCGACAGGTGTTTTTGTGACTGGAAGGCTGTTTCCGGTGGGGTTTCGCAGGGCTCAGCACTAGGTCCCTTGCTTTTTGTGGTATATGTCAATGATTTAGACTTCAATGTAGGGGGCATGATTAAGAAGTTTGCAGATGATACACAAATTGGCCATGTGGTTGATAGTGAGGAAGAAAGCTGTGGACTGCAGGAAGATATCAATGGGCAGAAAAGTGACAAATGGAATTCAACCCAGAGAAGTGTGAGGTAATGCATTTGGGGAGGTCTGACAAGACAAGGGAATACGCAATAAATGGTAGGACACTGAGAAGTGTAGAGGGACCTTGGAGTGCATGTCACAGATCCCTGATGGTAGCAGGACAGGTAGATAAGCTGATTAAGAAGGCAGACGGGATACTTGCCTTTATTAGCCGAGGCATAGAATATAAGAGCAGGGAGGTTATGCTAGAACTGTATAAAACATTAGTTAGGCCACAGCTAGAGTACTGCGTACAGTTCTGGTCACTACATACAGGAAAGATGTGATCGCACCAGAGAGGATACAGAGGAGATTTACGAGGATGTTTCCAGGACTGGAGAATTTTAGCTATGAGGAAAGATTGGATAGGCTGGGGTTGTTTTCTTTGGAACAGAGGAGGCTGAGGGGAGATTTAATTGAGGTGTATAAAGTTATGAGGGGCCTAGATAGAGTGGATAGAAAGAACCTATTTCCCTTAACCAGGGGCATAGATTTAAAATAATTGGTTGAAGGATTAGAGGGGAGTTGAAGATAAATGTTTTCACCCAGACGGTGGTGGGGGTCTGGAACTCACTGCCTGGAAGGGTGGTAGAGGCAGAAACCCTCATCACATTTAAAAAGTACTTATAAAAAGATAAGCAAAACTTCATATTCTTAATACTTAGTAACAATAAGAAAAGAGACAAAACTAAACAGAATTAACACTATATATGATCAAAGCATTAGCCTTTATATTAACCCCGTCCCTGTGATAGGTGGAAAATCGCAAAACGCAACCCCTACCCGGCGCATACATGCCTACCACCATAAACAGCGTGCGAATGTCCTATCTTGGAGAGACAGGACACCTCATTAACATATTTAAATCAGGCTCCCACAGTGCAATTGGGAGCCTGATTGGGAAACCCAGCAGCAAAATGGAGGTGGGAGCTGGCGGCTCCAGAAGGTCAGTGCTTTTTATAGCACTCCTTGTGGGCCAGGAGGAGCAGGAGTATGCCCCCCGGCCCCTCAAGCAAACAGTCGGCCTCCTCTCTGCCGATCACGGCCTGTCTCTAGCCCCTGTCGCGATCGCCAATCCACCCCAAGCCCCGACCTGCAGCCCACGATCACAGCCAAACCAACCACCCCCCCCCGCCCCTCCTCCCCACCAAGCCTTGATCTGCAATCTGCAGCCTGCTGCCCTCCCGATTGCAGAGACTGTCCCCAAGGGTCCCCCTGCTGCCTCCTCCTGCTGGTGGTGTTCCCTCCCAGAAGCCGACTAGCCTGTCAATTTGGCCAGCTGCCAGGCGGGAAATGGAAGAAACTAGCTATAATGAGGCTGTGCCATTGAACTCGACAGGACCTCCGCATCCCCGGCCTTGCCGGGTTTCCCTCACACTCCCTCGCACCCTCCCCGTACCCTCCCCGCCTCCCCAGAAATATCCGGGCCATTATGTTTGGAAGATTGCTCGAGTCTCGAAGTTTCTCCTAGAGGTTGGTTGCTGATTTTACGTCACTAAAGCTTTGCTGTAATAGTTTGTGACGCCACCTGGAACTACCAAATGCAGCAGCGCTTTAAAACAGACGGTAACATTTCTCAGTTCTGACGAAAGGTCATCGACCTGAAACGTTAACTGTGTTTCTCTCTTCACAGATGCTGCCTGACCTGCTGAGTATCTCCAGCATTTTCTGTTTTTATTTCAGATTTCCAGCATCTGCAGTATTTTCTTTTTGTTGTAGTTGTGGTAACATTTCTCTGTAATGTTTGGGCGCGGATTGTGCCCATGTCACGTTATTTGGGATGAGCAAAAAGGAAGTTTGCTAGCGGCTTTTGCAGTCGCCTTTAAACGAGCTTGATGTTCACCAGTGGAGGGGTCTGAAAGCTGACTTTGCGATTTGAGGAGGTGAAGGTGGGGGCGGGGGGTGGTGGGTATGGAGAACCAACACAAACCCCCTAAAGTCAGAGCTTCAGCAAGCAACAAGGGGAAAAAATGAAGACAGGCATATGGGATACTTGCCTTTATTAGCCGAGGCAGAGAATATAAGAGCAGGGAGGTTATGCTTGAACTGTATAAAACATTAGTTAGGCCACAGTTAGAATACTGCATGAAGTTCTGGTCACCACAATACAGGAAGGATGTGATTGCACTAGAGAGGGTACAGAGGAGATTTACGAGGATGTTGCCAGGACTGGGGAATTTTAGCTATGAGGAAAGATTGGATAGGCTGGGTTTGTTTTCTTTGGAACAGAGGAGGCTGAGGGGAGACTTAATTGAGGTGTATAAAGTTATGAGGGGCCTAGATAGAGTGGATAGGAAGGACCTATTTCCCTTAGCAGAGAGGTCAATAACCAGGAGGCATAGATTTAAAGTAATTGGTCAGAGGTTTAAAGGGGAGTTGAGGAGAAATTTTTTCACCCAGAGGGTGGTGGGGGTCTGGAACTCACTGCCTGAAAGGGTGGTAGAGCCAGAGACCCTCATCACATTTAAAAAGTACTTGGATATACACTTGAACTGCCATAACCTACAAGGCTACGGACCAAGTGCTGGAAAGTGGGATTAAGCTGGATAACTGTTTGTCGGCCGGCACGGACAAGATGGGCCAAATGGCCTCCTTCTGTGCTGTAAATTTCTATGATTCTATGAGTGGAGACACCAGTGTCTGTAACATATGCTATTTGGAGAGGAAGGAGCTTTGAATGCAATCAATAAGAAACCAGGGGTAAAGGAGCTGAGAGATCAGACGATGGTACAAATTATGATACCAGTACTGCCTTTATATAGAGTCTTATGGGAAATGCGCCACATAATGAATTACTTTTGATGGCTGCTGTTATGATTGGAGATGGGGTGTGCAGGCATTATATGATACTAAGGCAAGATTCGTGTTAGTGGAGGATAATCTGTGAGGCACACTTGGGACTGGATAAACTTTGTAAGATGAGTGACGAAAGACGCCACGTACTAGAGGTGTAAAGACTGAGGGGACAACAGTTGTTGTACGATTTGGGGTGTCCAGCTTTGGAGGGTCTCTGAACAGGAGTCAGATTGTTGAGCCACAAGTAGAATTTGATCCATCCTCAGGACATGTGCTTCAGAGCACTGAAAAACCCCAAATATCTCATTGAGTTTGACATGCTAGTGACGAGGCATAGTTTGAAAGAATTCTATGGTACCTCATTTCCGACAGTGGATGAGCGTATTTATGGATCCAACGTGCCTGGAAAGAATTGCAAGGTAACACTAGGGGGAAAATGGCAATTCTGAACAAGAACTAAGGTAAAATGTGAGAGGTAACATTAAGGAATGACTTGCTAGGAGAAGGAAAGAAAAGTTCAAATGTGAAAACTTTGGAATTTTGGCTGTTGAATATTGTGAATAAGAGGGGAGAGGGTGCAGGTGGTTAGGACGGTCAGAGTTGTTCAAAATACTTAATTTGTGTCAGCAGTTTGTGTTGCGATACAATCACTGTCTGCATCATTTTCTTCTTTTTGAATGGACAGCAGAAATCAATAGTTCAGTCCAATGGATGAAGGACAAGGAAAAATTGCGTACAAATTCTCATAAGGCTTTCTTGGCGGTCAGTTCTATTTCTGTAAGCTTTGATGTGTTCCAGCAGCATTGATGGCTTCAAAAGTCATGTTGTAACTTGCTGAGCTGATATCATCTTACATTCTAGTTTAGATGCAGGCGGTTTGCAGGCCGTTTATTGTGTGTGTGAATATGTGTCGTTGCTCATGGTGAATCGGAAGTGGGACTGTTGCAAGGTGCTAGGTGTAGAAGTGAGGCAGAGGTCCGCATCTCCAGTCAGAGAATTTAGAAAGGAGTTTGTAAGAGATCTCCTCAGAACACAGTGCAGCAAGTATTTACTGACTGTTCATGGAAAATGAATAGACTCTGTTTCCTTACATAAATAAATCGCTCCATGTAATATGGAGGAGCAGCTACTTACCTTTACTGTCTACTTATTTAGGGTATATAACACAAAAAAATCAAACTAATTTGCATCTTTTCTCCTATGCCAAATATCTCTGCAATAGTACTTTGTGATGTTTGAATTTGAACATGTGTGCTTATATCATCATTTTTAGTCAGCATCTCTTCAAATTGGAATAATGGAACGGTGCTTCTAGAACTTGCTACTTTTAATATGAAGAATGATTGTTTTTGAATTCTCAGTACAATATAAAGATCTGCTCTTTCCCTATTTGCAGCTTCTCTCCTCAGCTGTATCTGTGTTTGGCTCTTAATCTATTTGCGGGGGAACCTACCAGTATATATTATACATCATTCCAAAGTTGGCTCTAAGAATTAAAGAGTTGACGTTTTACCTCATTTTTGATGTTCTTTCCGAGAAAATACATAGTCAAAGAGCCATAATCACTTCCAATAAGAACATTAGATAAGAACTTAAGAAATAAGAGCAGGAGTAGGCCATTCGGCCCCTCGAGCCTGCTCCGCCATTCAATAAGATCTGATCTTGGCCTCAACTCCACTTTCCCACCCGCTCCCCATAACCCTTGACTCCCCAGTAGCTCAAATGCCTGTCTATCTCCGCCTTGAATATATTCAATGACTCCGCCTCCACAGCTCTCTGGGGTAGAGAATTCCAAAGATTCACGACCCTCTGAGAGAAGAAATTCCTCCTCATCTCCATTTTAAATGGGCAACCCCTTATCCTGAAACTATGCCCCCTAGTTCTAGATTCCCCCACGAGGAGAAACATCCTCTCAGCATTTACCCTGTCGAGCCCCCTCAGAATCTTATATGATTCAATAAGATCACCTCTCATTCTTCTAAACTCCAATGAGTATAGGCCCAACCTGCTCAACCTTTCTTCATAAGACAACCCTTCCATCCCAGGAATTAACCTAGTGGACCTTCTCTGAACTGCTTCCAAAGCAAGTATATCCTTCCTTAAATAAGGAGGCCAAAACTACACGCAGTACTCCAGGTGTGGTTTCACCAACGCCCTGTACAGTTGTAACAAGACTTCCCTACTTTTATACTCCATCCCCCTTGTAATAAAGGCCAACATTCCATTTGCCTTCCTAATTACTTGCTGTACCTGCATGCTAACTTTTTGTGTTTCATGTACTAGGACCCCCAGGTCCCTCTGTACCGCAGCATCTTGTAGTCTTTCTCCATTTAAATAATAATTTGCTTTTTTATTCTTCCTACCAAAGTGGATAACCTTATATTTTCCCACATTATACTCCATCTGCCAAATTTTTGCCCACTCACTTAACCTATCTATATCCCTTTGCAGACTCTTTGGGGGAAATTTGCCAACACTCAGGGGGTGGGTTTGGAGGCGGGACTGCTGGCAAAATTGCAAAGATTGACAGCGGGTCCCGAACCCGCTGTCAACCCGCCTTCATACAATCTTCCCAAGTATCGGGTCCCCGATTTGCGCAGGGACCCGACACCTAGTGGCGGGAAGAGGATTATAGGCACTTAACTGCCTGTTAACAGGTAGTTAACAGGCAGTTAACAGGCTTTTTCCAATTTTGCCAGGCCTACTGCGGGCTTCCCGACGTCCGGACACCACGCCAGGTAAGTGTGGCGTGTTGTGAGTCTGCTGTAAGGTTTCTTCATTGATGACAGCTGCAGAAGTGGTGTGAAGGATCTAATGGTACATTGGTGCGTTTCAGAGGTAAGAAAATGCTGGGGAAATCATTTTTCATGTATTTAGACTTTTCTGTAGGTAATAAGGTTTGAATGTTTGTGTAGTCCCACCTCATTGGGAGAACCTCTCTCACCAGTGCTTCTGTAACCTCACCTGCAGCTGCCTTCTGTTTTATCCTAAGGAGAGAGTCTCTGGAGAGCCTGGGTGCAAGGGCTCACCTTTGTACAGTGATTGTCAGTGTTTGCAGCACCTCAGTGCTGTTAAACACTGAAAAATCATCTGTCAAACAAAAATGAGCGTGTCCCCTTTAAGAAAACCAGCAGATGACGCGTCATCAACTGACGTCATCTGACACCGGCTTTCTTTTAGTTGGCTGGCAAGCCCGCAGGGTGGGACCGAAAGGTAAGATCGCACCCCTAGTGTCCTCCTCACAACTTGCTTTCCCACCTATCTTTGTATCATCAGCAAATTTGGCTACAGTACACTCGGTCCCTTCATCTAAGTCATTAATATAGATTGTAAATAGTTGAAGCACCAGCACTGATACTTGTGGCACCCCACTAGTTACAGTTTGCCATGACCCATTTATCCCGACTCTTTGTTTTCTGTTAGTTAGCCAATCCTCTATCCATACTAATATATTACCCCCAACCCCATGAGCTCTTATCTTGTGCAGTAACCCTTTATGCGGCACCTTATCGAATGACTTCTAGAAATCCAAATACACGACATCTACCGGTTCCCCTTTATCCACACTGCTCATTACATCCTCAAAGAACTCCGGTAAATTTGTCAAAATAAAGGCCTCCCTAACATTTTCCGATGGGAATAATTTTCCATTGATAGGAGGGTGCGGGACTTACTAACAGCAAGACTTGGCACTCTCTTTGAATGGCCAGTCTTGCTGTCACTCATAAAAATCCCCAAAGTTGTACAGGCTGGTGCGAGCTTGGAGCTGTAGCCTGCTAGCTGGAGTCACCTCAGGCAACAGTGATGGGTCCGAGAATGAACTTGATGTTTGGACCTCTTACATAGACACAGACCTCTGACAGAAAACATTGTTACAGGTGTTTCAAAAATACCATTGTGAATGTAAGTTTAATCATTATTTTGTCAATTTTGTATTTTTTTGTCTTTATCATGTAATAATTTTTAGGAATTTTAGTTTGTTCCCCTTCTTTCCTTTATTGGTGATTTTTTTGCTGACCTTTCTACTTAATTCATTGTTTTCATATGTTCTTAGTTGTTCCTCTTCAAAATATTATCTACCAGCATTTCTCATGTTTGATTCATTCATTTCAGCCATTAGACTTCAAAAATGTTGCATATATAAACATATGGCACCAAAGTGTGACAAGGGAAGTGTGATGTGGTGAATAAAGTACACATCAGATGCAAGCTTTTTTGTGGATATATAGATAGATCTATAATCTGTTGTATATTAAAATCACTAACTAGGTCGCAATATTCTATTTCAAAATGCATTGCAAAGTCCTATGCCATACCGTGGAAAAATGGATTATAAAAGTGTCAAAATTTACCTGCAATACCAGTTACACCCATGGCAGGCACAGTGATGGGGTTTTCCATTGTTAAAATGTCACATAACGCTAATTGCTAAAACAACAGCGTCAACATTGTATGTTGATGGTTAACCCACAAAAGCTGGTTGAGTCAGCGTGTAATTACAGGCTCTCTCCACCGAGTATCCCTGTGACCAGCTGAAGTTTTTGAGACAGAAGCCATATTGGAATAAAAACAAAAAATGCTGAAACACTCAGCAGGTCAGGCAGCATCTGTGGAGAGAGAAACAGAGTTAACGTTTCAGGTCGATGACCCTTCGTCAGAACTGATTTCCAGCATTTTCTGTTTTTATTCCAGATTTCCAGCATCCATCCGCAATATTTTGCTTTCGTAGAAGCCATATTGGCTTTGGTTAAGTAAAGGAAGATAAGAGTATTTAGGGGGTGAATGTCCTCCCCATTTTCAGTGCGTTAGTGGTGTATAATTTTTTACCAAGGAATTTGAGTGGAAGTTGTATCAGCTACATGTGCGCCTTTAAAATGCTTCCCCAGCTTCCCTCGCCCTTTTTGAGCCGTCCTGCCATTCGGCCGCCAAGTCCTGACTGGCCATATTTGCATACGTCAGAATGAGGGCCAATGACATGGCAGCTGCGAGTTTCCTGGGTTTGCACTGCTAATGCAATCTGGGTAACTTAGACTGAGACTTTATGAAGCACAGCAGCTGCCCGAATCAGGTGGAAGTGAGAAGTGACATGGAACAATATGGAGATTTTGAAGATCGATTTCTGCAGCTAGTAAATGCTTTCTAAAGTGGGGTTTTTTTGCCTTTTTTTTTTACACACCTGGATTTCCATCTCTCAAGGTCAGACCAATTGGTCCCTAAACCTTGGTTCAGTTGGTAGCGCTTTCGCCTCTGAGTCAGTAGGTTATGGGTTCATAGACCCACTCCAGAGACTTGAGCACATAATCTAGGCTGGCACTTCAGTGCAGTACTGAGGGAGTGCTGCACTGTCGGAAGTGCCGTCTTTCGGATGAGACACTCGGCTATGAGCACTCAAGTGAACATAAAAAATCCCATGGCATTTTTTGTAGAAAAGTGGAGTTCTCTCAGAATCCTAGCCAACATTTATATGCAGTTTTATTAGTGGACGCGACTGCTGCCAACGACGTAAAGTAGTTGCGCGTTCGCAGTTCCAGTGGTTTTTTGTTTGTTCTCGGCAGATTTCCCACAGATTAGTGAGAGAGAAAGGTGAGGGGTGGAAATTTCAGGTGTTGTGAGGTCGGTAATGTGACTTGAAGGTGATATTAGGATGTTGTCAGCTTGTGAGAGTTTTATTATAATCTCATGGAGTGTGTTTATCGTGATCCGCTCCTCTGTTGTGGTTTGAACACACAGCTGGTGAACAGAATGCAGGTGCAGGATGTTAGGATTTAATCGGCTGGGAAAAGCATCATTGAGACAGAGAGTAGAGACAGTGCGGAGAGATAGAGAGAGAAGGGCTAGACAAAGAGACTGGGGAGGAAAACGAGAGGGAGGGCGGAGAAGGAACGCGAGAAGAGAGAGTGGCAGCGGTGTGATTAATTCATCAGAATGAACTGCTAAACCTTCCAGTACAATTTAATGAGGAAATGTGACTTGAAGGTGATATTAGGGAAGAGATAGCAGTGGGCTTACTAAACATATTTAATAATTCGCTAGAAAAAGGTGTAGTGCCAGAAGACTGGCGGATCGCTAACGTAATGCCTATATTCATGAAGGGGGATAGAACATGTCCAGGGAATTATAGATCAGTCAGCTTAACATCGGTGGTCGGAAAAATAATGGAATCCCTACTAAAGGAGAAAATAGAAGAACATCTAGAAACCAAAAATATAATAAGGAATAGTCAGCATGGATTTCAAAAAGGGAAGTCTTGCTTGACCAACCTCATTGAATTTTTGAAGAGGTAACAGAGAGAATAGACAATGTTAATGCAGTAGATGTAATTTATCTGGATTTTCAAAAGGCCTTCAATAAGGTACCACATAATAGACTGATGAACAAGTTCAGAGAATACAGAGTCAGGGCACAAGTAGCAGAATGGATTGCTGGCTGACTTCAGGACAGAAAGCAGAGAGTAGGGGTAAAGAAAAACTTACATTTATATAGCGCCTTTCACGACCACCGGATGTCTCAAAGCGCTTTACAGCCAATGAAGTACTTTTGGAGTGTAGTCACTGTAGTAATCTTGGGATCTTTTACATCCACCTGAGAGAGCAGACGGGGCCTCGGTTTAATGTCTCATCCGAAAGACGGCACCTCCGACAATGCAGTGCTCCCTCAGCACTGCACTGGAGTGTCAGCCTAGATTTATGTGCTCAAGTCCCTGGAGAGGGATTTGAACCCCACAACCTTCTGACTCAGAGGCTAGTGTGCTACCCACTGAGCCACAGCTGACATGGTAGCTATTCACAGAGGCAGAAGGTGGGTAGTGGTGTTCCACAAGGATCAGTGCTGGGACCACTGTTGTTCACAATTTACATTAATGATTTAGACTTTGGAATCAAAAACTAAGGGAGCGATGTTCCCACTGGCGGTGAGATGGAGGCGAGTTTCGGTTTGGGTGGGTTTGAAACCCGCCTCCACTGATAGTTTTCAAAAAAGTGAGATTTTCCCATGATTGGCCACTTAATTTCAGAGGTGTGGGATGTCCTTGGTCAATTAGTGTTTTGGGACTGAAACCCGCCTCTGTTGACATCACTTTTCCAGTCTGATTTAATGGCTTCTTGCTGCCTTGGCTCATTCCACAGGATTTCTGCCTATGCTGCGCCACCTGCAACATATTCTGAGAAACCACTATGTCCAATTCCAAGGCAGGGCCTCCCCGAGGCTCTGGGATAAGGTGCTGCAAATGTTGTTTGAGGGGGTGACAGCTAGCAGGGAGGCGTTCTTCCACTCATCTGGGAGGAAGAGGCCTCCCAAAGAAACCAAGGCTGTGTGGGTACAGCTGGCAAGGGATATAGCCTCCAGATCTGTGTGCAGATTGGGAGAATGTTTCTGTGTATTGATGAAATGCCATCCCTGTTAGAAAGCATCCTCATCCTCCTCCTCCTCATCTGAGGAGGCCTGAAACTGAGCCACTTGCTCCTCAGGAAGATGCAAGCCACGGCGCTGTGCGATGTTGTGCAGTGCACAGCAGACCACGACCATTCTGGAGACCCTGTATGGTGTATACTGCAGGTCGGTCAAGGCAACGGAAGTGCATCTTCAACAACCCAATGGTTTGTTCGATGATGGACCTGGTCGAAGTGTGGCTGGCGTTGTAGCACTCTTCAGCCTCATTAGCTGGCCTCCTGATTGGCGTCATTAGCCACTTCTTCAGGGGGTAGCCTTTGTCACCAAGGAGCCATCCGTTAAGTTGGTTTGGCGGATTGAAAAGCGGAGGAACACTAGAGTGCCGCAGGATGAAAGAGTCATGGCATCTACCACAGAACTTGGCGCAAACATGCAAGAACTCCTTCTTGTGGTTACACACCAGCTGTACGTTGAGGGACTGGAAGCCCTTTCGGTTGACAAAGATAGCTGGGTTGTGATGGGGTGCCCTAAGGGCCACATGTGTGCAGTCTATGACGCCCTGCACCATTAGCATGCCTGCCATATTTGCAAAGCCAACTGAACGGGCGGTTATACTTGCTTGATCCCTTGAGAACTGGATGTAATTGTGGGCCTTAGCAAAAAGAGCATCGGTAACCTGGGTGATGCAACTGTGGGCGGCCGACTGGGAGATGCCGCTGATGTCTGCTGATGATCCCTGGAAGGAGCCTGAGGCAAAGAAGTTGAGTGCGGTGGTGACTTTGACAGCTACTGGTAAGGGGTGTCCACCCGTTCCTCTGGGCACCAGGTCTTGGTGCAGCAGGCCGCAGATCTCTCGGACAACCTCTCGCGGAAGTCTCACCCTCCTTTGGCACTGCTGCTCACTCATGTTGAGGTAGCTCATCCTTTGTCTGTAAACCCTCTGTCGGGGGTATCTCCTGTGGCGAGGTGCCTCGATGCGCTGGCACCTTCTGCCCTGTGCAGCATCAGGTGGCTGAGCAGGAGGTTGGGGCTCCTGCTACTGTTGCTCCTGAGCTGCCTGGTTCTGCTGCTGCCCTGGATGCTCCTCATCCTCATCTGAGGTCCATGCAGAAAGAAAACGAATGGTTCCCATGCTGCTTGCAGATGCCTCCTTTGGGGAAGCGCTCATTACAAGCGGGGAGAGGGTCTTCCAAGGAGGGTCCCACAGTTGATAGATTCAAGCTGCAGCACCTCCGACTTCAGAAGGCCTTCTAAAAGTGCTCGGAGACCTTTGAAAGCCAAGGTCTGGCACCTGCAAGTAATCCTCGATGAAATAAACAATGTCTTGTTGGACCTGCAGCTGTGAGGAGACCACCCATGAGTCAACCCACCAGGTTTACCTGGCGTGGTTTAGGAGGTGCATGGAGCACGCCGAAATGCTTGAAAAATCACGAGGGCCTCTCAAAATAGGCTTAGAGAGGCCCTTAACGAGCATTTAATGATCTTAAGTAGCGCTATGGCCAGCTAGAGGCGGGACCGTTTCCCGACCTCCAAAACCGGCACCGGCAAAATCCCACGGAGGCGGGTTCCAAATCCGCCCTCGTTGTTTCTGATTTTCCCGCCTCCAAACCCACCTCCTCCGACGTCAGAAAATCGCCCCCACAGTTTATAAATTTGTGGACACCAAATTGGCCGGGGGGGGGGGGATAGTCAATACTGAGGAAGACTGCAACAAATTACAGGAGGACATTAATAAACTTCCAGAATGGGCATATAATTGGCAAATTAAGTTCAACACAGATAAATGTGAGGTATTACATTTTGGTAGGAAGAATAGGGAGGTCACTTATTACTTGGAAGGTGCGAGGCTAGGTGGCGTAGAGGAACAAAGGGATCTTGGAGTACAAATACACAAATCATTAAAAGTTGAGACACAGGTTAGCAAAGCCATAAAAAAAGCAAACCAAGTACTAGGGTTTATTTCTAGAGGGATAGAATTGAAAAGTAGGGAAGTTATGCTAAACCTGTATCGAACCTTGGTTAGACCACATTTAAAGTACTGTGTACAGTTCTGGTCGCCATATTATAAAAAGGATATAGAGGCACTGGAGAGGGTGCAGAGAAGATTTACAAGGATGATACCAGAAATGCGAGGGTATACCTATCAGGAAAGGATGAACAGGCTGGGTCTCTTTTCTCTTGAAAAAAGAAGGCTGAGGGGTGACCTAATAGAGGTCTTTAAAATTATGAAAGAGTGGTGTGAATGTGGAACTCGCTACCACAGGGAGTGGTTGAAGCGAATAGTATAGATGCATTTAAGGGGAGGCTAGACAAGCATATGAGTGAGAAGGGAATAAAGGGTTACACTGATAGATTTAGATGAAGAAAGACGGGAGGAGGCTCAAGTGGAGCTTAAACGCCGACATGGACTGGTTGGGCCGAATGGCCTGTTTCTGTGCCGTATATCCTATGTAATCCTATGTAAGGAGCATCTTAAAGGAGGAGAGAGAGGCGGAGAGGTTTAGGGAGGGAATTCCAGTGCTTAGGGCCTCGGCAGGTGAAGGCACGGCTGCCAGTGATGGAGCGATTAAAATCGGGGATGTGCAAGAGGTCAGAATTGGAGGACGCAGATATCTCGGAGGGTTGTAGGGCTGGAGGAGGTTACAGAGATGGGGGGCGGGGGGGGGGAGGTGCAAGGCCATGGAGGGATTTGAAAACAAGGATGAGAATTTTTAAATCGAGGCATTGCTCAACTGGGAGCCAGTGTAAGTCAGCGAGCACAGGGGTGATGGGTGAACGGGACTTGGTGCGAGTCAGGATTCGGGCAGCAGCGTTTTGGATGACCTTAAGTTCATGAAAGGATATATTGGCCTTGGAAGAAGTGTAGCGCAGATTCACCAGATTGTTGCCAGGGCTTGATTATGGGGAGAGAGTATGTAAACTAGGCTATAAAGAAGGGTAAGGGATGATTTAATTGAGGTTTTTAGGATTTTGAAAGGAATTGATAGGGTAGATGTGGAGAAAGCCCTCGATGAAATCATCCCTGAACCTTCTAAACTCAAGGGAATACAAGCCAAATTTATGCAACCTGTCCTCATAATTTAACCCTTTAAACCATATACGGTATTTATAAGAATATAAGAAATAGGAACAGGAGTAGGCCATATGACCCCTCGAGCTTGCTCCGCCATTCAATAAGATCATGGCTGATCTTCTACCTCAACTCCGCTTTCCCGTCCTATCTCCATGTCCTTTGATTCCCTTAGTTCTCAAAAATTTATCGATCTCATTCTTGAATATATTCATCGACGGAACATCCACAGCCCTCTGGGGTAGAGAATTCCAACGATTCTGAGTGAAAAATTTCTCCTCATCTCAGTCCTAAATGGCCGACCCCTTATCCTGAACCTGTGACCCCTCATTCTAGACGCTCCAGCCAGGGGATATATAGCACCTTTAATGTAAAAAAAAATCCCAAGATGCTTCATAGAAGTGTAATCAGACAAAAATGGACAGTGAACAAAGAAGGAGATAATAAGAGGGGTCAACAAAATCTTGGTCAAAAAGGTGGGCTTTAAGGATGGCTTTAAAGGAGGAGAGGCAGAGGATTTAGGGAGGCAATTCCAGAGTGTGGGGCCTGGCTGACTGAAGGCACAGCCGTCAATGGTGGGACGAAGGATGTGGGATGCAAAGTAATTGAAATGAAGAAGTCAGGGGTGAGGTTCCTACATAGAATATCATAACCCAAGGCCTCCACCCCTGCTTCACCCCATCACTTAATTTCACACTCCCAGCCACCAGCTCCTCAAGGTCAATCAGCAAGGCCATTTGCAGTGTCCCCCACTGAAAGTCAGCAGCCTTCCGTCGGCCATGCTGTAGCCACTGGGGTAGCACTGCGTAACAGTACTAGGATAGGCAAAGGCACACACAAGACAGTCACTAATGCATAAGGGTGATGAGTTGATTTCTTGATGTCATATTGGATGGATAGATGTATAAAGTTGGATTGGAAGGTTTGCTTTGTGGTGGCTTTTATTTCAGCATTGTGGCCAAGAGGACGCTGTGATGGTCATAACAGAGGGAAGGTAAGGTGTGGGACAAATGTGGAAAGGGTAATTGGAGTTGTGGTCATGGTACCACAGGCGGATGATTCCATCCCGGATATCTTGGCCAGAAAGGAGCTGTCTGGGTTACATCCTTCCTTCTGTGTCTTCCTCTTCCCTCTGCGATCAGATGCTGTAAATCTGAAATGACAGCATAAAATGCTGGAAATACTCAACTGGTCAGGCAGCATCCCGACCTGAGACGTGAACTCTGTTTCTCTCTTCATGGATATTGCCTCACCTGCTGAGTATTTGCAGCATTTTCTGTCCTCTCAGAGGCCTTCCTTTACCATCCGAGGCCTTGCAAGTGTCCAGCAGCACTCCCTACACAGTTAAAAAAAACTTTTAACATCTATTGTAGCAAGCCACTACTTCAATAAAATAAAAAAAAAAGTCCAAAAGCTTAAATCCAAACTTACCTGAATGATGTGTGTGTCCCCTGAAGAGCTGCAGACATCACCACTGTCAGCCGGCTTGCACACCAGGTTAACCTGGCATGCTTAGGACCCAATGCTGAATTCAGCACTAGGATCGAAGTTCGGAGTGGTGACATTAAGTCGGCGTTGCGTGCCAATTGATGTCACCACGCCACCATTTTTTCTCCAGGGCTCTGCCAGTTACCGGCAGTGCAGAGGGAGGGAGGAAGATGGCATCTGCCGCGGGACCTGCCACCACCTGGCAAAAAAGCGGCGGCCACCATTTTTTCGCCATTTCATGGCACTACGGAGTGGCGATAAATAGATGAATTTCTATCCCCTTGTGCGTTATGTGGCAAACCATCTCTGTTGTTATGTCACAGTGACTCATTGTGAGCAACAGCAGTATAATTTAAGACTTTTTCTGTGTAGCACACGTCACACTTTGAATAAAGTGGTAGTACTCTCACCTCTGAGTCAGAAGGTTGTGGGTTCAAGCCCCACTCCAGAGATTTGAGCACTTTTTCTAGGCTAACACTCCAGGGCTTCGTCTGTCCTCTCAGGTGGACGTAAAAGATCCCATTCGAAGAAGAGCCAGGGAGTTCTCCTTGATGTCCTGGCCAATATTTATCCTTCAACCAACATCACAAAAAAGATTATCTGTCCATTATCACATTGCTGTTTGTGGGACCTTGCTGTGTGCAAATTAGCTGCCACGTTTCCTACATTACAACAGTGACTGCACTTCAAAAGTACTTCATTGGCTGTAAAGCACTTTGGGACATCCTGAGGTCGTGAAAGGCGCTGTATCAATGCAAGTTCTTTTCTTTTCTAATAAAAGCATAATAAAAGTGGCTCGAAATTTCCTGGAACTAATCAAAAATCACTCAGTCCACTGACTGAGCATATTTTTCCCTAAGTTCTTTCCAAATCCCAAGTTTGCTTGCCATTTCTGAACTTTTAGTTTCTGTATATAACATGTATTTAACTTACATGGTCTCCTGCAACTCAGACCAGCATTCACAGCGGAGGTCTAAAACGCCAGTCCAAAGGCAATGGGAGGTCCACGTACATGTGATTAAAAATAGCACTGAATAGCTTTCCTATCTATTCCTGAATTCCTTGCGTTTTTGTCAGTGTTTTTGCTGAAAGACTAATCTCTGGAGCAGAGTTTCAATTTCAGTTGTTCTATGAATTTTTTTGTTGTTATTCGTTTATAATAGTTTGGTAAGTGTATTATCCATTAAATGTTACCAGATGCATGTTGAAGTGTAAAAAAATACATAGTGGGTTTCATTGTTCCCCACCCCAGTCTTCAAGGTGTTGACACATGTGAGGGTGCAGTTCCGTGAGTGCTGGCAGCTCTTGTGTATCCTGCTTTAGTGCCCATTTTCTTATGTGATTCAAGACAGAGCATTGGCAAGTTGTTCAACTGTTGAGAGCATTGCAGCCAAGCCAATCCGTTACTTCCCAGTCTTGCACAAACACGCACTGTCCAACAGGAAGAAGAATCAGGAGCAGGAACATTGGTCAATGTTTTTTCTTTACCTAGCCAAGAGATGCATAAGTTGTCGTGTCCTGATGAGAAGAGTGATCATAATATGATAGAATTTCATATTGAGTTTGAGAGTGATGTAGTTAAGCTCGAAACTAGGGTCTTAAATTTAAACAAAACCAATTATGTAGGTATGAGGGGCAAGTTGGCTAAGGTAGATTGGGAAATTAGATTAAAAGATATGACAGTAGATAAGTAATGGCGAACATTTAAAGAAATAATTCATAATTCTCAATGAATATACATTCCCTTGAGGAAAAAAACTTCACATGAAAAGTGGTCCAACCGTGGCTAACTAGAGAAGTTAAGAATAGTATTAGATTAAAAGAAGAGGCTTACAATGTTGCCAAATAGAGTAGTAAGCCTGAGGATTGGGAGGGTTTAAAAAATCAGCAAAGGGCGACCAAAAAATTGATAAAGAGGGAGAAAATAGAATATGAGAGTAAACTGACAAGAAATATAAAAACAGATTGTAAGAGCTTCTATAGGTATGTAAAAAGGAAGAGATTAGCGATAGTAAATGTGGGTCACTTAGAGGCAGAGATAAGAAATTATAATGGGGAATAAGGAAATGGCAGAAACATGAAACAAATATGTTTTATTTGTCTTCACAGTAGAAGACACAAAATAAATACCAGATATTGCGGGGAACCAAGGGTCTAATGAGAGTGAGTTACTTAAAGTAATTAATATAAGTAAAGAAAAAGTACTGGAGAAATTAATGGGACTAAAAGCTGACAAATCCCCTTGACCTGATGGCCTGCATTCTCGGGTTTTAAAAGAGGTGGCTGCAGAGATAGTGGATGCATTGGTTTTGATCCTCCAGAATTCGCTAGATTGATTGGGGGGGATAGTCAATACTGAGGAGGACTGCCACAAGTTACAGGAGGACATTAATAAAATTGCAGAATGGGCATATAATTGGCAAATGAAGTTCAACACATTATTACATTTTGGTAGGAAGAATAGGGAGGTCACTTATTACTTGGAGGGTGCGAGGCTAGGTGGGGTAGAGGAACAAAGGGATCTCAGAGTACAAATACACAACTCATTAAAAGTTGCGACACAGGTTAGCAAGGCCATAAAAAAAGCAAACCAAGCACTAGGGTTTATTTCTAGAGAGATAGAATTGAAAAGTAGGGAAGTTATGCTGAACCTGTATCGAACCTTGGTTAGACCACACTTAAAGTACTGCGTACAATTCTGGTTGCCATATTATAAAAAGGATATGGAGGCACTGGAGAGGGTGCAGAGAAGATTTACAAGGATGATACCAGAAATGCGAGTGTATACATATCAGGAAAGGATGAACAGGCTGGGTCTCTTTTCTCTTGAAAAAAGAAGGCTGAGGGGTGACCTAATAGAGGTCTTTAAAATTATGAAAAATTTGGATACAGAGAGAATATTTCCACTTGTGGGGAAGAACATAACTAGAGGCCATCAATATACGATAGTCACCAAGAAATCCAATAGGGAATTCAGAAAAAACTTCTTATCCAAAGAGTGGTGAGAATGTGGAACTCGCTACCACAGGGAGTGGTTGAAGCGAATAGTATAGATGCATTTAAGGGGAGGCTAGACAAGCATATGAGGGAGAAGGGAATAGAGGGTTATGCTGATAGATTTAGATGAGGAAAGACGGGAGGAGGCTCGTGTGGAGCATAAACGCCGGCATGGACTGGTTGGGCCAAATGGCCTGTTTCTGTGCCGTATATCCTACGTAATCCTAGAACGGTCCCCGTGGATTGGAAGGTAGCAAATGTAACCCCGCTATTCAAGAAAAGAGGGAGAGAGAAAACAGTGAACTACAGGCTAGTTAGCCTGACTTCAGTAGTTGGGAAAATGCTAGAATCTATCATTAGGGATGTGGTAACAGGCACATAGAAAATCATAATATGATTAGGCACAGTTGGCACAGTTTTATGAAAGGGTTAGAGTTTTGTAAAGGTGTAATTAGCAGGTTCGATAAGGGAGAACCAGTGGATGTAGTATATTTGGATTTTCAAAAGGCATTCGATAAGGTGCCGCACAAGAGGTTGTTACACAAGATTAGGGTTCATGGGATTGGGGATAATATATTAGCATGGATTGAGGATTGGTTAACAGACAGAAAACAGAGAGTAGGAATAAACGGGTCATTTTCGAGTTGGCAGGTTGTAACTAGTAGGGTGCCACAAGGATCAGTGCTTGGGCCTCAGCTATTTACAATCTATTTCAATGACTTAGATGAGGGGACTGAGTATAATGTATCCAAGTTTGCTAACGATGCTAAGCTAGGTGGGAAAGTAAACTGTGAGGAAAGAGGCTGCAAAGGGATATAGACAGCTGAAGTGAGTGGGCAAGATGGTGGCAGATGCTGTATAATGTGGGGGAAAGTGAAATTATCCACTTTGGTAGGAAGAATAGAAAACAGAATATTTTTTAAACAGTGAGAGACTAGTAAATGTTGGTATTCAGAGGGATTTGGGGGTCCTTGTACACAAATCACAAAGTTAACATGCAGGTACAGCAAACAATTAGGAAGGCAAATGGTATAACCTTTATTGCAAGGGGGTTGGAGTATAAGAGTAAGGATGTCTTTCTGCAATTATATAGGGCTTTGGTGGGACCACACCTGGAGTACTGTGTACAGTTTTGGTCTTCTTACCTAAGGAAGGATATACTTGCCTTAGAGAGGATGCAACAAATGTACACTAGATTGATTCCTGGAATGAGAGGGTTGTCCGATGAGGAGAGATTGAGTAGAATGGGCCTATATTCTCTGGAGTTTAGAAGAATGAGAGGTGATCTTATTGCGAACCAAGGCTCTAGCGAGAATGAGGAACTGAATTAGTATTAGTAATGGGCCTGAAAGCCAATAAAGCTCCTGGAGCTGATGGCCTACATCCTAGGGTTTTGAAAGAGGTGGCTATAGAGATAGTGGATGCATTGGTTGGCATTTTCCAAAATTCCATAGATTCTGGAAAGGTTCCCGCAGATTGGAAGGTAGCAAATGTAACCGTACTATTTAAGAAATGAGGAAGAGAGAAAACAGGGAACTACAGTCCAGTTAGCCTGACATCAGTAAATGCTAGAATCTATTAATAAGGACATGGCAACAGGGTACTTAGAAAATAATAATAGGATTGGACAGAGTCAACATGGATTAATTAAAGGGAAATCGCGTTTGACAAATCTGTTAGAGTTTTTTGAGGTTGTAACGAGCAGAATAGATAAGGGAGAACCAGTGGATGTGGTGTATTTGGATTTTCAGAAGGTATTCGATAAGGTGCCACACAAGAGGTTATTAAACAAAATTAGGGCTCATGGGATTGGGGGTAATATCCCAGCATGGATTGAGGATTGGTTAACAGACAGAAAACAGAGAGTAGGAATAAACGGGTCATTTTCGGGTTGGCAGGCTGTAATTGGTGGGGTACCGCAAGGATCAGTGCTTGGGCCTCAGCTATTCACAATCTACATCAATGATTTGGAAGAGGGGATCAAATGTAATATATCCAAGTTTGCTGATGATACAAAGCTGGGTGGGAATGTAAGTTGTGAGGAGGATGCAAGGAGGCTTCAAGGGGATATAGACAGGCTAAGTGAGTGGGCAAGAACATGGCAAATGGAATATAATGTGGAGAAATGTGGAGTTATCCACTTTGGTAGGAAAAATAGAAAAGCAGAGTATTTTTTAAATGGTGAGAGATTGGGAAATGTTGGTGTTCAGAGGGACCTGGGTGTCCTTGTACACAAATCATTGAAAGTTAACATGCAAGTACAGCAAGCAATTAGGAAAGTAAATGGTATATTGGCCTTTATTACAAGAGGATTTGAGTATAAGAGTAAAGACGTCTTACTGCAATTATATAGGGCCCTGGTGAGACCACACCTGGAGTATTGTATACAGTTTTGGTCTCCTTACCTAAGGAAGGATATACTTGCCATAGAGGAAGTGCAACGAAGGTTTACCAGACTGATTCCTGGGATGGGGGGATTGTCCTATGAGGAGAGATTGAGTAGACTAGGTCTGTATTCTCTAGAGTTTAGAAGAATGAGAGGTGATCTCATTGAAACATACAAAATTCTTACAGGGCTTGACAGGGTAGATGCAGGGAGTATGTTTCCCCTGGCTGGGGAGTCTAGAACCAGGAGTCACAGTCTCAGAATAAGGAGTCAGCCATTTAGGACTGAGATGAAGAGAAATTTCTTCACTCAGAGGGTGGTGAATCTTTGGAATTCTCTACCCCAGAGGGCTGTGGAGGCGCAGTCGTTGAGTATATTCAAGACAGAGACCGTTAGATTTTTGGATATTAAGGGAATCAAGGGATATGGGGATAGCGCAGGAAAGTGGAGATGAGGTAGAAGATCAGCCATGATTTCATTAAATGACGGAGCAGGCTCGAAGGGCCAAATGGCCTACTCCTGCTCCTATTTCTTATGCTCTTATTGAAACGTATAAAATTTTTAGAGGACTTGACAGGGTAGATGCAGGGACGGTGTTTCCCCAACTGAAGAGTCTAGAACCAGGGGTCACAGTCTCAGGATTTGGAATCGGCCATTTAGGACTGCGATGAGGAGAAATTTCTTCACTCAGAGGGTGGTGAATCTTTGGAATTCTCTACCCCAGAGGGATGTGGATGCTCAGTCGTTGAGTATTTTCAAGGCAGAGATCGATAGATTTTTGGACACTAAGGGAAGCAGGGATATGATAATAGGGTGGGAAAATGGAATTGAGGTAGAAGATCAGCCATGATCTTATTGAATGGCGGAGCCGGCTCGAGGAGCTGTATGGCCGACTCCTGCTCCTATTTCTTATGTTCTTATAATTGTCGCTGTTGCTGAGATTATCTAACTCAGCCCAAACCGGGAGTAACTTTTCTCTTCACTGCCTGGGCTAAAATATGGTGGAGTAGATCACCCTCCCTTTATTGATTGATTTTCTATCCAGATGTGCAATCTGCTCCATCAGATTTCTGCCCCAGGTATCAAATTTAGGATTTACATGGTGTTTCTGGCTCAGGACAACACTGGGTGCTGCTTTTACCTCCTTGCATTCAGTTGGGTGCAGCTGGTAGCACTCTCCACTCTGAGTTTGAAGATTACGGGTTCAAGCCACATTCTGATCCGGCGTGGTGGCAAGACTCATTGCCGTTAACCTCCGAGCTTTTAACTTGGGCAGAGAAACTGGGCCGGGGTTGCCACCACTGATCAATATTCAGCAACTCCCTGGTGGATGGGCACACCTGAAGGTTAGCATGGGATTGAGTCAGTTGTAACCTGCCCTGCAGTTTGGGCCATTCGGGAAGTTGGAATTGATTGCTTCACAGAACAGCAAACTACTGAGTGACACCAGGGACCGAACTCTGCCCTGTTTTAATTTACTCTCAACTGTCGAGTCCCAGTGTACAGGAAACTCTTTCGTATCCGGCACCGACGGGACCGGGATGGTGCCGGTTGATTAAAAATTCTGGATAACGGAGAGGTATATCTACCGAGGCTATTTTTAACAAACAAAAATAAATAAATCAAGAAATGTGCAGTATAATTGGCTACTCCCCTACAGAATGTTGTGTTAAATGGATGGTGGAAGAAGCTTGATTAAGTACAGTAATGCCAGTTGAGGGTAATCCATAACTCTTTAATTACTTAACAGTAAAACAAAACTTATAAACGACTGTATACTGTAGTTTTCGGAGTATGAATTCTGCCGGTTATTAGAGAATTCCGGATATTTAGGTGCCATTTAAACGAGAGTTTCCTGTACATCTTCATTATGCCGCAGATTCAGTGAATTTTTCAGTTAACCTGACTGAATTTTGATAAACTAAGACAGCATAAATAATTTATTACATGGAGGCTCACTGTGGCGGACTGCCTGTTGTTGTACGGATATGGACTTACTGATCTGGATGTCAGCCATGATCTTATCAAATGGCGGGGCAGACTCGAAGAGCCGAATGGCCTAATCCTGTTCCTATTTCTTATGTTCTTATGGACGATGCGATAGTAAATTCACTGTCAAGGTGGCTTGACTGATGTTCACAAGTCCCATCGGAAATAGCAGGCAAAATGTTCTCCCAATGGAATGTGTTGTAAGCGGTGAGATGGTGAAAAGGGAAAGCGTTAACCAGAGGAATAATTGCTATATAACAATGCTATGGTCCATTCAGAAATCTACCCGTGTGTCATCCTCTGATGCATCGCGCAGTTTGGAGACTTAAAGTGCCATCTTCGGCGGTAATTGACGAGAAATAAACAGCAGGTGCTCAGCGGTAATAGAAAATGTCAGTCCAAAGTAGATCGTATGTTTTAAAAACTTCCAGATGTTTGTACAAAATGTAAATCCATTTCTTTGTGATGCGGGATGTTGAAATTCCTCTGTGACGATATTTTTACAGCAGTACCAAATTTCAATTCGCACTATTTTGACCAAGTCAGCAACTGTGTTAAAAATTTGGATAAGACATCACACTCGGGAAGTTAACACACTCATCAACCAGTGGACTAAAAGTAATGCATCAAAGAATTTCAACCCCAAGTTGGGTATGCATTTTGTTGCCATGGTTACTGAAGTCATGTCAATGTAAAAAAAAAATGTATATGTACAATCTGGTTTGATTGCAAAGAAGTCATCCAGTGTTTTATTCCGTTACTAGAGCCCAGTGAAGCCCCTACAGATGTGAATGCCTGG
Organism: Squalus acanthias; assembly: GCA_030390025.1. Lineage (NCBI taxonomy): Eukaryota > Metazoa > Chordata > Chondrichthyes > Squaliformes > Squalidae > Squalus > Squalus acanthias. The sequence continues at coordinate 89,665 of JASTWF010000467.1, forward strand.
AGCATCTCATCATCAGAAATCGAAGTATCATGGTCACCCATGTCCCAACAGTCAATGGAAGGTTATGAAGTAAGTTGAGCGCTTCTGTCATGTGGTTAAGGTGTATGTAAAAAGCTGTAATGCTGCAGTTTCCATTTAGGAGGTACAGAAGGGGAAAACAACATCTGTATGGCAAGAGTTTTAACAACAGGACTACCTCACTGTAGAACAGGATATACTGAGCTAAATTTTCCAAGAGCCTTCAGTCATGCTCCTTTTAGCTAAGCACACTAGGCTGACTGCAGTAGTCTAGGGTTAGAACCTCCCCTCTATTTAGTTACAATTGCAATCACACAACTATCTGATCACCGATTACACTCATGAATCTCTTGACAGTGGAATAATGGAACTCGTAGATGGGGTGTCTATCAAGCAACCAGTTTGCTCTGCACCCCACCGTACCATGGCTGCAGTGTGTAAGAGCTATAGATGCACTGCAGCAAGTTGCCAAGGCTTCTGCAGCAGTACCTCCCAAACCCGCGACCTCCACCACCCAGATGGACAAGAACACCATCACCTCCAAGTTCCCCATCAAGTCACACACCATCCCGACTCGCACATATATTGTTGGTCCTTCATTGTTGCTGGGCCAAAATCCTGGAACTCCCTCCCTAACAGCGCTGTGGAAGCACCTTCACCACACGAACGGCAGCGGTTCAAGAAGATGGCCCACCACCACCCTCTGAAGGGCAACAAGGAATGGGCAACAAATTCTGGCCTTGCCAGTAATGCCCATATCCCAAGAATTTAAAAAAAAACTCAGGGCTAGAATTAGCTAGAGCATTCATTAACTGAGGAAAGCAACTAAAGATAATTCATTTTTATCAGAGTAACAAGTAGTTCTGAGTCAGTAGATTGAGGGTTCAAGCCCCACTCTCATTCAGTGTGGTGGCAAGATTTCTGCCGTTGTCCTCAGTGCTTTTGATTTGGGGAGTTTAATCAAAGCTGAATGAACTAACAGAATACAGCTAGTTACTTAGAAACAACTAATTTTCCTCCTGCTGATTAATTTTACACTTGAAGTCAGGGGATACAAGCCAAGCAGCTCTTCATGTGTCAATCTCCTATTTCCTGCCCTAAGTCCTATGGGAATCACTAAAACCATTTCATATCTCAAGCCGCCTTCCATCGCTCAGGCTTTGTAACTTACATCAGCGAGTCAGCTCTTGGAAAACCAGCATGTTTTTAGTTCATTACAGTGGAGCTTGGGTTATCTGACTCTATTGCCCAACATTCCAATTATTTCTTCTGAGTTGCCCCATCTGCCTGTTCCACGTTGTTTAGGTAGATGTTAAAGATCCAATAGAAATATTTTGAAGAACAGTGGGTAGTTTTCCCAGTGTCCTGGCCAAAATCCCACCCTGAACCATCAAAATTAAGTCAACTGGTCGTTCTTCTTATTGCTGTTTGTTGGATCTTGCTTTGCAAAAAGTGGCCACCAGGATTGCCCACATAACAACAATCATTACATTTCAAAGTAATTTGTAATTTGTTGTATGTGACTCGCTTTGAAATGTCTCTGAGACAAAATAATAAGTTGCTATATAAATTCAAGTCTTTCATTTCATCCAGATTGTCACAGGACAAAGCCTTGAGTTAGACATCACCCAACTGCACGGCTTCTTTTGTTACTCGTATTTCATATTCTTTTCTTGGGGAATAGAACTACATAATGTTTCTTTTGTTATTTGTATTCTACTTGTCTTCATTCCCATGCCTCGGGCATTGACTTACTATACGTACGAGAACAAAATTTGGAGACTGTTGATAATCAGCCAATTTCCATAATCGACGAGGGAATACGTTGCCATTTGTGTAGATAATGGAGTTTTCACTGCATTTGAGTGAAAATTACAATTTCTTTTGTTCCTGTGACCAGCCCGCAGAGACAATGCTCTACTTTAGGTAAATCTTTGTGTGTCCGTTGGCCGTTTTTACAGTTATATCTCTTTCTTTCAAACTCTTGAGGGAATCAGCAGAGTAGCTTTTATCAGGGGGTCATCTTATCAAGATGTACATTCCCCTGATGCATACAATGGAACTTCTGGCAGGGCAGAGGGAAACGCTTGTCATCACACGAGGTTTGTATTAAGTGACTCTTTTATAAACAAGAACTTGCTTTTTTTTTCCTTTTATATTTCCATATTCATTTTTGCCAGAATATGTTGATATGGCCTTTGGCAGGTATTGATTTTACTGTTCATTAATATTACTGTTTCATGATGTACTGTAGTAGATTAATGCTAGAAAGGTGATTTAATTGTTTCAGCAACTTGCAAAAAACTTTATGAAATAGCAACAATAGCTAAATGCTGGCTTTCTTTGTGGTTGCCACGTCAGTTTATATAACCAGTTCAGGAATGCACCAGAACAAGAGTATTGAACATTCTTTGGTGAGCATCACTGTTTAGGAAGTTAGATGGTTATAAGTAACCAGTTTTACTTCCAAAGTTCATGAGTTCAATGAACCGTTTCTGCACGCTTCCTAAGCCAAGGCTCTTTAAAGTCGGCATTCTCATATGTTCCCGTCATTATCAGCCAATGCAGATTGCATCATGAGATAAGGGTCAGGGCGTTAGCATCGATATAAAGCCACAGCTTAAAAACTCCTAGAAGAGGACATCATTGGGCCTCAACTCTTAACTAATAATCATGGCTGTGATCCTATGGATAGGAGTCTACCCCTCTGCCCCAGTGTATTGATCCCTAACCGCATTCCCCCATTAGTAGCTCACAACTGTCTACATAGTCCAAGTTCATCCAAAGCTTGAATAATGCTCCCATATTGTATCATGCGACTACCAGGATGGTAGAAGACGAACTATATTGTCCTTGGGTCTTTTTTGGTCTAGTAATTTCTATATCCGAGGGAGCTCTACTAACACTTCTCACATACTCCTGGGCGGGATACAAGAGAAAGATTGTCCTATGAGGTGATCTCTCTTCCGCCTCTAACCTCCGACCTGTCTTAAATCACAACCTTTCTTGTTTCTTATTGTTTTATCAATATACGACTATGGTCAGTACTCCCCTGAACTCGCCCCACTTGTTTCTCTTGAGCTGCACATCCACCTCATTGTGTTGAAATCAGCATTCATTGCACATCTTACTCATTCTTTCCCAAGACCTTATGGAATTCTTACTTCTCTCAGTCTGTCCTTCCTCCGATTATCTTCAGTCTTGGCATCACTTAATCAACTGACTATTCTTGTCTATTCTTTTTTGCAACCTTGGCGGATGTCTTCCGCTATGGCCCTTCAGCTGGGTTCTTCAATTGGGGGCGGGGAGGGAGGGAGAAGGAGGAATGTATGGGTGAAAAGCTCGACATGGATCTCCAGTAGTGAAGTTCATCCCCCAAATGATGACGGAAATCATGGAAAGTTGTTTTTTGCATCTTCACGCTCTTCCCTTGGAAAATAGTGGAAGGATTTGCCTGCTGATTAACAGCCTGACAGGCCACGATGTGAACGCTCCTTCCGTGGCTATAACCATCTTTATACTAGCCGACAGGGTCGTTAGTCTTGTATATGGTGGGAGGGTTTTATGGGCTCCCACAACGCATAAGGGGCATGCAAAACCATCAGAAGTGAATATATCTCTGGATGGCAACCCAGAATTGAGAACCAAAGTGCTGGTCTTCACTTGCCGGGTCTGTCTGGAGCGAGGTTCGAACCCTCGGAGGCTCAGTGGCAGGAACGCTACCACTAAGCCAAATGCTCGCTCCATTCATGTAGCTGAGAGGTATTTCACTGCATTATCTCTGTGTTGAAACAGCTCAGTGTTTTCAGGGACAGACCTGTGCTTTAGTCCTTATGATCCTGAAGCAACATTGTCCATACCTAAACGAAGCTGCAGTTTTGGCAGACTTCACATTTGAACTGCAATGATATCGACTTCTCAGAGTTCTTTAAGAATTTTCTTGCCAAACTTGCTTATAAGGGGAAATTTTGCACTTCTTGCGGGGAGCCCTGTTCGCAGGGAGTGTAGAGCTGCATCTCCCATCCATGCTCCCTCCGGGTGCAGCTCCCCATTAGGAGTGTGGGGTTTTCATAGAATGATACAGCGCAGAAGGAGGCCATTTGGCCCATCATGCCTGTGCAAGACTTTTTCATTAGAATTTGAATAGAAATTTTGATTAGAAATTTTGATTAGAACGCAGTAGTCTTTACATAGTTTAGGGTCAGAACCTCTCCCCTACTTAGCTACAATTGCAATCACACAACTATCTGATCAGCGATTACACTCATGAATCCTTTGACAGTGAAATAATGGAACTCATGGATGGGGTGTCTATCAAGCAGCCAGCTTGATCTGCACCCCACTATACCGTGACTGCAGTGTGTAATATCTACAGATGCACTGCAGCAAGTCGCCAAGGCTTCTTCGACAGCACCTCCCAAACCCGTGACCGCCACCACCCAGAAGGACAAGGACACCAAGTGCATGGAAACACCATCAGCTACAAGTTCCCTTCCAAGTCACACACCATCCCAACTTGGACATGTATCGCCGTTCCTTCATCGTTGCTGGGTCAAAATCCTGGAACGCCCTACCTAAGAGCGCTGTGGGTGCACCTTCACCACACGGACTGCAGCGGTTCAAGAAGGTTGTCACTACTTTCTCAAGGGCAACTAGGGATGGGCAATAAATACTGGCCCTGCTAGCGACGCCCATATCCCAAAAACGAATTTAAAAAACTACAACGGGCTATTTCATCTTCTTTGATGCCACACAAATCATATTTTGTACCAGCATTATTAAAGCAAGCAATTTATGGGTTGGCACCAGTGACACATAGCATGCCACATTTTATAACAGTCAGACAGCTGTCTATTTTGTTTTCCAAATATGAGCTTGCAGACCTGATTTACTGTTATCGGCAGCAAAGTGCAGACGTTCACCTTGTAGTCGGTTTTCATGCCCGTAGCCATCTTCTGTTGGCTCAGTAATGCCCATGCCACATTATGCTGCTTTGGATGAGGCAAATTAAGGTGTGTTTTATTTCTTAAATCTTTCTCTCTTTATTTTTGACCAGTTGTTCTCCTGCTTTCCTGAAGAGCTGACTTATTACCGGGGTATGGTTCCAGAAGGACCATTCCTCACCTATGTGTCCCTGGACGCTGAGTACTGATCGGCTATTTGCCCGTCTCAGCTTATCTTACCCAATATCCACACACTTTCCAGTAGGTGCCGCTGGTTGGCAATCAGGAGCAGGAACCTGGCTTATTGTTTTCCCCCCCTAGCCAAGGGGCAAAGAGAACAAATATAGTCATCCAACTTGACTATAGTTCTGACGAAAAGTCATCGAGCTGAAACGTTAACTCTGTTTCTCTCTCCACAGATGCGGCCTGACCTGCTGAGTATTTCCAGCATTTTCCGTTTTTATTTTAGTCATCCAACTTGTTCCCTGACTATAATCTGGTAGGGCACATGATCAAACTGCAAGAGGCTCTACTCACAGCAAGTAGTCCACTGCCTCATTTGCTCCCAACTAGAAGGAGAAATAAGTTTGGTTATTGAACACATACCCCATACACGGTTACCAAGGGCACGCGACTCATTTTAGGGCATCATATTGGTTGCATTCATTTCAACTTTGTCCAGAGAGTTTCCTTCTGATGACACAAAATAAGGTATTAGCAGATTAATGGATAGGCAAAGGACAATGTTGGTGATATTTTTGTGTCACTACGTTGTGATAGGACTGCTGGTGCGCTGGGCAGCTTAAGCACTTTGGTGAAGGTCTTATCTAGGAAAGCTTAGTATTTGAATCTTCCTGGATGCAAAAGTACTTTAGCAGGAATGTCTCAGGTGTCAGCTGTGGCTCAGTGGTAGCACTCTCGCCTCTGAGACAGAAGATCATGGGTTCCAGTCCCAATCCAGAGATTTAGCACATAATCTAGGGTGACACTTAATTGCAGTGCTGAGGGAGTTCTGCACTGTCAGAGGTGTTGTCTTCCCTCTCAAGTGGATGTAAAAGACCCATGGTGCTATTCGAAGAAGAGCAGGTGAGTTCTCCCGGTGTTCAGGCCAATAGTTATTGCTCAACCAACATCACTAAAACAGATTATCTGGTTGTTCAGAAGGCGGTAACTCAGTATGGTTTCCATCTAACCTTGGATTATGAAAGGCTACTGTGTGTTTCCAAATAAACAAAAGCAGAAACTGGTTGATTTAATGAAGAAGCATGAATGCTTTTGAGACACGGTCACAGCTGGCAATATGTTGTCATGGTGAACCAGGGTAAACCTGGGCTGGGTGCAGTCCGGAACCTGAGAGTGATGCCACATGACTGCCCCATGCACATTTTATACTGGAAGTCAGCCACTGGTCTCTTGGAGACCAATGGGATCCATTGAGGAGACTGTTCAAATGGCGGACTTGGAGACCCACGAAAAAGTGGCTGTCCACTGGTGCAGGAACAAGATAAGTTGGGCCGTGTAATGTGTTATCACATGGTTTGGTATGAGCATGCTCAGTTCGCTCTGGCCTAATAAAGCAAGCTCATGAACTAGCAACTCATCGTGTCTCTGTCCTTCATTTGTTCTACCCAAGAATACTACATTTTGGCGACGAGGATGGGATCCCAGAGCCATTTTAAGGGATCATGGAAGGACACAGTGTTCAACCTTCGAGTGGACAAGTTTAAGGTGAATTTGTGATGCCTAAACTGAATTTTTGCGATGTTTTACCATTAATGCTCATGCAGAATTGTCTGTGCTTCGCCTTCGTGTGTATGTATACACAGCAACAGCAGCGTTGATGCTCACATGTACACAGGTAGCATGCTGAGTCACTGTTCAACGGGATCGGGACAATCATGGCCACGCCTACAGGATTCATCGGAAGCCTCGGCATGTATGACCGAGCTCACGAACCATTCAGTTCTTACATTGAGCGGATGGAGATGATTTTTAAGGCCAATAACATTATTGAGACCGAAGGTGCAGATGAGAACGTTCAAGCTCAAAATAAAGTAATTTGTGAACAGAAGAAAGCAATTTTTCTAACGGAGATCGGACCAGATGTTTACGGAACATTGACAAACCTACTCGTGCCAGGGAAAGCGAAGAATGCGTCCTTTGAAGACATTGTCAAGAAACTCGAGGACCATTTCGACCCAAAGCTGTTAGAGATAGCAGAGAGCTATAAGTTTGGTACCAGAAACCAAAAATAAAGTGAAACCATCAGTGAGTACATTGTAGCTCTTAAGAACCTGTCTTTGCATTGTAACTTCAACACATTTTTGGATCGTGCGTTGCGAGATAAGTTTATGTGTGGACTGGTGGATGAACACACACAGTCCAAGTTACAGAACACTCCGAACCTAACGTTTGACATAGCATGCAAAATTGCTCTATCTATGGAGATAGCGTCTAAGAATACTAGTGAACTCCGTCCAACTCAAGTGACTAGTACAGCTGAGATCTACAGTCACAAAGCCACTGCCAAACCTAAAGCTGTGAGACCAAGTCAAAAGCATGTCAGTGAGAGCAGTTTAGTGAACTGTTATCGCGGCAATGGAAATCACTCACCACAGTCCTGCCAATACAGAAATGTGAAGTGTTTTCACTGCCAGAAGCAAGGCCATATTTCAACAGCTTGCAGAGCTAGATGTAAAGCAGGAAGTAAGAACCATTCTAGTGACAATGCAAAGCAGCAACAACAAAAGGGAGGAGTTCACAATATTGAAGTGAACCCACCTAATGTTGAAGAACTAGGCATCTACAGTATCTATGCCACTAGCAGCAATGCTAGCAGTCGTGAGAAAAACTTCCACACAAACTTTTGGTCAACGAGCAATATATTGATATGTGTATCGACTGCTCTTTCATGAATAAGGACACATATGAGAGTAAGTTTAATCAAGTACCATTACAAAGAGTACCATAGATTAGTGGAGGTCTATCTTTGCAATGTCATGGCTTACCTGAAGAGCTTGTTTCTGACAATGGCCCTCAGTTCCATTCTGCTCTATTCCAAGGACTCATGAAACGGAACGGTATCAAACACACTCTCACACAATACAAAAAGAAAATACTGCAGATGCTGGAAATCTGAAATAAAAACAGAAAATGCTGGAGATACTCAGCAGGTCAGGCAGATGCTGCCTGACCTGCTAAGTATCTCCAGCATTTTCTGTTTTTATTTCAAACACACTCTCGTTCCACCATATCGTCCAGCTTCAAACGGAGCAGTCGAAACGTCAGTCAGAATAGTGAAAGAAGCTCTCCAAAAACAAGTGTTGCAGGGTTGTTCGGGACTCAGCATGAAGCAACGTTTGGCAAATTTCTTGCTGAAGTACAGAACTACTCAATACACTACAACTGAACATACCCCAGCAGAACTCTTGATGAAGAGGAGATTGAGTCTTGTTCAACCAAATTTGGCCTCAAGAGTTGAACAGAAACAGTTGAGTCAGAAACGTTATTATGACACCAATCTTAAAGAACGCAGTTTCAAACAAAACGAGTGTGTTCGTGTTCTTAGTCCCCCGGCAAGTCAAGTTCACACAAGTGGGATGTCGGAACCATAGTAGAGATTGGTGGAACCAAGAGATATTTGGTTGAAATTGGTGACAACATCCAAAATGTTCATGTAGATCAAATGATCTCTACTAGCATGAACCAAGACGTGATCTTGAACCCCTTGATCACGAACACATACATGAGTTTGACTCCGTTCAGACTTCAGTAACCGAAGTACCAGGTTCAAACAAATCTGAGATAGAAACGGGATCATCTTTGAGTTCGGAACCAAAACAAAACAGCCCGAAAATTGGTTCAACACCAAAACCTTCAAAAAGGAGATCAGGAAGGCTCTGCCAACCTGTTATTAAACTGGATTTTTAGTTCATTTAAAAGAAAAAAAGCCAGGAGTTTTTGTTATGTGGTACATGTAATGCTGGGGAAGGTGGGACCATAGTTTTGTTGTATTTGAGAGGGGAATATGTAAATTTTTTAAGGGGGAAAGCAATGTAATGTGTTATCACATGGTTTGTCACATGGTTTGGTATGAGCATGCTCAGTTTGCTCTGGCCTAATAAAGCAAGCACATGGACTAGCAACTCATCCTGTCTCTGTTCTTCATTTGTTCTACCCACATATATTACAGGCCGTTTACACGGGAGTGTCGCAAGAGAGCTGCAGTCGTGCCGTGTGTGGAGACTGCACTCGTGCTGTTCGGAGACTGACAGCGCAAGGTCGCTGAACAGTGGGTGACTGGCTGGGTAATCAGCAAACAAGCGTAGTGTTTCTCACACATCTTTGTGAGGAGGAGATGTGTGCATGTTCTGAGCTCCACACATGTTATTGGACAGTTCCGTGGAGTTTTCCTGGAACAATGTAGCTTTGAAGATCCACAAACTCAACTTGACCACCAAGAAAACAATCTTTGGACAATGCAACCAAGATCAGTCGGAAAATGCTCTGAGGCGATGGGGAGATTTTGCACATTTCAGACAGCTGTCAACACCTTGGCGACAGCAATCTGGAAGTGTTGAAAGGAATTTTATTGCCATAATTAAAGTCTGGCCAGAGAGAAATATCCACTGCAATGTGAAAAATGTAACAGACTGAGGCAATTGCAGTTCCTGTGCTAATCTATCGGTGCAAAAATTTGACTCGGTGCCTGAGGCTGACCTTTTTTTTGGATTGACGTTCAGAATAGATTTAGAAATTTGTATGAGATGGCCTCAGGAAGAAAATGTGAAGGGACTCGTGCTGTGCGGAGACTGGCGCAATGTTAGTCAGCAATGGATGACTGGTTAGAGTCGGAATACAAGAAGTGACGTTTATATAGTGATCCTCATGTAAAAGAGTATCTCAGAGAAGGAAAAGGTGGACAATGAGCAGAAAGTAAAGGAATTTAATAGGGAGTGGGCCAGTCAAAGAAAAAGAAAGACTTACTTTTATGTAGCGCCTTTCACGACCTAAGGACGTCCCAAATCGCTTTACAGCCAATGAAGTACTTTTGAAGCACTGTTGTATTGTAGGAAACGCGGGAGCCAGTATGCACACAGCAAGGTGCTACAAACAGCAATGACATAATGGATAGATAATCTAATTTTTAGTGATGTAGGTTGAAGGATGAATATTGACCAGGACACCGTGGAGAACTCTCCTGCTCTTCGAATAGTGCCATGGGATCCTTTGCATCCACCTGAGGGGGCAGACGGGACCTCGGTTTAATGTCTCATCTGAGAGACGGCACCTCGACAGCATGGATTATCATCTCAAGTCTCTGAAGTGGGACTTGAACTCACACTCTCTGGCGGGAGTACTGCCACTGAGCCACAGCTGACACTGTTTTTAAAGATTTTTAGGAGGCTTTTGAAGGTCGGTAGCAAGACAAAATGATTTTGGATGAGAGTTCCAGAGTGGTGAATTGGTTCAAAGATTGGTGGAGTGGAGGGACCAGTGGAGCATTAGTAATCTGGATTTAGAGGAATGGAGGGTGCAGGCTGGGACATATGGCTGGTGAAGATTACCCAAGTAGGATGGGCCAAGGCTCTGCAGGGAATTGAAAATGAGCACAAGGCTCTTGAAGGTGATTCTCAGGACGTAAGGAAGGCTTGGATTGAAGTGGACGAATCAAGGGAGGAGAGACACAGAACGGTACTTCCAGGAACTAGTAGGAACAGATGTTAAGAGTATGCAGAAGCATCACCAGGTGACAGCACACATTGGTGGGATGGAGGTGTTACAATTCAGGCATTCTCCAGATATTTTTTTTCTTCTTGTGCCCAGCTCAAAGAACCACTTCCCCAGGCAAGCTCACGCTTCCTAGAAACTGCAACATGACCTTCTGCATGAAATAAACTGGGAAGGTAGCATGCCCCGGGTGAACAATAAATCCATTTGCTTTCAATACATGCACAGGAAATAGTAATCCAAACCTCTCCAACTGACGGACAAATAAGACCATATATAGACTACAAACTACCAGGTCTTGTAGTCCATTAAGAGGTAAGGTTAATTGGAAGCAAGGGCAAACAGCAGATTTCTCTTAGATCCAGAGCATTTTACAGCACAGACGGAGGCTTCTTGGCCTATCTGACCCGCACTGGCAGTCTGTCGCAGGTTCAATTCCCCTGCCCTTTTCCCCATAGCCTCTTAAAAAGAATTAAATTTCCAAGACAGATCCCTGATCTGCTGCTTCAGGTTCAATTGTACTCTCTGCCGGGTTTCTGACTTGATCTGTTTTATTCTAGGGAGAATTCAGGTACTTTCCCATTAAGGAGAGAGAGAAAGAGGCAATTTTTTGGCTACTTTTTCACTCCTCATGGTGGCCAGTTCAGAGCAGCATTGGTGAGGACCTGGGTGCAGGTTCCCAGCACCTTCCTTGGCCATTTGTGTGCTTGTTTGACAAAACCAGGAAATAATGAAAAGGTAAGTATTGTAACTTGAAAAAAGATAACAGTGCTGAATGGATGGCATGGAAAAAGGAGCGTGTAGAATAAAAAAAGTAATCCCAATAATATCTAACTGTAGTGTCACAAACTGCTGGATTTTGCGGAGGGGGGGGGGGGGGGGGGAGTCAGCGGGCACAATCGGTGGCAGGTCAGGTGGGAAAGTGTTTTTTTTCTCCAGCGGGTCGGGACCCTGCTGTGAACCCGCCGCCACGTGCCTTTCCCCGATGCCGGGTCTGTCAGCACTGAGCAGAACCGACACACAGCAGCGGGTTCACAGCGGGGGACCCAATTCAGGTAATTAGTGGCTTGTTTAGAGCCACTTAACAAGGAATTTCAGCTCACCTTCTGCATTTGACAGCTCACCCATGGGGTCCATGCTGGTTGTGGACCATGTCTTGTCAAGCTGAGGTGGGAGTTCAGTGGCCATTGAATCAGCTGTTGAGTTGACAGCTTCAAATGTACAGTAAAAGCTCCCACCTTACAGAGATATCTTCCCTCAGCCACAAGCTCTTCCTCACTGCATTTCCACAACAGAATCATCATGCTGCAAGTCTTTCCACAAGTCTCCATCCAGTCTGACCTCATTACCTCTCTCACCATTGACAGATCCCTTCTGTCATCTCTACTTCACCTGCCATCTATTCCATCAGCATGGGTGCCCTTTATACTCTCTCACCTTGGTCCTCAGAATCCCACCACAATGAGCCCCAACACCAGCAGCACCAGGCACACCAGCGGCACCAACAACAACACCAACCTTCTCCGCAATCACCTGATGTTGCACAGGACACAGGGCATCAACACCCAACAACATTGCTGCTCGGGAGGCCAGGGATGGCCTCACCATGGCCAGATTTACTTCACTTGACGCTGTACACCCTGGCTGCCACATGATGCGCCAGGTTGGCACCACCCCACACCAACACCATATCTACAATGCCCAAGCCATTCCTTTCACACTCATGACCATTGCAGGGTGTACCATTATGTCTCACCATTCACTGCAATTCACTAAGCCACTTCCAAAGGTGCACACAAATCTGTCCAAGAACGCAAAGTTTTGAAAATAAAGGTTTCAATGTTTGACACCACATTAACAGAAACTTCACATGAACATTGGCTAAAACACCCAGGTGCTTACCCTTGTGTGTCGTTAGTTGGTATGATTGGACTAGGATGAGGGTGAGTGTGGGGGATGGGGAAGTGATAATGTAGATAGAGAGGGATGGGTGGAGGTGCAAGGTAAGTTGGTGTGAGTAAGGATGTGCAGGGGTAGGATAGGGACGGCAGAGTGATGGGGATGTGATGAGAGGCACAGCAGGATGAGGTTGAGTGTGGCTTTGTAGTAACGTTTCGTGATCTACTGAGATCATTAAAACTTTTGCGGCACTACACCCAGGTCCTTGTGACCACATCCCTGCTTGTGCTCTACTCTGCAATGTACAACCAGGCTGTGTTGATCTCCTGGGGAGGTCTCTTCTGCCCATGGGAAGGGAAGAGGACCTCCCTGTGTGCTGTGACTCCCTCCATAATCATATGGATGGAGTCATGGGAGAGCCTGAGTGCAGCCCTGCACCTCTGTGCACTGATTGTCAGTGGTTGCAGCACTTCAATGCTGCAGAACACTGACAGCGCAATTGTCAAAAGAAAGTTGGCCATGGTCCCTTTAAGGAAACTGGCTGATGACGCGTCATGAAATTACGTCACAGACCCGCTTCCCCTAATTGGCCAGGAAACGCGCTGGGTTAACAAGCCCAATCAGGGGAAATTCATTTCAGAGGCCGGGATGGAGCCAGCAGCGGGGTCGGGACCCGCCATCGACATCGCCTGCCACGGACCCACCGAGGTTCGTAAAATCGCAGCAAAGTCTTTTTCTCCCATCACAAGGGTAAAAAGAGAGTTTGCATCAGAACTTACTGGCGTTGACTTGATTATCTTCCGCGTGCCAGCATTACGAACTAGGGCATTCTAATGGGGAAGTACCGACCTGTTTCCAGGAGACTTTGTGAGAAGATTTTCCAGCCTAAAAACAAACCATTGGTGCTATTTAACCCTTAAAGTGCTGTTAAAAGTCGAAATGAACTAATTTTCCCAAATAAGCTGAAAAAAACACCACTCTTTGTTCGAGGAATTGAAGCCTATTTGCAAAAAGTCATGACTGCGGAGTGGGGTTAGGGAAATGACCTTGTCCACATGCAGTGGCTGTGACTTTCCAATATCCTCTCTAATATGTTGACTACGTTAACTCTTGAATTCCATTTTATTGTAATTCTGCCGTGCCCGGTATAAAAACATCCATAACATAACAAAGCAATTGTGGAAAGTTTGCATCAACTTCGCACTAATGCTGGCATCAAACTATTCTGTGGTAGCAGTGATCAGTCCACTGAGGGCTCTTGTGAAATAACACCAAAAGGAAATTGAGGAAATGCAGTTCATCCTCCTTATGAATGAACACAATTTTCTAACAAAAAAAAACCCCCTCTGAACTAATATTGCATTCTTTTGGAATTCGCACTCTACGTGATTCAGATTCAGATCATATTCTAAAGTGTTACTCCACACCTTGATAGAAATGAAGAATTTGTGCTATCAGTTCACTTGTAGTGAAGTAGCCTGTAAAATACAGAGCTGCAGAAATATCTATACTGTATATCTATGGTGGAAAGTGCAGGTGGATGGTTATCGAGTGAGGACAGGTTCAGATTTGAACCATCAGACCAGGGATTGGTGCCATTACCCAGAAAACCATCGGAGACTCAAGACAGACCAGGGATCGGTGCCTTTTTTTTGCTCCTGTGCTCATGGGGTAGAGTTTCCGCTTTGGGCGCAATCAGCGATCCGGGCGCAAATTGTGCCCATTGTGAAGTTTTCTCAAGTTTCCACTCCAACATAATTTGCATATCGCCGATCGCAAAATCTGCCATGAACCAGCGATGAAAACATAATTTTTTTTTAAATTTGCTTTAAAAAAAATTCTTGATATATTTAAGAATGGTAACTTGGTACAGTTTGATTAATACAGCTGAAAATGGGTTTAATCACAAAAATAAGCATTTTTAATCACTGTCAATCCAAACTCGATTTTAAAGTACTTTAAAAAAAATATACAGAACCATTTGCTGGTTATATTGAGGTACAGTAGTCAGTTTCTTAGTAAATTTAAGAAAAATTACATTCAAAAAGCTTTTAAAACGTGCTTATAAGTGTCCTTGCGCCAAAAGAACCAGATTAATTTTAAGAGCCTCCACGAAGGCCTGCAAACAGGCGCAATTAGCGGAACTCCCAATGGTGATTCATTTATCCTGGGGTATGGCCAGTTCTGTGGGCGGGGCCAGCTTCTAGCACAATTTTTTTAAACTAGCGCAAATGATCAATTTGTGCTGAACATAATTTGCGCTTAAAATTCCTCGATCTCTTGCACTGGTTTCACTGATTTTGGGTAAATTGCGCCGTAAAAACCTGCACAACCGAGTGGAAACTTTACCCCCATATCTTTTGGCTTGCAAAGAGCAAGGCCGCAAGTATTTTTGAATAATCTGAAGCAATATTTGTTAGATAGCCACTAGATACATATCACAGAGGGTGCAAAAGTATGCCTGACTACTACAGAGCTAGATTTTGGTATTTCTTGTATTGACTTGTACATCATAGTGTTAGTGATAAATGTAGCATGAACATTGATGAGTACGATCTTTACAGTGGAGGTGGGTAATTACACTAGACATTTATATACATCGCTAATAAGTCCTATATACAGTATGACAGAAGAGAACTGTCTATTAGGTTTTATGATGACTGAAGTCAGTCAAAGTATAGTCAACCTGATAGTAATTCTGATAGCCCATGTTTTAGTCAACTTACCTATTTCTACTTCCCATTTTTAAACCTGTGCTGAAAAGAACAAAACTTTGGTTGCCCGGGTCACCAACTGGGGAATGATTTGCTGACACTAATAGTTCTTTGCTAGTTGTTATTCTGTTAATCTGCAGTATATTCTTCCAACCTACCGAGATCTCTGTGCTCCTCCAATTCTGGCCCCTGGTGCTCCCCCCACTTCTTTCACCCCACCATTGGTGGCTGTGTCTTCAGCTGTCTGGGCCCTAAGCTCTAGAATTCCCTCCCTAAAACTCTCTCTCCTCCTTAAAACCTACCTCTTGGATCAAGCGTATGGTCACTTGGCCTAATGTCTCCTTCTTTGGCTTAGTGTCAATTTCTGTCAGATTATGCTCCTGTGAAGCACCTTGGGATGTTTTACTACGCTAAAGGCGTTATGCAAATGCAAGTTGTTCAAATTATTTTGGAAATGGAATTTTTCAGACAGGACGTTAAACGTTACACACACAAAAATGAAACATTGCATCATTGAAGCAATGGCTTTTGGCTGAAAATGAATACCTAGGTCATAATTTTGACAAACCATGTTCTAGTCATTTCAAAAATCAAGAAGGTAGACAAGTCATTCGAACCAGGTGACAGGAGGGTAAGTGGCATCCTGTATGTAGGAATCTCCCTTTACAGTTTGGCACTTTATTTGGGTAAATTATTGGACTTTTGGCCTGAAATTCTTCAAACCCTGTTCCGTCACCAGAAATACCACAAATCAGGACTTCTGGCCATCAGTTTGCCCTGACATTAAGCGGAACCTTGTCCCCAATCCCAGGGACCAAGAATTCCAGAGTGACACCTTGCTGGCCCATGGCAATGAGGGAGGATTCAGGGCCACTTATTGCTCTATTTCTATTTTTTTAATGAATTATTTCTTCACTGTTGCTGCTTTCCTAATGGCATTTGATTGCTCTGCAGTCGATTACCATTAGGGAACTGATGCTGTGGGGCCCACTTCCTCCTTGGTGCATTATGCAGGCGTACTTCCTATGGGGATGCAAGTAATTTGGAACTGGCAGGATTTTTGGTGGGTGACAGTGTCCTACCAGTCCCACCTCCTCTCCTGATATCAGGGCAGAAAGGTTTGGACATAAAAAAACATCTGTGCTGCTTCTCTCCCACCCCCACATCGGAGTTCCAAATTAGGAGGATAAAGGGGCCAGTGATTTGGCAGATCTGGGTTCCACCCAAAACTCCACCCTCCCAGACCAGGGATCTTGGGACCTTAATCCTGGACTTCAGTCCAGTCTTCCTGGGCACCAATGTGCACCTAAAGGCGTAAACTCACTTCTATCCCCCCGCCAATCAAAAGTATATAGATTGTCTGTTTCAGCAAACTTCACAGTGAAATGAGAAATCTCATTAGCATAATAACAATATATCTTTCTAGACATACTGGCAGATCTCCCTCTGCTATTTTCATGACAGTAGGGGTTTGTGCCTTGTAAGGCGTGACATCAGGACTGCTCATTTACCATGACTGAATAAGTCAAATACCATTATTATTACATGATATTCTGAGATTTTTATCAGTTCTGTTACTGTCCATTATTTTTTGAAAACTGTAAATAAGTGTCTTTATTTTATATATATAAAATATACATATATATATATTCCTTTGCCTATGTATTTATTTGTATTCCATAACAGTTTTAAAGCCAAGCATGCGCCACAAGATGTATACAAGAGGTACCAGTTGGAAATAGGTATCTGATAGTTAGCAGTACTTGTGGGTTTAGCTAAACTGGGATGGTCCTCAGTTCTGATAGTGCTGAGAGTTGTCCAAGGCTCTCTGGCAGCACGGGTTTTGGGCGGGGGGTGGGGGTGGGGGAGGTTCTGGGCATTGAAAGAACTAAAGGGGGGGGGAAGGATCTTGGAACTTGGCAGCATTGGGGGAGAAGTCATGTGGTCTGGTACCATTGTGGAGGAGGCACCTGAAGTTTTGCAGAACATGGGCTTGGAACGTGGGTTTGGCTTAAAGGCGAATTCCTCGAGTGTGTTAGCATTGACGAGAGGGCACGGTCTGCCTCTCATTGTAAGGAGGAGGTATCCTGTGTCTGACAGCAGTTGTAACTTTCTAAGCTATCTCTGCAAGCATTGAACTCTTTTTGCTTAGTTCTTGGATACATGTCTCTCTCTGTCTGACTGTCTCTTTCTGTCTCTCTCTCTTTCCGTCTCCATGTCTCACAGCTGTCACTGATTAGAATGCTTACATTTTGTAACTGTCAATAAATCACAGCTGGGGCTAATCAGAGCCTTTCTGTTTGCCTCATAACGTTTCAAAATTCAACTCTGTTTTTTCTTTTCCCCCCAAATAAATAACAAATAAGAGCTGAAATTAGGATGAGGAAAGACACTGGGCCAAAAATCTTCAGGGCAAACATCCCGAGGCTGATCCCACAAGTTGTTCAGTGTCACTAGGAGGTCATCTCATTTGCATGGGGTCTACGCCATTAGTAGCGCATCTCAAGACCTGCCTGCCCCAAGAGGCTGGGAATTACAGAGGATTACGGACTGCTTCAGCCCCTTTCTCCCCGCCCAGAAGCCAAGTATCAGCAGCCCAATAGCCACTTTGTAAGGGAGCTAAAATAACATTTTGCCTTCAGCAAATCTTCGACTTGGGGGAGGTCTAAGTCACAACCCAGGCTGAGACTCCCAAAATGGGTACACATATGCTCACTTATCCAGAGGCCGGAACAACGCTTTGCCTTTTTCCAATTGGAAAATCTAGGTTAGCTTGCTGACTGGTGCTCCAACGTGTTGACCGATGGAATTTTGCGCACTGTGTTTCACCACGTGGGAGGAGGGCACGAGACCGCGGCAATCCACCCCACAGATGTACTGAGTGGAGGCTGGGTGCCTCTTCAGAGAGCAGCAAGGAAAATCAGAGGGCATGTCAACTCTAGCTTCCTCTTCTAGCCCTCCCGGCAACTGTCTCGAGCAACACGGTGGCATAGTGGTTAGCACTGTTGCCTCACAGCGCCAGGGACCCGGGTTCGAATCCGGCCTCGGGTGACTGTCTGTGTGGAGTTTGCACATTCTCCCCGTGTCTGCGTGGGTTTCCTCCGGGTGCTCCGGTTTCCTCCCACAGTCCAAAGATGTGCGGGTTAGGTTGATTTGGCTATGATAAATTGACCCTTAGTGTTAGGGGGATTAAATACGTGGGGTTACGGGGATAGGGTGGGATATGTGTCGGTGCAGGCTCGATGGGCCGAAATGGCCTTTATCTGCACTGTGGGGATTCTGTGATAATGATCTGGGGGCAGGTCACCTCTCCATCCTCTTGCTCGAGGAATAACTTTGAAATATGGCAAAAAGAGATAAAAACCAAAGGATGTGTGTTGTGATTGTTTGATCATGGTGTTTGTTCCTCAGGGCTTCAGTCAGATTTTGCACGTTGTCCAATTCAAGACCGTTTCTTGTCAGTGTCTTGTCATTTCCAACATGGTTTCCCAGTTTAATGAGATGGCTGGGTGCAGGACAGTACCGAGTTTGCAAAGAGAAGACGAGGTAGATCAGGATAGAGTGATTAGGTGACACCAAGCTTGAGTTTTAAAAGCTTTGAAGATTGTCGGGTAAGGGAAGACTGGGGGAGTTAACCAGATCCACAATTTTGAGGTCCTGTGAAAGAATGAGTACAAGATGAGTCTTGAATTCAACACTGCAAGGATATAAGGAGAAAGAGCGTGTTGCATAGAGCGCTTAAAATATGATTAGTCATCTTTTTATAATTCACACCTCCTAGCAGTTCAGATTGTTAGTACCCTTCAGTAAGCAGCACTTGTTCTGGTATCACACTATATTAAAACCCGACCAAGCAAATCAGTTTAATCTATAAAGCAAACCTTTGAGCATGTAATTTTAGAGGTAACTATAATTCACTAGCAGTTTATTTTTGAAGCTGTATGAAGGGTTTAGTATCTGCTATGTCAGTATGTAATGTTGGTGAGGAATTATGTAGGTAATGCAAAAATAGTTCTGAAATAGGGCTTTGCATTTGGAAGTATGTGCAAACTTACCACCCTCTCCTTCAACACAGTAAGGCTCCAGCTATACTGCCACCATCGAATCAACGCAGAACAGTTGTGTGTGCGCATTAGGTAGCACTCTCGCCTCTGAGTCAGAAGGTTATGGGTTCAAGCCCAGAGACTTGAGCACAAAATCTAGGCTGACATTCCAGTTAACTACTGAGGGAGTGCTGCACTATCGGAGGTGCAGTCTATCAGATGAGACGTTAAACCGAGGCCCCATCTGTCCTCTCAGGTGGATGTAAAAGATCCCACGGCACTATTTCGAAGAAGAGCAGGGGAGTTCTCCCCGGTGTCCTGGCCAATATTTATCCCTCAACCAACATAACAAAAACAGATTATCCGGTCATTATCACATTGCTGTTTGTGGGATCTTGCTGTGCGTAAATTGGCTGCCGCGTTTCCTACATTACAACAGTGACTACACTTCAAAAGTACTTCATTGGCTGTAAAGTGATTTGGGGCATCCTGAGGTCGTGAAAGGTGCTATAGAAATGCAAGTCTTTCTTTTTTTAAAGTGAAAGCATACCTGTGGAGTGAAGTCCCAATCTGACTCTGGAACACACTAACATCAATGGGTATGAGACCCAGGGGTTGCATTGGATCGCCTGTGCACTGTATAAAATGACTGCCGAGTCCTTTTAAATGTTATGAGAGAGTGCCTACTCACACCCTCACTCTCCCGACATTATAAAACAGCTGTTAAGTAAAGTAGGCAAACATGCACAGAGCTCTCTCCTGATGGTCAGCGTGTGACTCACAGCCCGCAGTATAACTCTGCTGTTGCCAGCTGCGCCTTGCAATCTACAGCTACCAGTCTGAGACTAGTAGGTCAATGTAACTGCTGCTTTGAAATCTGGCCTTTAATTAGCAAGTTACCTGTGTGGGTTTGGGGATTCATAAAATGTATTTTATGTTTTATATATAACTGTCATTATAAATTGTCCTTTACAGCCATATAAGCAATATATCATTGGAAGGACAAAGTTACAGATGGAGTTTTACATGTTTATTTATCTTTCAATGCAGGCAAGCTCAGCCTCTATTAGAAAGTTTGACTAATCCCCTGCAAAGTCAAGAGGCGTCCTTGCCAGCCAGTTTTCCCATAACTGTCTCTTCACACAATAACATCTCCCTGTGGCCTGACATTGACATGTGCCTAACCGATTTGTGGTCATGTTTGTTTTGACTGATGGAGTACATGAGATTGGATGACTATAAGCAACCACTCAGGTTATCCCAATGTCACCTTCAGACCTATCTCCAGCATGCAATTGAGCAAGTTCATTTTGTAAGGCCTTTGAGATCAATATCTATTATTCTGTGGGCTTAGTCCTAGCAAGAATACAGAATGAATATCACTTTCATGCTGATGTGCTGTTCCTACAGTAAACCGGGAATGAGAAACAGAACTTTTTGCAAGCTTGGTGTCCTTTCACTCTTGGGGCCCTCAGTTTGGTTCCAGCCCATATGGAAGGCATGCAAGTATCCCATGTAAACATTAGGACCATCAGAACAGCAGTGGGCCATTCAGCCTCTCGAGTCTGTTCCGCCATTCAATTAGATTATGGCTGCTCTGTACCTCCGCTCCATTTACCCGCTTTTGCTCCATATCACTGGATACCCTTACCTAATAAAAATCTATTGATCTTAATCTTGAAACTTTCAATTTGACCCAACATCCACAGCCTTTTGGGGAGAGAGATCCAGATTCAACTACCCTCTATAGGAAAAAGTGCTTCCTGATTCCACTCCTAAATGGCCTTCCTCTAATTTTAAGAAAATCCTTTATTCTGGATTCCCCACCAGGGGAAATAGTTTATCTGTATATACCCTATCAAATCCCTTTATCATTTTACAGACCTTGATTAGATCACCACTGAACCTTCCAAACTCGAGGAAATACAAATGGCAACTTGTCCGCAAAATTTAATCCTTTAAGCTCTGGTATAATTCTGCTGAATCTGCGCTGTACCCCCTCGAAGGCCAATATATCTTTCCTGAGGTCTGATGCCCAAAACTGAACAAAGTACTCCAGATGGGGGCTGACCAAGGCTGTACACAACTGAAGCGTCACTTCCTCACTTTTGAATTCCAAACCCTCTTTGAGGTAAAGTCCAACATTCTTTTAGCCTTTTTAATTACTTTTTTGTACCTGTGTACTAGCTTTTAGTGATCTGTGCACATGGACATCCAAATTCCTTTGCTCCTCCACAGCTCCTAGTCTATCACCATAAAGAATATATTTCTCACACTTCCCCTCATTGAACTCCACCTGCCATAGTATTTCCCACTCACTTGATCTGTCTATGTCCCTTTGTAACTTCCTGTTCCCACCTACATAGCTCACTGTGAATCCTAACTTAGTGTCATCTGCAAACTTAGATACGCAGCCTTCTATTCCAAGTCATCAGGTGTAATTGTTTTCACACTTCTCACGCACCCAAATTGCCAGATAACTGTAGTAAATAATGGATATTTTATTTATCCAGCTATTGATTATGAAAAACTCATCAGTAATGGCAGAAGCTATGAAAAAGCCCAATTCACAGACTATAACATGGAGGTCTTAATTCATAATTAGAAAAAAGGCAACGAACCTTTTGGTCTTGGGAGGGGAGGGGGTTGAGGGTAATTGAGAAACTTCCACAGGGTCAAAGGCGCACACCAGTATGTCACCAGGTGGGTCACTTTGAGGCTTACCACTATGAGGAAGTGAGAGGAGAGCCACATCAAGTTTAATGTTTGAAAAAGAAAAGCATGGTAATGCAAGAATATCACCACGTCTGAAGAAGGGGATTAAGGACATATATATATGGGTGTGAAGTAAAGAATGAGAGTTGCCAAATTTATCATTGACAAAAAAGCATGACTCACGCAGTGAATTTGCAGGAGCCAACTCAGACTTTCTTAATACGGAGATGGAGAACATATATGGAAATGCCCAAAGTTGGATGAAATGAAAAAAGTGAGAATTGTTAAGCAAATGCTGTACACATGCTGAGAATTGGTAAGAAAGATGTACCAAAGAAGGTGGTATAATTTCAAATGGCAGGCCAATAGAAATGACATCACACGTGCCAGGGGTGTCTAAGTGAAAGCACATCACGCTGTCTGAATTCACATAACTCTGATGTTGATTCTCTGCCTCGATCAGGCACTCACCTTGTGTGAGAATTCCTAGGCACCAAATCCATAAACTGGGTCTTTAAGTCATGCCACATGGTTAACCGACACATCATTACACTGATTTTGTTTTAACTCGAAGACGTTTTCATTTTGGAATGTTTGTCACTTTTAGGCTGCACGAAAATTTTAGTTAAAACATGCTAAAAGATGCTCATCTCTTTTTTTGGTGGGGGTGGGGGGGAAGTAAGTTGATCGCAACGATCAACTGAAAGGATTCTCAGCCAAGTTAGGGCATTACCAGGTTGTCTGTTCATTTTGATCTCATTAGGTAACAAGATAGAATGGTTTGTGCTATTTGCTGTGTCAGTGTTCCTGTTAGAGTTAGCACACAAAATTCCTTCAGCAAATTGAAAACTGTTTTTCCACAATTTTTGTTTTTAAGTAAGATAATCCAGGAAGGAACATGTTTTCGGGAAATGTTCAGTCCTGACCTCTAATAAGATGCTGTTCTGGTGCCAACACAGCATTTTTCAGCTAAGACTCTTGACTGAACAGATCTGTTCATGGTTCTTCATGAAGGTCCTTTAGTTCAGGTTTTAATTACTGGTCAGTTGGAAAGTCAACGCCCGCACTGGATTGGCTTATCTGCGTACTCATGTGTTCAGTGAGTGCCGTGGTGTGAGACTGAGTGGAAAGAACTGAACCCATTCAGTCTCAAGAGGATGCCTTCAAAGGAACACAGTGTTGATGCACTCAGGCTGATACTACAGATGAAGAGCAGATGCATTAGCCAGACTCCGACGTTGTGTCAGCACCATAGTGCTGCACTACAGCCAGTGACTCACTGTTCCATGAAATAGTACGTAGGCGAGATAAGGCTCGCCACCTCTCTGTGAATGCAATTCTCTTATTGTGAAGGGCTCGCTTGGCGGAATCTGTAAATGTGACCTGGAGTGGATTTCACTGCTGAATTAAAAAGCCCTTTGTAAATGAGTCGTCCTATAAAGTGAATAGAAACTTATTTGCACCAATTTGTATTTTTAATTAAGAAATATAGAATCCTGGATGAACACCTTGCAAAGCCTTCTGATTATGCTCTACTAGTGGATGTCCTGTGGCATTTTTTTTTAATTCAATCATGGGACGTGGGCATCACTGGCAAGGGCCACATTTATTGCCCATCCCTAATTGCCCTTGAAAGGTGGTGGTGGGCCACCATTTCAGAGGGCAGTTAAGAGTCAACCACATTGCTGTGGGTCTGGAGTCACATATAGGCCAAACCGGGTAAGGACGGCAGATTTCCTTCCCTAAGGGACATTAGTGAACCACATGGGTTTTTAAGACAATCCGGTAGTTACCATTACTGATAGAAGATTTTTTTTTTTAATTCCAGATTTTATTTAATTACCTGAATTTAAATTCCCCAGCTGCTGTGGTGGGATTTGAATTCGTGACTCCAGATCATTAGTCCAGGCCTCTAGGATTACTAGTCTAGTGATATTACCACTATGCTACCATACCCACATTGCTCACAGATGAATGTTAAACAATAATTTAAATTGTCTTTCTCTTCCTGTAGCTGTCTCTCTGCTTATCTCCGACTCTCTAATTCTCTTTCTGTTTGTTTTCCACCATCTATCCCCTTTCTCTCTCTCTCTCTCTCTGTATCGCGCTCACATATTTTCATCACCCTTTTATCTCTGATTCTCTTCTCAATATTTCTGACCTCTGAAAGAAAAATAAGCATGCTCTTTTTTAAGTAACTCTCGATGATCATGCTGTGGCCCAGTTATGGTTGCTATGGCAGCAGTTGTTCGCATTGCTGGAAAGGTTTTTGTGTTCAATACGTACACAAATCTGCAAATGTTATCCGACCTATTCGCGTTGCTGAAAAGTTCCCCTGCCGTTCTTGTTCAGGAGTTTGTTACAAACTCCGCCTCTGGTGAAACCTTGTTTCTTTTTAATTTTATCTTGCGTTCCTCTGAGGCGGTGGGGAAATGTCCTGATAAATGATTCAAGCGCCGTGCTGCCTCCATGTCACTGAATGACTTGGGCTGCCACAATCTCCCCCACCTCTTGCCAACTCTCAGGCATACTGCCTAATCCCCAGAGCAGCAAAGTCCAAACATCTTGTCTTGGTAGGCTGCTCACTTGGACTCTTGGAACTTGTGGGACAAGTATTGAAAAGCTGTATGTTAGCGCCGCCACCACTAGGAAGCTGCTTAAGATGACCCAGGGTTTCTTACCTTTTTCACATCCTTTTGATGCTTGGGTGCTTTCCTCGTGCCTCCATCGCCCCCAGTTTAGTGTGGCACTTTTCTTCCCCCCCCCAGTTCCTTTTTTATAAAAGAAATGCCCAGATTTTGAACCCAACTGGCTCATTGTTGGGAGGCATGAAGATCACTGGGAGCCATGTCCTGGGGTGGTTGTTGGCGGCGCTTTCTGATCGACTGAAGGCCCAGAAGCATTCATTCACAGCCTTACTTCCAAGCTCTCATTATTCTGTGTCTCTCGCCATGACTTTCAGTGGGTCCCTCAGATTATTTGCTCAGCCTTAGTGTTTTTACCTTTTTGGCTCCTTTTTATAAATTCTCACAATATGGAAATTGCTGCAAAAGGCCAGCATTTATTGCCCATCCCTAGTTGCCCGCGCGAAGGTGATGGTGGGCCTTCTTCTTGAACCGCTGCAGTCCGTGTGGTGAAGGTACTCCCACAGTGCTGTTAGGGAGGGAGTTCCAGGATTTTGACCCAGCGACGAAGTTCAAGGTGATACTGTTTGGACACCATCCACACCTTTGATTGCCGTGATTATCTCTCTGCCGAGGTGTGATAAAGGGCAGTTAGAAAGATTTACTGTAATCATCTGGCAGTGTTCTCTGACTATATATGCTGTGCCTATATGCATTTCTTCACTTCACCTGACGAAGGAGCAGCGCTCCGAAAGCTTGTGAAATCAAATAAAGCTGTTGGACTATAACCTGGTGTTGTGCGACTTCTCACTTTTGTCCACCCCAGTCCAACACCGGCATCTCCGCATCATGGCTAACAATTCTGAGCCTTGGTAAGTGGCTGCTATCCCTACAGGGTGAGAGTGTGCTCTCCCTATTAGGCAAATTAAAACTGGTGATGTTGATGTTTCAGTAGTTTGATTTCAAGGCTTTTGAACATGGTGATGAGTTTCCATGTGCGCCAGATATCTGGCTAACCAAAATATAATTGTAGTGGTGGGTTTGAGTCAATAAACAATTTGGTGTCTGTGATATAGACATGAACCCTGCAAATGTACCACATCATTTTCAGTTCAGTCAGCCTTAACATTGCTTTGATTAAAGAACATGCAGTATTTTCTAGCATGAATCACTGGGTAGAATTAAAAGTTCATTTCATAGAGATGACGCAAGAATGTGAAATGAATTCAACAGCCAAGGAGCCACTGCCTCTGAGAATGTAGGGAAGGCTCGTGAGTCCTTGCTGCTTTTGTTTGATGTGGAAGTTGGAGAGATATTAAAGGGAAGCACTTAAGCACTTGGCTCCCATAGGAATGAGCAGGAAATTGCTTTGAGAAGACTGTTAGAAGAAATAATTACATTGTTTTAGCAATGGAAATTAATAGGTATTACATTTTCTACTGATTAAATGGTGCAGTTTCTTGAAACCGTCACTTCAGAATAGATTCGGAGGTAATCTAATGAAAAGGGAGGATGCCACCACCAGTTATGGACAGACTCTTCAGTAAAAGCGTTTGGAGTGGAAGAGGGCAGCAGACCACAATCCCCTAAGGTTCTACTCCCACAATCCCAGACAAGTAGACTAGGCACTGCTACTGCCAGTCTGTTCAGAGACAGGCAAGGCAACAACAGTGACGTGCATTTGTGTAGCACTCCGCGCCTAACTGTAACAGCTCAGGGCACTTAACAAATAGGCAAATATGGACACCGAACCAGAGAAAGGAAACATTTTGAGGAAGGACCAGAGAATGATTTTTGGAAGGCTTTTGAATGCAGGAAGCCCTCAGAACAAGCAGTTCTGGGAGATAGCTCAGGAGGCCAAGGGCTTAGTAGTTGAAACATTCACAGGGGACAAGGAGTAGTCCAGTTTCAGGGAAACAGAGACTACGGGCAAAGACGTAAGGCTGAAGAAGGCCATTTAGATTCGGTTGAGCGGTGCCATGGAGGGATTTGAAGACAAGAACAAGGATCTCAAAGATGATTCTCTGGGAGATAGTGGGCCAGCGGAGCTTGGCAATGAAGGGGTGATGTGGGTGCATAACTGAGTGTGGAGGAGGATTCAGGCTGCTGAGTCTTGCTGTTTGGCTGCCGTGTTTCCTGCAAATCAACAGTGACTACACTTTAAAAAGTACTTCATTGGCTGTAAAGCGCTTTGAGACGTCCTGAGGTCGTGAAAGGTGCTATAGAAATGCAAGACTTTCTTTAACCGCAGATGAGGGCTTCAGCGGTGCTTAGTGAAATTGTTATTCCTGCCACCTAGGGGGCGATTTTGTCAATGGGGAGCTTTTGGAGGCGGGACTGCTGCTTGTCGGGTTTTAGTCCCGCCTCCATCGACGTGTGGCCAACCCACGCTATTTTCCCTTGATTGACCTTGTAAAGCCCGCCCAGCGGGCTTAGCAGGCCAATTAAGGGGAAGCCGGTTACAGAGAACGTCAGCGTATGACGTTTCATCTGTCAAAAAACTTTTGACAGATGCATTGTCATCGTTTGACAGCTCTGTGAAGCTGTCAAACACTGACATTCTCTGTTGTTTGATGAGTCCTTGTATTCAAGACTCATCAAACCTCTTTTGTGAGCAGAAATTAGATGGTTGTTGCATTGGAGAATGCAGCAGCCATCTGTCATCTCTGCCGGTGAGATGCGAGACTCTCCGCATCCCCAACTGTTGAAGCCTGCAGGAAGAAACGAAGGTAAGTAAACATTTTCTATCACTTTCCACCCACCTCACATACTCACCTCTCCACACTTGCACCCATCACTTACCTCCACAGCGCACTTTTGCACCCCGCAGACCCCCGCAGACCCACTGCTCGCCTCAGTGACCCTGGCGGGGTTTTCCCGACGTCGGGAAGCCCGCGCCGCTGGTGGAAAAATGCGGATAATCCTCTTAACTGCCTGTTAACTACCTGTTAACAGGCAGTTAAGTGGCTGTAATCCCCTTCCCGTCTCCAGGAGACGGGACCCTGGCGCGGGTCGGGTACCTGCCTCCTGGGAAAATGGCACGGAGGCGGGTTGGGGGCGGGATGGGTACCCGCCCCCAGATTCTGCCATTTTCCAGGCAGTCCCGCCTCCAAACCCGCCCCCTAGGGCTGGCAAGACCACGCCCATAGTTTTGCTGCCAACCCAACTTAAATGCATGCGCCTCAGTTAAAGTCACTGTTTTGACAACCTGGTTTTGTCACATTGTGTTGATATAGTCCAGAATTTGAGCAGTTGGATATCATACTGGCCCAGAAATTCGCGTGGCCGGCTTGCCGCGGGGGTAAGGATCGTGCGCGCTCTTACCCACCGCGCCTGCCGTTGTGTTTTGGGCCCACAGGAACTTCGGGTCCTGGGCCTCTCCCTAGTGCCGGCGCGCAGTGCTTGCGTGTTCCAGGGGCGCAGTTAGTGCGATGCGTCCCCTGGGATCACGTGGGCCATGGAGAGCCAATGGCAGCAGACCATCTTTCATTCATAGATTTGACAGGAAGAGCTGTCAAATCTGTGAATTGAAATCGGCCCCAAAAGAACAGCTAAACTTAAAATAAATTTTTAAAAACCATCACATTTATAAAATAACTATAGTTAAATAAATTAACCACTTTAAACAAAAATTTAAATTTTTGAAAAAATTAAAATACTTTTTAAAAGTTATAAAAATAAACTTACCTTTCTTTAAAGTATCTAAAAAAGATAAATCTGTTGAAAAAATTTTAAAATTATACTTAATTAACCACTTACCTTGTTCAAAAGGGGTCTTACGCCTCCTTTTTATTAGCGTAGTATCTTCAATACTTACCCTCGCGTAGAAACCTGAAAAAAAATCTAAGTGTGCTGCGTGCGCGCAGCCTCTAGCGCGCACGCGGTTCACCTAGGAACTGCCCCCTTCACCATACCGGAAGTTCCAGTTTCCCGCGCATGCGCAGTGCATGCAGGAAACCGGCACTTTGGGAATCAATACGGGTGAGTACTCACGCGGGGAGGGCCGAATTTTTGGGCCAATAAAACTAATCCAAGCTCGTAACTCACAAGATGCAAATTCGTGTTTGTGGGGCCAGTGTAAGCTAGAGTAGTATAGAGTGGGTATGGAGAAAGTATTTCCTCTGGTGGGGGAATCGAGAACAAAGGGAAATAATCTTAGAATTAGAACTCGGCCATTCAGGATAGAAACCATGAAGCACTTCTTCACACAAAGGTTGCAGAAATCTGGAATTCTCTCCCAAAAAGGCTGTGGGTACTGGGTCAGGTAG
This sequence comes from Squalus acanthias, assembly GCA_030390025.1. Classification (NCBI taxonomy): domain Eukaryota; kingdom Metazoa; phylum Chordata; class Chondrichthyes; order Squaliformes; family Squalidae; genus Squalus; species Squalus acanthias. Next base: position 118,619 of record JASTWF010000467.1, read on the forward strand.
AACTTTCAAGACTGAGATCGATAGATTTTTGTACGGTAAAGGGATAAGGAGCAAAGGTGGGAAGATGGAGTTAAGATACAGATCAACTATGATCCAATTGAATGGCGGAGTAGGCCCGAGGGGCTGAATGGCCTACTCCTGTTCCTAATGTTCCTATATTACTTTGCCAATAACTTGCGGCATTAAAGCTGTGTTAAGATTTTTGATGTACCGGGGCCAGAAGTCCAACACAGTGCTGCTGAAGACAGCCTAATCTTGAAAATGTCTACATTCCTGAGACCACAACTAGGAAGTCACATCAGTTTCAAAAACAACATGTTGGTGACCTCACTGAGAATACCGACCCAGGGAAATCTTCCTGTGTTTGTTTATGATGTTACTCACATAGCAACCAGAGGAAATCATCCTCACAATGGGGATTGAGAACAATGGCACTGGGATCTATTTGTACCTCGCCCCCAAGTGGTTGCTCTTCATGCATGAGCCTGGGCAGTGGCAAGTCAACCACTGGGGCACAGGAGCCAAGCCCAGTCTTTTTTTTGATCAACGATGCTTCGACCAATCAGGTGTCAGCCGTGGCTCAGTTGCTAGCACTCTTGCCTCTTGAGTCAGAAGGTTGTGGGTTCATGTCCCACTCCAGATACATGAGCACAAGGCATGCGAGGCTGACATTCCAGTGGCGTACTGAGGGAGTGCTGCACTGTTGGAGGTGCCGTCTTCCGGATGAGGCATTAAACCGAGGCCCTGTCTGCCCTCTCAGGTGAACGTAAAAGATCCCATGGCACTATTTGAAGAAGAGCAGGGGATTTCATTCCTTTGTCCTGGTCAATATTTAGCTCTCAACTAACATCATTAAAACAGATTATCTGGTCACTATCAAATTGCTGTTTGTGGAATGGTGCTGTGTGTAAATTGGTTGCCACATTTCCTACAGTGACTACATTTCAAAAGCATTTCATTGGTTGTAAAACGCTTTGGGACGTCCTGAGGTTGTAAAAGGCGCTATAGAAATGCAAGTTCTTTCTTTCTTCTAACGATACCCATCTATGCACACAAGTGTACACACTTGCAGCGTGCTCCCAAAGGTGAGCCCCTGGAGAGTGACGAGGAACAGGAACCCAGGCCGAATTGTGTTTTTTAAATTTCCCTGCCAAACTTGAGGATACCAAGGAGAATCCTAACACTGGCAGCTGACTCAACACAGACCAGGGCTCAGACATGGTTTCTTCCTGTTTCTGACGGCTCAGGACCTCACCGTGTGATGTTGTTCTCGACAGAGCCACGGAGTGAGCAGGTATATTTAAAAAGTCTCTCCTAGACAGAGAAGGAAAGATGATTTTTTAAACAAATGACCCCTCCGTAAAAAAGAGGCAGCCATTTTGGTTGCTCGTGATGAATTGGTATTTTGTTTTTTAACAGGGAGGCAAATCGAACTGAATTCTGCTGACTGATTAAGTCGCATTTTATTTTTATTTTATGAAATTTCTGGATTTTTAGTGCCCTTTTGGAGATCACCTTTAACAAGCCTGTCCTATTTTCCATGAAACCCCCAAACCAGTAGTTTGTCTGCAAGTGAGTGAAAAGGTGAAAATCCAATCAAGGGGGGTCAGATACCATCGCAAGACGTGATTTACGTCAACCAAGTAGATCCCAAAGCCCTGGGCCTCTTTATTATTCCTAATGCATAACAGCTAGTGAAGGAATCTGGAATCGTAAGACAGCAGTTGCAGTCTTTGCAGCTTTTTCTTATTTAGGTATTAGACCTCAGGAAACATTACTAACTAGTATATATTATAAAGCCAAAATAACCCAGCCATTAGCATGAACGACTTCACAACACTGTAACAATGCCGCTATAAATAACACTTAAATTGTAAGAAGTTATACTCTGGAAACATAATTCATCGGTAATATTTCAGTAGTGCGTGAAATTAAAAGCAGGCTGTCGTGATGATTCACTGCAGTAATACGTCATGGCTCAACATAAACACTAATATTTCAAGTATTAAAACAGCCTGGAAAACATAATGGAACCATTATGGGCTGGAGCAGACGTCCATTGGGGAAGAAAAATGGGCGTAAAAAATTGCCTATAAATCCCACCTGTGACTGTTGTGCTCCAAAAAAAAATTACTCGCACTAGTATATAAGCTGCACCTCCACATTCACAGGTAGAAAAAAGCTGCCTGATCTTGTCATTGTGCAGCAGTTCTATGGCATTCGCTTAAAGTCAGCCATAAGAATTAAGTGACGTCCTGGTGTATCTGCGTAGAGGCCAGGAGTACACTGCTGAAATCACTATGGGCCCATTGCTTTCTGAGGCAGTAAGTGGGCTGCTGCCATATGTGTTGGCCCAGAACTGCAGCTGGCGATGATGGTCACTTGACTGCTGCTGTGGTTCTCCATGCATTCCACTGCTTGAGGCCTTCTCCTCACTACGCCCTTTAACCTGTGTGTGTGCAGATCATCGAGCATCTGTGTGGTCAGTAAGTCTCTCCCTGATGGTTGTCTCCAAACAAGTCAAAGTCATCCCAAAGCATTCAGTGGGAGCATTCATGGGAGACGCATCTACTTCTGTGTTCATGGCCGATGTTACTTCAGTCACCACTGTTCCCAATGGTGTTGCTGCCTCCGCAATGTCATAATGCTGCAAAGACAATCTTTAATTCATCCCTTGTGTTTTAGTGGGAATGAAGCCAAGTGTCATCCTTTTTAGGCTTTTACTCAGATAGTTCTCTTGTGTTGAGTATCAACAACCACTCCTGTAAGTGAGCCCACACTCCCTACGAACCGATAGGCCCGAATACCTAATTACGTAGCCCGGCCAACGATCGAACAGAAACCCTTTTCACCAAGAAGTAGATGCCACAGTAGGTTAAGGCCTTTCACCTCTGGAACTTCGGTACAAATCCAGCTCTGACGGATGGGTGAACGTCTTCTCTGTCTGCTGGCTGTGAGGGTCCGATGTGAAATGAGCTTCGGCAGTCTCAATCAAATTCCTAGTGAGCACAGGCCCAAAGCACAGAACTGCCCCTAATTCAGCACTGATTAGCAGTCTCACTCAGAGGTGGCTGGTCTGGGAAATGGAAATGGAAAATGTCACACTGTTGCGGCAGAGAGTGCTCTTTCAGACTGGGGCTGACGCACATTGTTGGGGCAGACTTACTCTGTGCTATACCTGACCTGGGGGTTCCCCAGCACTAACCTCCCTCACCTTGATGAGCACAAAAGTAAAATAAAAAGCGCACTAGCTGTATTTAACTTACTGGATATGACACGAGCTCTCTAACAATCTCCTAGACTCAGGACAGCAGTAAAACAAACACTCTATTAACGTGTGGATTAGGCTATAAAGTTCAGGATAGATTGATCAAAAATGACATAAGCAGAATAAGCAAAGCGAATACAGTAGTTTGCATAACGTAACTATTCAAATAATACAGAAAATAAAAAATGCTCGATCCTTCAGTAATAGTGGATCTGAAATCATTTTTTGGCCCTTTAGTAATAAATCTATATGGGGTTCTTTCCTCATTGCCCCACAAAACCTCTCAAGATGGCCTCAAAGGAACCCAGAACATGGTTATGAGATAGACTCCTGGTGCCCTTTGATGTTCACCTAAGAGAAAAGGAAATCAGAAATGTGCAGCTCCCAGACTGAGTCATTCAACCTGAAAACACCAATGTTTTTCTGTACAACTCGAGACCATAAGACGGCAGAATGGAGATTGAGAGTGGGAGAAGGGTCATGGAGGAGGTGATGTAATGGTCTTTTAGCTAAGCTTAAAAGCAAAACCATTGTACCGCGAATTGGGAGATAAAGAAGGGAGACATCTGGAGGGTGGCACTGTAATGTGTGTATCTTCCGTGAGCAACGTGATCTTGGTGTGGGCCGTGATTATGTCCAGGTTAATTTAACCCTCAATAAACCTTCAAGTATTTGACTGCAGGCAGAGGACTGTATCCTTTGTAATATTATAAAATTTATATTTACATTCAAAGAAAAAACTTACATTTATTTGGCACCTTTCAGGACAACCCAAAGCGCTTCACAGCCAATGAACTACTTTTGAAGTGTAGTCACTATTATAATGTAGGGCAGTGGTTCTCAAACTGGGACCCCTGGGGGTCCGTAGAGATTTTCCAGGAGGTCCGCGAAATAGTGTGAAAGTGCTTACCAAGCAGGGCTGGCCTTACACCTAACATCTAAAGTTGTTAAAGGATTGGCCCACCTTGCCTCCTTCACTCAAAGGATTGCACAGAAAGAAAAAATACTCTAGTTTGACCACCGCCCCTTGACATTCAACGTCATTACCATCGTCGAATCCCCCACCATCAACATCTTGGGGGTCACCATTGACCAGAAACTTAACTGGACCAGCCACATAAATACTGCAGCAACAAGTGCAGGTCAGAGGCTGGGTATTCTACGGCAAGTGTCTCAACTCCTGACTCCCCAAAGCCTTTCCACCATCTACAAGGCACAAGTCAGGAGTGTGATGGAATACTCTCCACTTGCCTGGATGAGTGCAGCTCCAATAACACTCAAGAAGCTCGACACCATCCAGGACAAAGCAGCCCGCTTGATTGGCACCCCATCCACCACCTTAAACATTCACTCCCTCCACCACCGGCGTACCGTAGCTGCAGTGTGTACCATCTACAAGATGCACTGCAGCAACTCGCCAAGGCTTCTTCGGCAGCACCTCCCAAACCTGCGACCTCTTCCACCTAGAAGGACAAGGACAGCAGGCGCATTGGAACACGACCACCTCCAAGTTCCCCTCCATGTCACACACCATCCTGACTTGGAAATATATCGCCGTTCCTTCATCGTCGCTGGGTCAAAATCCTGGAACTCCCTCCCTAACAGCACTGTGGGAGTACCTTCACCACATGGACTGCAGTGGTTCAAGAAGGCAGCTCACCACCACCTTCTCAAGAGCAATTAGGGATGGGCAATAAATGCTGGCCTTGCCAGTGACACCCACATCCTATAAACGAATAAAAGAAAATAAAAAAAATACGGAGAGATTCTTATCTTTTGTAGCCACTTACATCATTGAATGAAATTAGAGAACTAAAATGAAGTATTATCGGAAAACAGCCCACATTGATACATCACTAAATGATAATTTAATGACAGTTTATGAAATTAAACGCTTATACTTAACGCACACACGATGTTTGCAAATTCAAATCCTGGAAACGGGACTAAAAGCGTTTTAAACTCAAACATGCCTCCCGTAGCTGTCAACATTAAGTGTGCAATGACCCGCATCTCACCTGTTGTGCTGAACTGCAGCTAGGAATTACTCATTTAAATTGATGTATAAACTGTAGATGATTATTGATGTAGATTTCACCACTCCTGCAGGGTGCCCGAATTCCTATACAGTGACACAACCCACTCCTCAAATAGGCAGAGGCTGCCCGATACAAAACCAGCAACTTACAAGCAGCACCCCCAAGACAGAGTACTAGGGATGTTCGGCGCACTAGTAGTCACATCTGCTGTGTTAAATATGCAAGCATGTTTATGATTTTACAAGTTTTTAGTGATATCAATGCATATTAATTTAAATGCATTATGTGCACCGCATCCTACCTCAAATAACCCACAATAAAAATACGGGCAAGCTACATACTTTAATGATGACCTAATCTCACTATAAGAGAAATAGTTAGCAAGACAGTCTTCAAATCAGTAATAGAATTTCTTTCTCGTTATTAATATATGATTTTTATTTTGCAGTGCTATATAAAAAATCCCCCAAAATGAGCTAAAATGCAATAACCTATAATGCTATAGCTTCATTGATAGCCAGCAAATCACTGGCTATCAAATAAAGTATACAAGTTTTTATATAAAGTGCAAATTTGTGGACATGCATAAAACAAACAATAAAAATAGTAAACAAATATAAACTGCGGATTGGCTTTTCTGGAAACTGCATGTTGTAGATTTATTATTAAATGTTTTTAGTTTTATTTTGCCAGGAGGTGGTAAAGGGAAATGTGACATAAGCGAAGGAGCGATACTTTAATAAAACACTCTTTACATGCAGCACTTTCGTATTATGAGTATTATAGAGTATTATAATTTAGCTGGGGAGTCCGTGATTACTAATCCATTTGTAAAAGGAGTCCTTCAACTAAAAAAGTTTGAGAACCACTGATGTAGGGAAAGTACATCTAGCTTTAAAGTACGTTTGGTTTTAACTCGACGGTACCAAGATGAAAAGACAGAACCAGATACACCATGCACAAAACGCAACATTTTGTCACACTCAGGGCATGCTCACTGTGAGGCGTGTGTTGCAACAGCCTCCACTGTAAAGCAAGTCTATTAATGTTTGTATCCTGAGACATCTTATGAGGGACATTCAGCTCTGGAGATGCTGGTCCAGCAGCAAGGATCACTTCCGCTAACCCTTCAGCACCAGTACTTCACCCCGTGCTGCCTCATTCTTATCACTAAATAATGGACATGAAGTGTCTGGTCTGCTGTGTAATGCAAATGTGGGTGATGATGGCTGGTGTAGGGATGAATGTTCTTCTACGCCTGTACCCTAAAGACTTCTCCGTGATTGGTGAAAAGAGCAGATGGGGAATATTATTCGGACTGACACATAATTAGACATTCAGGTGCAGTGTTTTCATTTACATGGAGGGCTTGTGACCAATCAGTATGATTGGACATGTTGATGCAACATATGGTGCTGATCGTAGAATCTGCAATTAGTATGGTATGTACCAGGTGGTCTGTGCACCCCTGCAACCTCCGAGGACCAGCACCTTCCAGAACTTGTCTCCCTACTAATTCCACTGTCTTCTGCTCATGTACTGTCAAAGGCTTCTCCTGGGATGGGTTACCATCTGCTCTACTCTCTGCCCTCCTATTCCGTGGTAATTTGGCCTTTAAATGTAAGAACTGTGTGAATTAATAAGAGAGGCTGATTTTCCACCTGGCGTGACATTCATTCATTTGAATTTCTTCAATAACTCACACTTGAAAGAAAACCCATATACGTCTTTCACATTAAGAGAGGCTGATATGCCAATGTGTATTACGTTCATTAATTTGACTATTTACACATTGCCTGTACTTCACGCATAGCTTTAACAATACCCCATGTATTGCTCTCATCTCCATATGGAACATGGTGATACTCTTGCATTGCCTCGGTGCTCTTTTTCAAGGCATGAAACTTTTTGTGGTCCTCCTATCAGGTCCTCGCAGTGGTCAGTCTCGAGTTCTCCTGGGTCGGTAACCTTCTGCTTTGCTCTTGGTGTCTGGGGCTAGTTTATGGGCTGTTGTCCAATCACACCATGTTCAGCCTGCATTTCAACAGTGCTGCCTGTGAGAGTCTTCGTGTACTGTTCAGTGAAGCAGGCTTTTGTGCATCTCGGACATTTTTGCCAAGCACTGTGCACAGCATGGCTGGGTAAACAATGAGATTTTATCTTAGCCTGGTGCCAACTTAGTTGTTCGGGAATTGTGAGAATATCATTGTTACAGATGTACAGTGGTTGCCTGGTTATCATATGTCCTGTTAACAAATTCATATTGCACAGAAACTTTGGCAGAAACATTGCTCGCACTATTTTACTTTGAGTCTATTAATTTCTACAAAGTTATGGAACTTTATTTGTGAAAAGAGGAAACTATAATCTACAGTGTCAGAGAAAGAAACAGGATGAAAGGTACACTTAACGGGTAATTTTAACCTAACCCTTCCAGCTCGGTTAGTGGAGAGTAAAATCGGACGGGGTGTAAAATGGGTGGTCGATCTGATCCTGTCAGTATCCCGCCGGGCGGGCTTAGGTTAAAACTACCCCAACATGCTTAAAGAGAAAACGTTTCAAGACTCTGCCAATTTGATGGGCGGGGATGGGTTGTTGCTAACCTCCTCCCCTCCACTTTCCCTAAACGCATTGATCCTTGCTGAGGTAGAGTGCGAGAGGTGCAGATATTTTCCAGTACCTTTGCCCACGTGACTATTCTTCCTGTGTGAGCCTTGATGCTCAGTGTGAACCACGGCAAGCGCCATAGCCAAGCCCGGTCCTGTCCGTGACTGGGTGCCCGCACACATGCCCTGCCAACAGGAGTCGCTGTGTAGCAGTCAGCAGTGGTAATTCTGGCTGATTTTCTCCCCCCTTAACCCAGGGATGCTGAAGCCAGTTGTAATGTCCCTCTCACACCCACCCTTCTTCCCCTCCCCAGCCATTTGTAACACCCTTATCCCCTTCCCCACTGGCAGACTCAGCACAAAACGGGTCCCTCCCTGTTGCTTTATGGCTGGACCCGCTCGCTGCTTCAGTTCACTGAGCCACAGCAAAAAGTTGCTTTAAACACTAATCGCTCCCAATTGTATTCTTCCACTCTCTTTGCAGATCAGGTACCGAAGGGTCATCGACACCGAGGCAGCCGCACAGCGAGTAAGAACAATCGGATATAACACGACAGCCAAAATCAGAGACCTTAAACCCCACACACGCTACTATGTAGAAGTCAGGGCCTACAACAAAGCAGGAGCTGGCCCTGCCAATAACCAAATTGCAATCACTACAAAGAAAGCACGTAGGTATCCCTTCAGTGATGGGAGATTTTTTAGCACCGCTTGTAGTAAAGATGTGGCTGTCAATTGTTGTACCATTTATCATCCAAAATTCTGCAGTGTCAGCTTGGTTGAATTAGTAGTATTCTCACCTCTGGGTGTTCTAGCCCCAAACCAGGACTTCAGCTCTCAATTCCGGCTGGCTAAGAGAGTGCTGCATTGGAAGAAGTGCTATCTTTCAAATGAGATGTTATACTATGGTCTGTTCAGGTCAATATTAAAGATCCCGTGGCACAATTTAAAGAACAATAGGGAGTTGTTCTCGTGCCTGGGCCAATATTCTTCCCTCAACAGCATCACCAAAAAAAACAGATGAAAACCTTACTGCTGATTGTGGAGTCATTCTTCATTGGCTGCTGCATGTGCGAGGAGACACTGTACTGGAAAATTCTTTGTGAAGCCCGTTGAGATATTTTAGTGATAAGGTGCTATATAGTTGCAAGTATTTGTTTATTTTAAAATGGCCAACTTCTGAGGCCCTTCTAATCGTCCAGCTTGAAGGGTACAGTGAAAGCTACTCAACTCCCCGATCCCATGCAAGTGTACTTCCAGACAGAGGCATTGCATTGCACAGTAATCGGGAGTGGGAAGTCTGGCTGATGGGTGCTGAGGCCAATTTTAGTGACCCCCCGCCCAGCCAATTGCAGCACCTCTAACTCCCGCTCCTCAGCTGAGATCAGATCACTCGGCACAGGCTGGGCACCTAACGGAGATCTTCCTTGAGCTTTATTTGTTTGGCTGCTTCCTGAATAACCTTCCTGAGCTATGGGAGAAGCCTTTCAGGACACTGCACCATATTTAGAAACAAGAGGATGCAGCAACACAGTTTGTGGCATTCTCCACTGCCTCCCAGTACTTCACCCTAATTGGCCTTTCTTCACATGTAAACCTAAACCAGAAGGTTATTGGACAATGCAGGGCACCGCAAACAAGCGCAAAGCTGTCCTCATCCAATTCCAATATGAGTTTTCCAGCGCTGGATAGTGATCAGGAGGTAGGGAACCCTGACTCCCCCAGCTCCGCTCACCCCTTCCTCCTGTCGAACCAGCCGGGAGCACCAACCCAATCTGAGAGTAGAAGCAGAACTATAAACTGCAAAAAGAACATGGCAAAGAGTTCACACTACAGGAAAAACCACACTTGCTGCAGTGCAAAAGTCTCCTGGTAGTCTATATTGCTGCAGTAGAACAGACTTTACAGAGTGCAGGGTCCCTGTTGATATCTGTTTGACAGTCAGAAAATTCCCAATTATCTTCCCATTGCTGTTCAGTATCCCGTCAGTTTTAAAGTTGAGCACAGCTGTGTCTTAAACTGCTCACATTTCAATGTAGAAGTTTAATTGAATACATCGCAGGAAAATCCAGTCCTCTCGTGGAACTTGTTCTTTCCCTTCCGATGTTACCTGTCAATTATGGACTGCTGATCTGAATTTGATTTAATTATTTTCCAGCTCCCAGCAAGCCTCCAAGAATAATCGACACCACGTTGGTTGGTACCTACTTCAAGATTTCCTGGGAAGCGGTCAAGCCCTTGGACAATGAGTCGAATGTCGAAGGCTACAAGGTACGTTGCAAGTAGAGCAATCATGTGAAAAGTGATTCAGACTGTGGAAACCCCATTATCCACATTCCAGTCCTTCCCTTTCTCGATTATCAGTCAGAATCCTCGAGGGACAAATCCTTGAGCGAGAGGTCACCTCGCTGGTCTGCCCGCTGTCATCAGTCTCCCCAGTCTGACATAAATCAGCCGCACAGCCCAAAAGATTCCACGCAGTGTGTGTTGTTTGTAGAATGCTTATTTTCATTCCCATGCCACAGGTATTGCTGTACCATACATGTAAGACCAGGTCTGGGGACCCACGAGCACCCATCTCAATTGTCCGCTCATGTTCCTTTTCTATTGCGGGTGATGATAGCGGCTCCAGTTTGCATAGAAGAGAACGAAAGGGACTGGAAAAACTGCTGGGATTGATCACTGTTGATTTGACAGGATGCAAAACTGAATGTTAAAACAATCATTGCTCTAAAATATGCACTCCTTTGCATTTTTATTCCATGCTTTCCCACATTTCTCTCTCTCTCTCTTCTGAAGGTACTGACTGCTGCTGGGGTGTGCTGTCATAGCTCCATCTCCGACCTGCTCTCCCTTTGAGCACGGCCCTAACTGGAAGCGTGGGATCATAGAATTTACCCTTAAGTCACTGATTTTACAGCACCGCTGCATTAATGCATGCATTCAATCGACCAAGAACGCATTAAAAATATGATTTTAAATAACTTAAATTCAATTACATCTCATTATTCTGCAGCTACCTCTAAAATGTGACTGAGCCTGATCTCCCCTGTTAGTAAATGTTACACAGAGCCCGAGTTACGAGACAGGTATGGCAGAATTTCTTGCTGAAACCAATTTTAATGAAAATTGATTTTTTTTTAACAAAATTCAGGTGATACCACAAAGGAACAAAATAAGATTGTCTGAGTATTAATCGGATAGCTATGGAATGTTTGGGGATCCGTTAAATATCTATGGACTACTGAGAGGAAATGAAATAAAAACAGAAAATGCTGGAGATACTCAGCAGGTCAGGCAGCATCTGTGAAGACGAAAGGTCATCGACCTGAAACGTTGACTCTGTTTCTCTCTTCACAGATGCTGCCTGACCTGCTGAGTATCTCCAGCATTTTCTGTTTTTATTTCAGATTTCCAGCATCTGCAGTATTTTCTTTTTGTATGAGAGGAAATGAAGTCGGGGTCTTACATACTGTGCTGAGCCCTGTCCAGTTCGACTGGAGAATTCCTTCCTTGCTCCTCATAATCGCCACGGCTGTAGTTCTGCAGTTTAGAACAGGCTGCTTCTTTTCTGACTCAACAGCTGTGATCTAACTTGCTCAACTCCACCCCGTCCCTCCAATCCCTTCAACCTTTATGATCCCATTACATTTTTAGGGTCTGGATATTTTTGCAGCTCCCCTGATAGTTCCACAGTAAACACTCTGTAGAATGTCCCTCGTCCGTGTTGAGTTAGACAACATCCGGCAGGGGTGATGGTTGGGGTGGTACAAGTGGGCCTCGGTGCCCCTGGGGTAGGGCAGGGAAACATCAACCGGGGGTTCTTGCTCCCGGTCGCCAACCGAGATCCCCATGACAAAAGAGCCCTTTGAATGATCCCCCCTGGCCTAACAAAAGTCTTCAGGCATACCTCTGGCCGCACAGAGGATCTCCGCCCCCACCCCCCTCTCCGATTTCCTTACCCCCCCCCCCCCCCGACTTCCAAATTGACTCCACGGAGGATCCATCGGATTCCCTGCTGCCCGCCCCCCCCCCCCCCCCCCCCCCACCCCGCCTGGGTGTGTGCACTCGCTGAGCGCTGGCAGCTCACCCAAAATATTTGGATGAGGCCCGACCATGAAAATGGCTCAGGCCTCTCACTGCGGCCCACTCCGGGCAAGCGGCGGGCAGTCTGATGGCTCCACCCACTGCTTGCTCAGAGCGAGCTCCAGTTGGAAGTTGTTGCGTGATCCCCGCTGCCAACTAACGTTACACAAAACCCAAGTGAGGAGAAGAACACGGCAGAATTCCTTGCTCAAAATAGTTTTTAAAACAAATTGGTTCTTAAGTAAAAAAAATAATCCCATGAAACCACACAGCAGCAAAGTAGGGTAGGAAAGGCAGGACTGGATTACTGGTTTAAAATGAAGTCTGTGCTTTCTGAGGAAAAAAATTGTGTTGTGGTAAGAAAATTCCCTGCTCTCCTTGTGCTGGCCCAGGACACTCCTGTTGTCCAGAGAACAAGCTGCCTTTATTCATGTTCTCGGAGACTGATCAGCTCGAGTCCAGCTGGGCCAGCTCCATTCACCCCTCCAATTCTCTTGAATCTGTGCAAACCGATTACCTTCTTCGATTCTGCAAGCCACCGAATCAAAGTGCAACAAAGAAAGACTTACATTTATATCGTGCCTTTCAAATCCTCAGGCTGTCCCAAAGTGTTTCAGAGCCAATGAAGTGCAGTCACTGATGTAATGTAGGGAAACATGGCAGTCAATTTGTGCACAGCAAGATCCCACAAACAGCAATGAGACAAATTACCAGATAATGGGGGAAAAATTGAGTCGCACCCCCTTTGGGGCGCTAACTTTGCCGGGGCGCTACTTTTAGTGCCCCCTCGGCCGAAATTCATCGGTAGCACCCCAAGAGGGAAGCGGGGTGCTACTGGAAGCGCCCCGCCTTCCTCTTGGGGCGCTGCAAGGGAATATTGCGGCGCTACGTGCCGCAGTACTGCAGGCCTTCCTCCCCTTCTTAAAGGGGAGGGGCCTAGCGCAGCGCGACCCGGGGCCCAGCTGGGCCACCAGGGATCGGAGTGCCGGCAAAGGAGCCCGGGCACTGAAGAGGAGTGCCGGGCTCACGGAGCGCAGCCGGCACTCCGCGGGGGGGCTGCCGAGGAGGCCGGGGACGGCAATGGGGGCAGGTGCTGGCAGGCGGCCAGCAACAAAAATGGCCCTCCGACACCTCGCCTTTAATTAGCATCGCCCCAGCCACAGGTAGGCCCCTCTGACCCCGTTGGACATAGCGTCCAGGGGTAAGTCAGGAGGCCCTACCAAAGATCGCGACCGGGGTGCAAGCGGGGTGCTGCGCACGGCGATGTCGTCATCGCCGGCGACACAGCGCCGCGGGGCGCCAACGGTTACCGCCGCTGCTAATCTCCCGCTGAATTTCGCGGGAGGCGTTGGTGGTGCCGCGCCCGGGCGCTAGTTGCTTTGCGCCCCGTTAGCACGGGAGGCGCAAAGCAACCGAATTTTTCCCCCAATCTGTTTTAGTGATGCTGATTGAGGGATAAATGTTGGTCAGGACACCCAGAGACGTCCCATGTTCTTCTGCGAATAGTGCTGTGGGATCATTTACATGCACTTGAGAGTGCAGACGGGGCCTCGGTTTAACAACTTATCCCAAGTACGGCACCTCCGACAGTGCAGCTCTCCAGTAGCAGACCAAGTATGTGCTCAAGTCTCTGGAGTGGAGCTTGAAACTTCTGTCTGAGATGAGAGTGCTACCGCTGAACCGAGCCTGAACAAACTTCCAAAGACGTCAGAGCTTGGACTTTACGGTGGATAATCGCAGGCGCTTAGTCACCAGTTTCCCTTGCCGTCTCGCATTTTAGGAACAGCTGGTGCCTCCTCCCGACAAGGTCGTCAGAAGTGCGCTTCAAGCGGGTGTGACTCACTGTTAAAATGTTTTAAAAAATGGTGCAAAAGGAACAGGCATTTCACACTTAATCTCACAACGCCCAGAATTGTTTGGGAGTAATTACTTTCTCTTGGAAATTCCTGGATAGCTGGAAGGGCAGATGAACAGGCCTTCCACATGCCACTCGGTCCTGGCATTCACCCTGAGCCAAATGACCAGGATGGGGTTGTTAACATAAAGGGGGGTCGACACCCGTGCCATTTATGGCATTTCCTGGGGGTCAGTCCCACTGGGGGCGGGGAGTGGCTAGGAAAGTCGGAGTGCCGCCTCTGCCGTTCCACCGCGGGTGACAGCCGTTGCAGACAAAGGCAGAAGAATTTGAAAAGGAATCGTGATTGGTTAGCAGGTCCTTTCGAACCACTTTCCCCAAAACATTGACGTTCAAACAGAAACTGAAATCCTGCCATCCTGGGCCCCACTTCTCCCAGAATCATATCCTGGCAACGCAAGTATGCCTGCATCCTGTTGGTGCACTTTGTGTCGGGGGCAAAGGCGGGTGACATCATCACGCCAGTCCTCTATGATCTGCGCAGGTAGAAGGGTAGGCGCAAGGAGAAAACGTGCCCCTTCTCCATTGGAAATTTTGGATGGCTGCAAAAGAGGCAGAGACCCAGCAAATCTAAGTCTCACCCTATATTCCGCACTCTCTCTCCCCCCACATTGTACGATCTTCATGCGCAGAAATCGGAGCAACTTTGGAGCTGTTATCAGTAAACAGTGTGCCGACCTGCTCAGGTGCTCGGCATTAATATGAAATGTTCATCTCTGGTTGCCTGGTTGAGGTTGATCGAGATAACCGCCCAATATTCTTCAGTCAGTGTCACTCGTCAATTTGATAATGTATCAGCACTGACTAATTTTACCAGTTAAAAAGAAGAAAGAACTGCATTTAATTTGCATATCAGTACATGCAAATCAGCTTAAATTGTAAATATTTACAGCATGATTGGCACATCATTCCACAGTGCACTCACATCTAAATCAGGCTTCCTGCACACACTACTTTTTCTCCTGTGTTTGCATGATGTTGTTCCTTCCCTGTTTCCTTATACACAAACTCATTATCTAGGACCAGGAAAAATATAGACATAAACCATATAATGGAATCATAGAATGGTTACAGCACAGAAGGAGGTCATTTGGCCTGTCGAGCCCATGCCAGCTCTCCGCAAGAGCACTTCAGCTAGTCCCACTCCCCCGCCCTTTCCCCGTAGCCCTGCAAATTTTTTTCCTTCGGGTACTTATCCAATTCCTTTTGAAAGCACGATTGAATCTGCCTCCAACACCCTTTCAGGCAGTGCATTCCAGATCCTAACCACTTGCTGGTTATTCGTAGGAATATTTTTACCCAAGGTTAGAATAGAACAGTCTTATAGTGACTTTACTCTCACTCTATTGTCCTGTCTTTGCTCTTTTCCATCCTGGGCTCATACTCTCTTTTACCTTTGTGCCCTTCTGCCCAACCATTCACTCATCCAAACCGCAATCATCCCCCCCCCCCCACCCCCATCACTTTGTAGCTTCCCTCCATCTCTCATCTGCCCTGTCCAAGCATATCTGCTATGAGTCCCACCTCCTACCCTTGATTCTCATCCCCCTCAATTCCTGACCCCTCAACCACAATTTCCAGGCACGAGTGCTCGCCAACATTGTTAAGGTGTTAACCCACTTCCTTTCAAAAACTCCACCATCCTCCTCCAAAGCGCTGGAATTCCCTCCCTAAATCTCTCCGCCTCTCTACTTCTCTTTCCTCCTTTCAGCTCCTTAAAACCTAGCGACCTACCTCTTCGACCAAGCTTTTGGTCATCTGCCCCAACATCTCCTTATACGGCTCGATGTCAATTTTTTTTTTATAACACTCCTGTGAAGCTCCTTGGGATGTTTTTATTGCATTAAAGGCACTATATAAATATAAGTTGTTTTGTTGTTGTTGCTTAACAACCCAAACTTGGCCCATCTATCCTCTGCAACTATCGGCTAATCTCTAACTTCCTATTCTTGTCCAAGGTCCTTGAACGTGTCGTCGTTGTTTGATCTCTCGCTGTTTAGTCCTCCGTGGCCCGGTTTCTGTCCTGCCAACAGCTCAAAGATTGCCCTGGTCAAAGTCACCAAAAACATTCTCTGTCACTGACTGCGGCACTTTATCATCTTGACCACGGTCTGTCACAGTATCTCCTGCACTGCCTCTCCTCCATGGCCCGCCTCAGAGGGGCTGCCCTTGCATTGTTCCACTTCCACCTGTCCCAATGCAACCAATGAATCGCAAGCAATGGCTTCTCCAGCTCCTGCACAGTCGCCTCCAGAGTTCCCCAAGGATCCATCTTCGACCCCACCTCCTCCTTCTCTACAAGCAGCCCCTCTGTGGCATCGTACGTATGCACAGTAAGCCTGCCGACAGCCAGCCTTATCTCTCCAACACTTGTCTCAATCTAATATCCAGAGCCATCTGTAACCTCTCATGGTCAGTAATATGATGGATGTCCAGAGCTGCACACAGATGGGCCAGAATAGCACCTCATCCATCAATTATGCAACCTCTTTAGATTTATACTCCATCCATCTACTTTTGCAACACCTATACTTCATTTGCAGTTAAACATTGTGCTGACAGTTTCATAGCCTTATCCAGCAGGTCTCCAGGATCCGTGTTCTGATGGGCACATGGTGCCGTGATTCTATTTAATACAGATCTTTTTAGTTCCTTATTCCCATAATAATCAGTTTACACTTATCCACTTTGGACTTCATCTGGTACTTTTGGACCCAATTGCTTAAAAGTTGAACTGTCCTCCCTTCTATTATGGATAAGTTTGACCCCCCTCGTTCAAGTTATCTTAACAGCGTCAAGGGTACGTGGCTGTGTCCCTTTAAATTTTCAGGGCTGCTTGGCTGTGCCAGGTATCAAACACCCTTCATCAGCACACTTCCTGGCCTGTGCCAATGTGCACTGGGAGTGCATTGTAATCATTTAAATGTCTTGACCTTTTGAACTCAGCCACGGTCAGGTCACTGCGCTACCAAGAGTGCTTTGTACTCGAAGCACTGCGAACCAGCCGCTACTGCAACAGGACCACATAATCCCCGTTGTATCAGGAGGCAGTCGTGTACCACTCTTCCCAGTTCAGCTTCTGTTGTACAATTCTCGGCATTCCAAATGAAGTCACCCATTATAACATTATTAACTGTACAAATCCTTCTGATCTCGTCATATAAGATGCTGTTATCTTTCTTTATCGGCCCTGGGAGTCTGTACCAGACCCCAGTTGTTACCCCAGTCCACTCCCGGTGCGCCCGCCCCCCCCCCCCCCCCCCCCGGCCCCCCGCCTTATTCGTAAATATTGACACACCTCTGGGCCCCCTTGCAAATAGCAGAATGTCCCAGGGGGCTCCCTACAAATATTGACATATTCGCAGGGATGCCCTACTCTAACCTCTGAAAGATGGTGTCGGCTACACAAAGGGAAATAGTGCTCTCCTTGCAGAGAATATTTTTTATTAGTTTGGGACAGTGGGAATAATAAACACTCGAGAATATAGAATGCAGAATTCTGAATACACTATGCTTGTGGCACACAATATGCCTGAACCCAGAAGGACAGAAATCTAGTGACCTCAAGGCATGCATCCCTCCACCCCCACACCCCCCGCCCCCGGATCCCATTATGGACCCTAGTTTGCAAACCTAAGTGTTGAGTGAGGTATCCAATCACCACTTGCCAAGAGAAGTGGAAGAATATTGCTTTGTCTTCCCCTTTTCAAATCCAGTAGTCGATTCATTTACAGAATTCCCAAATCTAGTTTGGGATGATTAAAAGTCCATGAAACTGGCTTTTGAACAAGAGTTTGTTTACAGAGTTTCAGGACCACACCTTGGTTTGAAACATTATAAATAAATCTATGGTGCAACTTGTTGCATGGCCATAATCTCCACCACAAGGAAACAATCTGTTGTTTCTTCTCCATAATTAGCTTCCAGAAGGCCAGAGGTTTCCACTGTAAGTGGCCCCAAGGGGTGAGACACATGCGTTCTATCACTTTAAACTCATCAGAAAGCTGAATGAGCTATTGGGCTGCGGCTTCTAACACGACAAACATTGAGTTCCATGGTAATTTGTTATTCCGTTGAGTTCTTCTTGTGAATGTAAAATTAAAAACTGATGGGCGGGTGGTGGAAAACCTAGGTAAATAAATGGCTGAAGAAAAAAAAAGCACACAATCTCCTGGACTCAAAATATCGTCATTTCTTGATGATATTTTGGAATGTCCGACTGAAGTGAAAGAGTTTACTGTTCTGCCATTTTCTTGTCTATGGCTCACTGTTTTACACCTCAATTCCACATACTAAATGCCCTTATTTCTTTCAAAAGTCAACCGTGCCCAATATTTGTTCAAAGTTATGTGATAAGTTATGTTCTCCAGAGTTGTTAAAGTTGCACATAAACCTTCAACTATAACGTTAACCAAGGCTCCATCTGCCTGTTCCATTGGTTGGAGTGGATGTTAAGGAGCCAATGGCATTATTTGTTGAAGATAAGGCAGTTCCCTCAGTGCCTCAGCCAATATTGCTTCCTCAATCAGCACCATAGATAAACCGGTCTCACTGTGTTTTGTTGGATCTTGCTGTGTGCAAAAACAGCAGAGACATTTGATACGTAACAGCAGTCAATGCACTTTAAAAATAATTCATTGTATGTGAATCACTTCGAGATGTTTCTGGGAGCTGCAATAAGGTGCTTTGGAGGCAAATTGCTTCCAAGGCAGAGAGATTGGGTAAATCGACGGGCGATTCAAACTATAAAGAAAGAACCTTGCATTTATAAAATGCATTTCATGCCCTCAGGGTGTGCCAAAGCACTTCACAGCCAGTGAATTGCTTTGAAGTGTAGTCACTTTTATTTTGTAAGCAATTGCAGCAGCCAATTTGGGCACAGCAAAAACCCCACTAACAGCAACGAGCTGAATGACCAATTTACCTCTTTCTGTTTGTGGGACCTTGTGATGCACACATAGGCTGCTGTATTTCCCTATACAATAGGGAATAGGTACTTTACAACAGTGACTGTAATGTAAAAGTATTTCATTGGCTGTGAAGTGCCTTGGGGTATCCTGAGATTGTGAAAGGTGCTATATAAATGCACATTTTTAATTTCTTTAATCCGTTTTCGTGATATTGGTTGGTGAATGTTGCCCAGGACACTGGGTGAAATCCCTGATCTTCCAAAAAAAAAAGTACGGTGTTTCATGTCCACATGAAAAGACAGACAGGGCTTCTATAACATCTGACAGGAAAGGCGGTACCTTTGGTAATGCAGCACTTCCTCATTACTGCACTGAAGTATCAGCCTGGATCAGGTCCTGGAGTGAGACTTGAACTCAGTACCTTTAGTGAGGTGAGAGTGGATCTACTGAGCCAGACTGATGCCCTGAAACCTCATGCAGCGCCCAGCAAGTGATAACATGGAAGAAGCCCTGAGGAAGATCTTGGAGCATATTTTGTCATGGAAGAGAGGGGAGGCTAATATTTATAGGAGAGAAAAATGGGGGGGAAATAAAATCTACGTTGAATTCGCTTAATAGAAACATAGAAACATAAACATAGAATCTAGTGCTTCATACACTTTTATGGGCGCTGTACTGCATTGACTCAAGTTTGGCCTCGACAGAAAAATGTTCACACAAATAATGCAAATTGTTCTGGCCTACATTTATCCCTCAATCAACATCACTAAAACAGATTATCTGGTCATTATCACATTGCTGTTTGTGAGAGCTTGCTGTGCGCAAATTGGCTGCCGAGTTTCCTACATTACAACAGTGACACTACAAAAGATTACACTTCCAAAAAAAGTACTTCATTGGCTGTGTAAAGCGCTTTGGGACATCCTGAGGTGGTGAAAGGCGCTGTATAAAATGCAAGTCTTTCCTTTCTTTCTTTAAGTGAATGAAGCAGTACTAGTCTGGGAACAGTAGAAGTGTCTTCATGCTCAAGTTTCAGAATCGGTTGCTATACTAGACCTGTCATCAAATGAGAAATTAGTGACACATACTTCACAAGGCTGTCAACAAAGAGGAATAGCCGATAGATACGCCATGGGACTGTCAGAAAATGGGAACAACAACAACTTGCATTTATATAGCGCCATTGACATAGTGAAAAGTCCCAAGGTGCTTCACAGGTGCATTATCAATCAAAATTTGACACCAAGCCACATACGGAGATATTAGGACAGATGACCAAAAGCTTGGTCAAAATGGTAGGTTTTAAGGAGCATCTTAAAGGAGGAGAGAGAGGTGGAGAGGTTTAGGGAGGGAATTCCAGAGTCTAGGGCCTAGGCAGCTGAGAGCACGGCCGCCAATGGTGGAGCGATGATAATTGGGGGTACGCAAGAGGCCAGAATTGGAGGAGCACAGGTATCTCGGAGAGTTGTATGGCTGGAGGAGGTTGCAGAGATAGGGAGGTGCGAGGCCATGGAGGGATTTGAAAACAAGGATGAGAATTTTTAAATTGAGGTGTTGCCAGACCAGGAGCCAATGTAAGTCAGCGAGCACAGGGGTGATGGGTGAACGGGACTTGGTATGTTAGGATATGGGCAGCAGAGTTTTGGATGAGCTCAAGTTTATGGAGGGTGGTAGGGGAAGGCCGGCCAGGAGAGCATTGAAATAGTCGAGTCTAGAGATAACATAAGAACATAAGAAATAGGAGCAGGAGTAGGCCATTTGGCCCTTCGAGCCTGCTCCGCCATTCAATAAGATCATGGCTGATCTTCTACCTCATCTCCACTTTCCTGCACTATCCCCATATCCCTTGATTCCCTTAATATTCAAAAATCTATCGATCTCTGTCTTGAATATACTCAACGACTGAGCCTCCACAGCCCTCTGCGGTAGAGAATTCCAAAGATTCACCACCCTCTGAGTGAAGAAATTTCTCCTCATCTCAGTCCTAAATGGCTGACTCCTTATTCTGAGACTGTGATCCCTGGTTCTAGACTCCCCAGCCAGGCGAAACATCCTCCTGCATCTACCCTGTCAAGCCCTGTAAGAATTTTGTATGTTTCAATGAGATCACCTCTCATTCTTCTAAACTCTAGAGAATATAGGCCTAGACTACACAATCTCTCCTCATAGGACAATCCCCCCATCCCAGCAACCAGTCTAGTGAACCTTCATTGCACTCCCTCTATGGCAAGTATATCCTTCCTTAGGTAAGGAGACCAAAACTGTACACAATACTCCAGGTGTGGTCTCACCAGGGCCCTATATAATTGCAGTAAGACGTCTTTACTCTTATACTCAAATTCTCTTGTAATAAAGGCCAACATACCATTTGCTTTCCTAATTGCTTGCTGTACCTGCATGTTAACTGTGGTAACACAATACAGCTTCCTGTGACTCGAACTTTATTGCATCACTTCCTGTGATTAGTCCAGGATAAATACTGGACTGATCAGTTGGATCCTGGAGAGGCATAGAGTAAGACCTCTTTTGTATGTAGCACCTTTTTAGTTGATTAAAGCTTACTTTAAGTTCACCACGCGTAAGGCTCATTCTTACGACAATTTAATCAACTTTGGAAAACTTCGCACTCAAACTTTTTGGACGAACTCGGAACTAAGGATCCAGGGAATCACCCATCATGGAAAACATCCTTAAACCATCGCGTCTTGACTTGGACCCAAACACCCCAGCAGCCGGTAAGGTGTGGAAACACTGGTATCGCACGTTTGACAATTTTCTGGAATATTGCAAGACTGATGATGACTCAAAGTTGCGGATACTCATCAACTGTGTCACCCCGAATGTATTTCAGTATGTGGAGGAATGGGACAGTTACGAGGAGGCAATTCGGACGCTTAAGAGACTATATACTAAGACACCGAATGAGGTCTATGCCAGACATCTACTAGCTACAGCCCAACAAGGGCCGGAGGAATCCATTGATAAATTCCTCCAAGAGCTTCGCAGACTTAGTATGGACTGTAACTTTCAGGCGGCCTCAGCTGAGCTGTACCGTGAAGAAATGATCCGTGATGCTTTCATCTGCGGGCTTGCCTCCCCATTTATACGCCAGCGTCTACTGGAAAGTAAGACACTTGAGCTTCAGAGAGCTTATGACATGGCTTGCTCTCTAGATCTGGCAAAAAGAAATGCAGACCTTTATACAGTGCCCAGACCTCGGTCTACTGCCTTAACTACAGTCAGGCAATTTAAGAGGCCACAGGTGAACTCTATTAGGGAGGTCTTTATCCCTGACGATCAATCTGATGACTTCACTGATGAAGAGGATGATGACCCCACTGTGGCAGCCTCTTGGCAATCTAAGAAATGCTTCTTTTGTGGTGATGAGTTTCACCCTCGGAAATTCTGCCCTGCTCGCAATGCGTTTTGCAGTCATTGCAACAAAAAGGGTCATTTTGCAAAGGTTTGCCTATCAAGAGCCTCTACGAGGGCTTATCAAGCTAAGTCCTACCGAACTGCCCCGGTAAGGGCCTATCAAGATGTTCCGGCTAACATCTATCGTGCTTCCTCTCGGGTTTCCTCTCAAAGAAACACACCTAGAGTTTCAGCCACTCTTTGTGCAACGACACCAATTACAACTGCTTGTCCTCAGAACCTATTCCATGCAGCTACAAAAGCATCAATTAATGGACATACTTTAGATGCCTTAATTGACTCAGGTAGCACTGATAGTTTCATTAGGGAACAGATTGTTGCAGAGTTAAAGCTATATGTTTTCCCATCGGACCAGGCAGTTGCGATGGCTCAGTCATCACTTAATACCAGAATTTCTGGCTTTTGTATGGTTGAAATAACACTTAATGGTCACAGGTATCCCTCCACCCGGCTTTCTAGTGCTCAAGGATTTATGTAGTGATCTTATCTTAGGGCTGGATTTTCAAAAGCAGCATAAGAAGCTCACCATTGAGTTCGGCGGATCCAAACCTGAACTCACTATTTCTAATATACGACCTCGATTACCGTTCTGTGCATTGTCAGCAGCTTCACTGGATGAACCCTCACTGTTTACCAGTATCCCTCCTCGATGCAAACCGATTATAACAAAGTCACGACGTTTCACTCAGGAAGACCAGTCTTTTATTGCGGCTGAGATTTCTCGGCTTTTAGCAGAGGATATCATCGAGCCTTGTTCGTCGCCATGGCGCGCCCAGGTCGTTATTGTTAAGAACCCTCTACAACCTCACAAGAAACGGCTGTGCATTGACTATTCACAGACCATCAATCAATATACGGACTTGGACGCATACCCATTGCCGCGCATCGATGATATGGTTAATAAACTGGCTGAGTACACGGTGTTCTCAACATATGATCTGAAAAGTGCCTATCATCAGGTACCCTTGAAGGTCTCAGACAAGCAGTATACGGCCTTTGAAGCCAATGGACGGCTGTATCAATTTCGTCGCCTCCCCTTTGGGGTCACTAATGGAGTGGCTGTCTTCCAGTGAGCAATGGATGAGCTGGTCAAACAGGAAGACTTGAAGGATACGTTTCCTTATCTGGACAATATTACTGTCGCAGGTCGCAATCAGCGGGAACATGACGCCAATCTCCAACGATTTTGGGATGCACTCCAGCACCGTAATTTGACATTAAATGCGGCTAAATCCATTGAGTCACAACCAACCATCAACATCCTTGGCTATTGTGTGGGCAATGGCATCATTAAACCTGACCCTGAAAGGCTTCGCCCACTCCAAGAACTCCCGCCACCTAAGAATCCGGCCTCCTTGCGCCGGGCCCTCGGCCTGTTTGCATACTATGCTAAATGGATTCCTAACTTCTCGGACCGAATCCAACCTCTACTGAAGGCCAGCACATTCCCACTAGACACAGCGGCTGTTGCAGCCTTTAACCTCCTGAAAAAACAGTTGGAGAAAGCAGCTCTTCACTACATCGATGAGAGTCTTCCTTTTGTTGTTGAGTGTGATGCCTCGGAGGTGGCGATCTCGGCCACTCTGAATCAGGAAGGTCGTCCGGTGGCATTTTTGTCAAGGACTTTTCAAGGGGCTGAGCTACATTATCCTCCAGTCGAGAAAGAAGCTACAGCCATCATAGAGGCAGTACGGAAGTGGAGTCATCTCCTAGCTCGCCAGCACTTTACCTTAATCACGGACCAGCGATCGGTCGCCTTCATGCTCGATAATCGAAAACGGACCAAAATTAAAAATAATAAAATCCAGCTTTGGCGGCTGGAATTGGCCTCTTTTGGTTACACCATCCACTATCGACCTGGCAAGGAGAATGTGGCTCTGGATACCCTCACACGAGCATTCTGCTCCGCCATGGCACCCTCTACGCTCGTAGACATCCATGATGGGTTGTGTCATCCGGGCGTTACTCGCATGCTACACTTCGTGCGGTCCCGAAATCTCCCATTCTCTACCGGGGATGTAAAGAAGATGTGCTCGGACTGCAGAGTCTGTGCGGAATTGAAACCTCAGTTTTTCCGCCCCTCGGGTGGTATACTCATACATGCGACCCAGCCAATGCAACGGCTTAGCATCGATTTTAAGGGGCCGTTGCCCTCTTCAACTCGCAACACTTATCTGTTGACCATGGTCGATGAGTATTCCCGTTTTCCGTTTGCCTTTCCCTGCCCCAATATGCTGACGACCACGGTTATCAGCTGCCTTGAGCAGGTATTTGCTTTCTGTGGCATAGCATCCTATGTTCATTCGGATCGGGGCCCTTCTTTTATGTCAGGAGAACTCAAGGCCTATCTCTCGGAACGGGGTATTGCTGCCAGCAGAACGACGCCTTATCATCCGGTCGGGAATGGGCAAGTCGAGCGTTTTAACGCTATCATCTGGAATGCGGTACGTCTGGCTTTGAGATCTCGGGGCCTACCCAACCAGCAATGGGAAGCAGTACTTCCAGACGCATTACACGCCACACGGTCCCTCCTTTCGACCGCCACAAATACGACGCCTCATGAACGGTTCTTCCGATTTCAGCGTCGCTCATCCTATGGGATATCTCTCCCGTCGTGGCTGACTACACCGGGACCAGTGCTACTCTGAAGATATGTCCGGGCGTCTAAGAATGACCCCCTGGTAGATGAAGTTGAGCTCACTGACGTCAACCCTACCTACGCCTATATTCGGTATCCTGACGGTCGGGAATCTACCGTGTCATTGCGGGATCTGGCTCCCTGCCCGCCGAAACATAGAGGGACACCAGGGGATGATATTGTACCAGGCACATCTCTGGGCTCGCCAGGTGCCTCTCATCACGATCTGAATCTGATGCCGGCTGGTACCTCACTCCAGCGTGCCGACCTGGGGCAGACTGACTATGAGCCCGTCGGGGCTCGCACGCGCAGCCACGATCCACCCCGTACCGTACGCTCGGAAACGGATCTGCCACAGCCCTGCCCGACACCCGTTCGGGCACCAGTACACAGTCAGGATCGTCCTGACCCCTCACAGAGCGGGCTGGATCACTCGGACTCTGGTCCACGGCCCGCGGCGGGTAAACGGGCTAGGGGCCCTCTACCGCTACGAGAACCCAAACGGGTGCGGCTCTCCCTCGTCCAGCGGCTACGAAATGGAGGGAGCATCCCGGCCTCCTAATCTTTTGGGGGGGGAGAATGTGGTAACACAATACAGCTTCCTGTGACTCGAACTTTATTGCATCACTTCCTGTGATTAGTCCAGGATAAATACTGGACTGATCAGTTGGATCCTGGAGAGGCATAGAGTAAGACCTCTTTTGTATGTAGCACCTTTTTAGTTGATTAAAGCTTACTTTAAGTTCACCACGCGTAAGGTTCATTCTTACGACATTAACTTGCAGTGATTCTTGTACAAGGACACCCAGGTCCCTCTGAACACCAACATTTCCCAATCTCTCACCATTTAAAAAATACTCTGCTTTTCTATTTTTCCTACCAAAGTGGGTAACTTCTCATTTCTCCACATTATATTCCATTTGCCATGTTCTTGCCCCACTCAATTAGCTTGTCTATATCTCCTTGAAGCCTCCTTGCATCTTCCTCACAATTTAACAAAGACATGGATGAGGGTTTCAGCAGCAAATGAGCTGAGGCAAGGGAAGAGACAATCACATCTTTCTTGTAATGTGGTGACCAGAACTGTATGCAGTACTCTAGCTGAGGCCTAACTAGTGTTTTATACAGTTGAAGCATAACCCCCCTGCTCTTGTATTCTATGCCACGGCTAATAAAGGCAAGCATTCCGTATGCTTTCTTAACCACCGTATCTACCTGGCCTGCTACCTTCAGGGATCTGTGGACATGCACTCCAAGGTCCCTTTGTTCCTCTACACTACTCAGTGCCCTACCATTTAATGTGTATTCCCTTTCCTTGTGAGCCCTCCCCAAATGCATTACCTCACACTTCTCCGGATTGAATTCCATTTGCCACTGTTTTGCCCACCTGGCCAATTTATTGATATCTTCCTACAGCTTCCTTCTTCAGTATCAAGCACACAGCCGATTTTAGTATCATCTGCAAACTTCTTAATCATACCCCCTATATTCAAGTCAAGATCATTGATATATACCACAAAAAGCAAGGGACCTAGTACTGAGCCCTGCGGAACCCCACTGGAAACAGCCTTCCAGTCACAAAAACACCCATCAACCATTACCGTCTGCTTCCTGTCTCCGAGCCAGTTTTGAATCCAACTTGACACTTTGCCCTGGATCCCATGGGCTTTTAACTTCGTGACCAGTCTGTCATGTGGAACCTCATCAAAAGCCTTGCTAAAGTCCATATACACTACATCAAACGCACTACCCTCATCTACCTTCCTTGTTACCTCCTCAAAAAATTCAGTCAAGTTTGTCAGACACGACCTTCCCTTAACAAATCTGTGCTGACTATCCTTGATTAATCTGTGTCTTTCTAAATGAAGATTTATCCTGTCCTTCAGAATTCCTTCCAATAATTTTCCCACCACCGAGGTTAGGCTGACTGGCCTGTAATTACTCGGTCTATCCTTTTCTCCCTTTTTAAACAAGGGTACCACATTAGCAGTCCTCCAGTCCTCCAGCACCACACCTGAAGCCAGAGAGGATTGAAAAATGATGGTCAGGGGCTCTTCTATTTCCTCTTTTGCTTCGCTTAACAGCCTGGGATACATTTCATCCGGGCCTGGGGATTTATCCACTTTTAAAGCTGCTAAACCCCTTAATACATCCTCTCTCACTATGTTTATTTCATCAAATATTTCACACTCCTCCCCCCCCCCCAATAGCAATGTCTGCTTCGCCCCTCTCCTTTGTGAAAACAGACGCAAAGTATTCATTAAGAACCCTACCGACGTCTCCCGCCTCCACACACAGATTACCCTCATAATCTCTAATAGGCCCTACCCTTTCTTTAGTTATCCTCTTGCTCTTAATATATTTATAAAACATCTTTGGGTTTTCCTTGATTTTACTTGCCAAGAATTTTTCATGCTCTCTCTTTGCTTTCCTAATATCATTTTTAATTGCACCCCTGCACTTTCTATACTCCTCTAAAGATTCTGGAGTATTTAGCCCTCGGTATCTGTCATACGCCTCCCTTTTTTGGTCTTGGTGATGGAGAGGATATGGGGTAGGAAGCTCAACTCGGGCAAATAGGACAGCAAATTTGCAAACGGTCTGGTTCAGCATCAGACAGAAGCCAGGGAGCGGGATGGAGTCGGTGACCAGGGAACGGAGTTTGTGGAGGTGATCGAAGACAATGGCTTTGGTCTTCCCAATATTTAGTTGGAGGAAATTTCTGCTCATCCAATACTGGATGTCGTGACAAATCGGAGGCAGTGGAGGGGTTGTGGTGAGGTAGAGCCGAGTGTTGTCAGCGTACATGTGCAAACGGACGTGTTATCAGATGATGAGAAATAGGAGCAGGCCACGATAGATCCTTTGTGGACTCCAGAGGTGACGGTGTAAGAACGGGAAGAGAAGCCAGTGCAGGTGATTCTCTGGCTACGACTGGATAGCTAGGAATGGAACCAGGCGAGGACAGTCCCACCCAGCTGGATGACGGTGTAGCGGTGTTGGAGGAGAATAGTGTGGTCAACCGTGCCAAAGGCTGCAGTCAAATCGAGAAGGATGAGAAGGGATAGTTTACCATGGTAACAATCACATAGGATGTAATTTGTGACTTTGATCAGGGTCGTTTCACTACTGTGGTGGAGCGGAAACCTGCTTGGAGTGGTTCAAACATGGATTTGGGAGGCGATAACATGTCAAGGACTTTGGAAAGGAAAGGGAGGTTGGAGGTGGGGGGCGATAGTTTGCAAGGACAGGGGTCAAGGGTGGGTTTTTTGAGGAGTGGGGTGATGATGGCAAATTTGAAGGGGAGGGGGACAGTACCTGAGGAGAGGGAACCGTTAACAATAGCAGCTAACGTGGGGGCCAGAAAGGGAAGTTGAGTGGTCAGCAGTTTAGTGGGAATAGGGTCAAGGGAGCAGAAGGTGGGCCTCATGAACAAGAAGAACTCGGTGAGGACATGAGAGAGGAGACAGGAGAGAAACTAGAGAAAGAGAACTGCTGATAGGTGTGTCATGAGACAGTCAGCAAATAGAAACAGCCGACCGATATCCCATAAGACAGTCAGCAAATAGGAACAGCCGACAGATATCCCATGAGACTGTCAGCAAATAGGAATAGCCGACGGATACCCCATGAGACGGGCAATGAAATTAATCTGCTGAGAAACACAAGCGTAGACTACCAGGTAATTTATCTTTTTTTAAATTCATTCCTGGGATGTGGGCGTCGCTGGCAAGGCCAGCATTTATTGCCCATCCCTAATTGCCCTTGAGAAGGTGGTGGTAAGCCGCCTTCTTGAACCGCTGCAGTCCATGTGGTGAAGGTACTTCGATAATGCTATTAGGGAGGGAGTTCCAGGATTTTGACCCAGCGACGATGAAGGAACGCCGATATATTTCCAAGACAGGATGGTGTGTGACTTGGAGGTGGTGGTGTTCCCATGCGCCTACTGCCCTTGTCCTTCTAGGTGGTAGAGGTCGCGGGTTTGGGAGGTGCTGCCGAAGAAGCCTTGGCGAGTTGCTGCAGTGCATCTTGTAGATGGTACACACTGCAGCCATTGTACGCCGGTGGTGGAGGGAGTGAATGTTTAAGGTGGTGGATGGGGTGCCAGTCAAGCGGGCTGCTTTGTCCTGGATGGTGTCGAGCTTCTTGAGTGTTGTTGGAGCTGCACTCATCCAGGCAAGTGGAGAGTATTCCATCACACTCCTGACTTGTGCCTTGCAGATGATGGAAAGGCTTTGGGGAGTCAGGAAGTGAGACACTCACTGCAGAATGCCCAGCCTCTGACCTGCTTTTGTTGCCACAGTATTTATGTGGCTGGTGCAGTTAAGTTTCTGGTCAATGGTGACCCCCCAGGATGTTGATGGTGGGAGATTCGGCGATGGTAATGCCATTGAATGTCAAGGGGCGGTGGTTAGACGCTCGCTTGTTGGAGATAGTCATTGCCTGGCACTTGTGTGGCGCAAATGTTACTTGCCACTTATCAGCCCAAGCCTTAATGTCATCCAGTTCTTGCTGCATTTGGGCATGGACTACTTCATTATCTGAGGAGTTGCAAATGGAACTGAACACTATTCAATCATCAGCGAACATCCCCACTTCTGACCTTATGATGGAGGGAAGATCATTGATGAAGCAGCTGGGCCTAGGATACTGCCCTGAGGAACTCCTGCAGCGATGTCCTGGGGCTGTGATGATTGTCCTCCAACAACTACAACCATCTTCCTTTGTGCTAGGTATGACTCCAGCCAGTGGAGAGTTTTCCGCCTAATTCCCATTGACTTGAGTTTTATTGGGGCCCATTGATGCCACACTCGGTCAAATGCTGCCTTGATGTCAAGGGCAATCACTCTCACCTCACCTCTGGAATTCAGCTCTTTTTGGACCAAGGTTGTAATGAGGTTGGGAGCCGAGTGGTCTTGGCGGAACCCAAACTGGGCATCAGTGAGCAGGTGCCGCTTGATAGCACTGTCGATGACACCTTCCATCATTTTGCTGATGATTGAGAGTAGACTGATGGGGCGGTAATTGGCTGGATTGGATTTGTCCTGCTTTCTGTGGACTGGACATACCTAAGCAGTTTTCCACATTGTCGGATAGATGCCAATGTTGTAGCTGTACTGGAACAGATTGGCTAGAGGTGTGGCTAGTTCCGCAGCATAAGTCTTCAGCACGATAGCCGGGATGTTGTCGGGGCCCATAGCCTTTGCTGTGTCCAGTGCGCTCAGCCATTTCTTGATATCACGTGGAGTGAATCGAATTGGCTGAAGACTGGCTTCTGTGATGGTGGGGACGTCAGGAGGAGGCCGATATGGATCATCCACTCGGCACTTTTGGCTGAAGATGGTTGCAAATACTTCAGCCTTGTCTTTTGCACTCACGTGCTGGGCTCCATCATCATTGAGGATGGGAATATTCATGGAGCCTCCTCCTCCTGTTCGTTGTTTAATTGTCCACCGCCATTCACGACTGGATGTGGCAGGACTGCAGAGCTTTGGTCTGATCTGTTGATTGTGGGATCGCTTAGCTCTGTCTATAGCATGCTGCTTCTGCTTTTTAGCATGCATGTAGTCCTGTGTTGCAGCTTCCCAGGTTGGCACCTCATTTTTAGGTATGCCTGGTGCTGTTCCTGGCATGCTCTTCTACACCCCTTATTGAACCAGGGTTGGTCCCCTGGCTTGATGGTAATCGTAGAGTGAGGGATATGCCGGGCCATGAGGTTACAGATTGTGGTGGAATACAATTCTGCTGCTGCTGATGGCCCACAGCGCCTCATGGATGCCCAGTTTTGAGCTGCTAGATCTGTTCTGAATCTATCCCATTTAGCACAGTGGTAGTGCCACACAACACGATGGCGGGTGTCTTCAGTGTGAAGACGGGACTTCGTCTCCACAATGTCTGTGCGGTGGTCACTGCTACCAATGCTGTCATGGACAGATGCATCTGCAACAAGTAGATTGGTGAGGACGAGGTCAAGTAGGTTTTCCCCTCGTGTTGGTTCTCTCACCACCTGTCGCAGGTCCAGACTGGCAGCTATGCCCTTCAGGACTCGGCCAGTTCGGTCAGTAGTGGTGCTACCGAGCCACTCTTGGTGATGGACATTGAAGTCCCCACCCAGAGTACATTCTGTGCTCTTGTTACTCTCCGTGCTTCTTCCAAGTGGTGTTCAACATGGCGGAGTACTGATTCATCAGCTGAGAGAGGGCGGTAGGTGGTAATCAGCAGGAGGTTTCCTTGCGCATGCTTGACCTGAAGCCATGAGACTTCCTGGGGTCCGGAATCAATGTTGAGGACTCCCAGGACCACTCCCTCCCAACTGTATACCACTGTGCCGCCACCCCTGGTGGGTCTGTCCTGCAGGTGGGACAGGACATACTCAGGGATGGTGATGGAGGAGTTTGAGACATTGGCTGAAAGGTATGATTCTGTGAGTATGACTATATCAGGCTGTTGCTTGACTCGTCTGTGGGACAGCTCTCCCAGATGTTAGTGAGAAGGACTTTGCAGGGTCGACTGGGCTGGGTGTGCCATTGTCGTGTCCGAAGCCGGTGTCGAGAGTCTGTCTGGTTTTATTCTTATTATTGTTTTTCATAGTGGTTGTGTACAACTGAGTGGCTTGCTGGGCCATTTCAGAGGGCAGTTAAGAGTCAACCACATTGCTGTGGGTCTGGAGTCACATATAGGCCTGACAAGGTAAGGACGACAGATTTCCTTCCCGAAAGGACATTAGTAAACCAGATGGGTTTTTACGACACTCCGATAGTTTTGTGGTCACCATTACCGATACTAGCTTTTATTCCAGATTTATTTAATTAACTGAATTTAAGTTCCCCAGCTGCCGTGGTGGGATTTGAACTCACGTCTCTGGATCATTACCTCTGGATTACTAGTCCAGTAACATAACCACTATGCTACTGTTCCCGTTTTATAAAACATCGCGCATTATATAAAGTTTTCTTTTGTGTTTTTAGGTGCTGTATAGAAGAGCTGGCACAGTAAACAATACGCTGTTACAGACCATAGGACATAATATAAATATACCTATTCTCGACGAGGGAGACTATATTGTGGAAGTACGAGCCTATGGTGAAGGAGGAGACGGAGCAGTGAATTCAGTCAAGATTTCTAAAAGTAAGTTGATGCATGTTCCTTTCTCAAAAAGTTGAGTGTACAGATAGCCGTCCGGTTATAATGGGCTCTGTGGGAGCCTGAGGAGGGGCTGATTGATGGAGGGATGAGCCCTTCCTTTCCCCAATTCCCTAGCGCAGGAAAGGCAGTAATTTGATATCAGTCCAAGATGTACAGTTAGTGGGAGAAGGAATAGAAAAATCTACAGATCCCCCATCGTAGCCTCTGGAATGACTATGGTTGTCGCATCATTAATTTTCCTGGATGTTCACTGCAAGTGTTGATTACTCTTTATGCGGAGAATTTCTTCCTGACAACTGACCACGGCCGTTCACCAGTTTCAACCAGTTTTGCCTTGTCCTACTGTCATGACTTACCTTGATGTATTGCTCCATGTTTACCTCTTCTCTATTGTTTAGGATCTGATATACTTCTTGTAAGTTCCCTCTCAGACACCACCTTCTAAGGCTAAAGAGTCCCAATTTCTCCAATCTTTCCATGTAGCTCAGTTCTCTGACACGGGAGATCAGCCTCATGACTCTTTTCGGCACTATCTCCGGGGCTTGAACTTGTGCCTTGGTTATCAAGGCTGGGCACATGTTATACCCCAATGGAATTAGGTAGCGGGATTTCTATGGAGCATGTCCACTCAACATCACAATGGAACATGAACATTAACCGTCACAATGGAGCTTGTCCACTCACCATCAAAATGGAGCATGTCCACTCGCCAGGACTGAGTTCTCTCAGTGGATTGTGTCCACTCAGCATCCCCGTGGAGTGTGTCACCTTTTTTTATGTGGCAAAACTCAGCTGGGTTTCAAAAATAAAATGGAGGTTTCAGTCCTTTTAGTCAACAGGGTTGCTGTAAAACCCACGGGTGGGGTGGTGGGGTCAACTTGATTGTCTGTGGGAAGCCATTTTACAATTAAACTACCAGAGTGTTTGAACAGAGGAGCCGAACAATGGGTTGGATCTCAAGATTGACTCTGGTGTTGTACACACATGGCTAAGTATCCAACCCAACACAAATGTTCCTTTTTAGTGATATACACTGCACGACCCCCAGTGTTGTATTCAGCCAATGCTTAATCTTGCAATCGTCTCTCATTGTGCCTTTTGAAAGTGCCTAAAATCATGTGAAAAATCCCAGGGTGATGAGGTCTTTTAATTTTTTTCCAAAAATGTGCTAAAATTTCACATTAAGTTCAAGACCGTGTGATAAATGCTCTCCTTGCCTGCTTTTGGACAGCTTTTTGAGGTTTTCAGAAGCTACTCTTTGAGGCTGTTTTGCAATTCTGTGCCATATTGTTTCCTCCAGATCTGCAAGGCAATCTAATTATTTCCAGCCGCTGTTTAATATCCATTCAGCCCCGTAGGCATAGTATTAGACTGCTTTGTTCATACTGTACCAATGCTGCTGCACCCTACAGCATTTCCAGATGTACAGAATATGACCTGAGCTTACAGCTACAGGCTGACAATGAAGTTTTGTATTTACAGTTGCATCTTTATACTCATCAGAATGGGGTATTGAGAATTGATATCTTTCAGCACGTCCCTGAACTAGAGATGGCCATTAGCAGGTCTGACGTCGAGATACTGTCATTCTTGTAGAAACGTGCCAACCTCACGATCCTGTGCCAGTTTTCAGCAGTGCATCATGCAAAGAATATGTAGTACGAATCAGAGAAAGTGCCAATAAATTTTCTATTGAATACTCACTTGTGCTCCTTCGTGAGTTTATCCAGAGAATGAGTGAGTCTTGCAAAGCTTCAGTTAGATGATCTTGGAGCAGGCGACAATTGGGCACTAGTGCTGTCTTCGTCACCCTTGGGCTCGCAAGGAACAAGTTGCCAGAATTGCCATTTCTGATCGTTGTTCAGCCACCCCACTGCCGGAAGTGCGCGTATGGACATCACTTGAGGACAGGTTTGGGCCTTGCTGTGCTCCACGGCTCAACACCTTCCCAACTCTCATGGTAAGGGCTCACCTACGAATAGAGGCTACTTGAATGAGGTACCAGTATAGTGTAAAAGTGCCTTATGTGTCGTGTGTTCACTAGCCAAGAGATGGAAGGCAGCAATGTCCAGTTTTTCATGTAACTAACTGAGCAAGTCAGGTAAGGGTGCACCATATTCCTATGGTATATTCTACGGGTGTCAGCCTTGGCTCAATTGGTAGCTCTCTTGCCTCTGAGTCAGAAGGTCGTGGTTCAAGTCCCATTCTAGAGACTTGAGCACAAAATCTAGGCTGACACTCCCAGTGTCGTACCGAGGGAGTGCTGAACTTACAGAGGTGCCGTCTTTCGGATGAGACATTAAATCGAGGCCCCATCTGCCCTCTCAGGTGGACATAAATCCCATAGCACTATATCAAAGAAGAGCAGGGGAGTTCTCGCTGGTGTCCTGCCCAATATTTATCCCTCAATCAACACCACTAAAACAAATGACCCCTTTTAACTGCACTCCACAATCATTATCACATAGCTGTTTCTGGGAGCTTGCTGTGTGGAAATTGGCTGCCGTGTTTCCTACATTACAACAGTGACTACACTTCAAAAAGTACTTAATTGGCTGTGAAGTGCTTTGGGACGTCCTAAGGTCATGAAAGGCGCTATAGAAATGCAAGTACTGTATTTCTTTTTTCTTTACAGTATTCTCATCGTGTGTGCAACCAGAATGAAACTAATACTGTGCACATTTGAATGACCACTGCTCTCATGCATATGACATTTTTGCCACGGAGTAAGAAAGGGCATGAAATTGGTAAACTGCTACCTCTTCCTTTCATGATTGTGAACTTAGAACTCCTCAGCACCAAGCGAGTCATGGCTAGACATTTCCACTCTCTCGGCAGCCTGAGCAGAGGGCTGCAGTCTGACTTTGGTCCGCTGAGAACCAAATGAATCCATTATCACTCAAGAAGAATCAGTGCATTTATCCCCTCATCTCCTGCCAGCCATCATTTCTTCCTCTGCTTCCTTGTTGAATCTGGTCCTCCATGGCCCTTTCTTTACAAGTCACCGCCTCACAGACCTCGTCTGTGTCAAAGATGGGAGTGAACATTTTTTGGAATTAATTTCTCAAGTTCAAGGATGTTTTTAGCGAGAGACAAATTTGGATTTGCCAGGCAGCGAGTATTTTTAAGAAGACTTTCGCAGCACTGAAGCTCATTATTGAAGGCTTGTCTCCCAAGCGAATGGCAGAACCTCTGTTCTTTCTGTGATCAGCATTAGGCTCTTAATTGGTCAGAAAGGACCAGTTTGTAAAACTTGACCATGACCTGATTTAATCCCTCAGACTCCAGCTGAATCTAAATTAAAATGCTTTGTGAAACAAAATAGCATCATTTAGAAGAGATTGTTAGTGTTCGAGTTACAGACGAGATGGCCTGGTTTGATGGTTTTAGTCTTATGTGCAATAAATTTGCAAATGATTGGGTAATTTTTTTTGCGTGCACCAGGTGTATTCCAGGCGCTGTTCTGACACCGGGACCTATAGATTTTGGTCTAGAGCCGGCAGACCTGAGTTATACTGCTGGTTGCACGTGGCACTCTGACTAACAATGACAGGCGTCACTCACCAGTCACTTAAATGCTATTGTTAGGAGGTATCCTGGGACCACCCATAATCCCCTGCTGTAAAACACATTAACGATTAAATTTTTAAAAGTTTTTTAAGCAGGTCAGTGGACCACCTGGGAGCCTTTGACACTTGGCTTCACTGTGGAGTGCAGCTAGAAGGGGTCATTTGCTGAGTATGGGCCAGCAACCAGCAATCTCTCCTAAGAATAATATTTAACTGACAGTGTGCCCACAACTTTTCTACTACATTCTGGCGACAAGCAAGGTCTCCCATCGTCAGTGCATGTTTGGAAAATTACCGCCATACTGGACTTGTGTGAAAGAAAGAAAGAAATACTTGCATTTATATAGCGCCCTTCACAGCCCCAAGACGACCTAAGGTGCTTTGCAGCCAATTAAGTACTTTTGTTGAAGTGTATTCACTGTTGTAATGTAGAAAACATGGCAGCCAATTTGCACACAGCAAGGTCCCGAAAACAGCAATGAGATAATGTCCAGATAATCTGGTTTTTTTTTAATGATGTTGGTTGAGGGATAAATACTGGCCAGGACACAGGAGAGAACTCCCCTGCTCTTCGTCAAATAGCGCTGTGGGACCTTTTACATTCACCTGAGCCTCGGTGTAATGTCCCATCCGAAAGACGGCACCTCCGACAGTAGACAGTACTGCACTGGAGTGTCAGCCTAGATCTTCTGCTTTAGTCTCTGGAGTTGGGCTTGAGCTGACCATCTTCAGACTGAGAGGTGAGAGTGCTACACTGAGCCACGGCCGACACAGCTGAAGCTCATACAACGTGAGTCCACTCTCTTGCCTTTAGTGGAGTCCGCAGTCAAATTCCCCAACCTAACCCCTGAGCTACGCTGACACTTTTGCGTCGGTGCACATCCGAAAGTGTTTTGTGGCAGGAAAATTGGCTCGTCGAGCACTAGGTTAGGAATGGGGCAGAACAGAAAGAGAGTTGGCACACGCGAACTGTGTCACTGGATCGTAACTGTACATGGGACCAAGAGCTGTTTCACCTTTATTTGGAGCTGGCTCCAACGCTTCTCCTCATCCTCATTCTGATGTCTGCATTTCCATTGTTTATCTAGAAAGAGCGATGATATCATTACCAATGAGTTCAGCAACACAAACATTACATCAGTACATTTATGCTCTTTTCCCACCACTGACATTGTCAAAAGGAAATCCTTTAAGATAAGTGAATTTTGGGGGGGAGGTAATCATTGATGCCCTTCCCATCTGTTGGGTTAAAGGAGTCTTTGTTATCTTTATTGGAGCAACTTTTGTGTGGCCTGATAGCTATGGCGCTACTTCCAACTGGGGCTCTTGGATCTGTTTTAATACATATCGTTATTTAATTATCTTAATGGAGGTTTTATCCTATCAAAAGACCCAGAGGGGAGGTTTTTTTACACACTGAGTTGTTATGATCTGGAATGCACTGCCTGACAGGGTGGTGGAAGCAGATTCAGCAGTAACTTTCAAAAGGGAATTGGATAAATACTTGAAAAGGAAAAATAATTGCAGGACTATGGGAAAAGAGCTGGGGCGTGGGACTAATTGGGTAGCTCTTTCACAGGCACGATGGACCTGAATGGCCTCCTTCCATGTTGTATGATTCTATTCTATTCTATGGTTCTGCCCTCTATGATTTTGTAAGATCAGAAAGGGACAACAAGGGTCGCCGGCTTCTCCGTTCAGTTGGAGACTGTGGTGTACAGGCTAGTGAAGTTACACTGGGGAGAAAATGGAATGGACGCGCATCCAAGCCACTTAAAATAACAAATTGTACATCAGGGATTGAAAGACAGAAGCCCATTGCACAAGCCTTCAAAGGCTGATGTCTCTAATGCTTAGATATGCACCACATCCCTGGCCCTATAAGGCAGAATCAGCATCTCTGTGGTCTGGCACAGTGCCACTCTTACCAAGACCCCCGGCGTGCCATCTGATTTGTTTTCTTTCCGCCTTCCTCCCTGTTGAGTAACCACTTCAGCATCAGTCAATGCTGCAACTGCTGACCAAGCCAAGCTTGGCATCATGCCATCTGAGTCCAAATGCCAGTCAAGTCTGGAGTTTGGACCTGCTCTCCTATTTGCTGCATTGTGTCACCAGATTGTCCATGGCGGAGGGGGCCGAGGGAGGAGAGTGGTGGCGGTGGAGCTTTAAAATAATGTCATATCGCTACAATGTCTATTAATTACATTTAATTACAAAAGTAGAAAACTTTGCTGCAATATACACAAGTCACAAACCAGTTCTTGCTTCCTGAATATTGTTTAGAGTATTCAGCTACAATAATATTTATCTGGATCTGCACTATTTCTACACTGAGAGGCTTGTGCAAGATAGCAATGAAAAGAAAGGCCTAATGCAATTGGTTAGCTTCATCCTCCATGTCACTAAATATTTACTTGTTCAATATTATATTAGTACTTTGGCATAATTCAGTACATTCCATGCTTTGATATGAATATTTGACAAATGATTGCACATATAAATACTTATGAATAAATATTTAATTCCAAGATCACATTTGGGAGTTTTGGCTTTAGATCCTTTAGCTGGCAATCCAACTAAAACTACTGCAAATAACCTTCCAGTTAGAAATTCAGAGTCACAAATGACATCCTCTGTGACTGTGATCATGGTGCACTATCCCTCCTCATCCTTCTCAACCTCTGCAGTCTTTGGCACAGTCGACCACACCATAGTCCTCCAATACCTGTCCTCCGTTGTCCAACTGAGTGGGACTGTCCTCACCTGGTTTGACTCTTACCTATCCAGTCTCCTGCAGTGGTTTCTCTTACCACTGCCGCAACGTTACCTCTGTAGTCTCCCAAGGATCTATCCTCAGCTCCCTTCTATTTCTCATCCAGATGCTGCACCTTGGCGCGATCATCCGAAAACACAACGTCAGCTTGCACATGTACCCAGCTCTACCTCACCAGCACCTCTCTTGACCCTTCCACTGCCTCTGTGTTGTCAGACTGCCTGTCCATCATCCAGTGTTGGATGGACCAAAATTTCCTTCAATTACGCGTTAGGAAGACCAAAGCCATTGACTTCGGCCCCCACCACAAAATCCGTTCCCTCACCGCCAGTTCCATCCCCCTCCCTGGCCACTGTCTCATACTGGACAAGGAAGAGCAAAACAACAGCAATCAAGCTCAAAATAAATAGATATTGTCAAAACGACCTGCTTCAGATAAGGAAATTAATAAGTGAGGCTCACTGTTGTTTGGTATCTTTTTAAAAAAAAATCAGTTGCAAAGGATACAAGCCGTACAACAGTC
This sequence comes from Squalus acanthias, assembly GCA_030390025.1. Lineage (NCBI taxonomy): Eukaryota > Metazoa > Chordata > Chondrichthyes > Squaliformes > Squalidae > Squalus > Squalus acanthias. Next base: position 157,527 of record JASTWF010000467.1, read on the forward strand.
ACTGTGCGTCCAAACTGTTTTTAACCTGCATTGATGATGAATCCCTCCACTATTTCAGTCGACTGCTGCCAGCTGAGGCATGAAGTTGTTTACCCGAGGTTCTGAGATACCCTTTGCTGGACCAGTGTGGTAAGATGATGTGATGGGTTTACGCAGAGGGGAAATGTTGAGAATAAGACGCATGATCAAAAAGAGTGAGCCTGATTGTAAACCCTTTCAAATACCTGGAGTTGTGTGTGGATTTAAGAGTGCGATGCATCAAAATTGGTGTCATCTTTAAACCGAATGACTGAGCTGAGCTTTGTGCCATGTTGAACATGAACGTCTATCGATGTAGATGATGCCTGGCTTTGCTTTCAGATTAAACCAATGACCCCACACTGATTCAAAGTGGTCAAATTAGTGTAAATTTGGTAATGAAGAAAAAAATTGAAATGACATTCTATTGGTTTGTAGAGTATCTTTTACCCATTTTACTTCGAATAACGCCAGGTTTCTGAGCTTCCAACTATTAATGAAAGGAGGCGTTCTGCTCAGGATCCTTATTTGCTTTTGATTCCTGCAATGGTAATCGAGAACTAATTGTTGCCAATCACCGTGTCTTTACTGAAGTGAGTGCAGCTCAAATACTTGCTCTGGTTTTTACTTTTCTTTTGACAAATGGCAACCAGAAATCACAGCGACAAACAAAAATGGCCAAAATAAGCACCGCAAAGTTGTCAAAAACAAACACCGAAGAAAGGAAAGCCTACAGTGATAAAGTTGCCTTTTAAATATCCCTCAGATTATAACTTTGAGGTACCAACAGGTTCAGATATAGCTACCAACAAGAAAGTGAGATTTGGCTGTCAGCTGGTCCTGTTTAGTTTTACTCCAGAGCATTTCAGGAATTTCCTGTTGCTTTTTATGAACTCAGTTGCAGGATTGGTGTTCAAATATTGCAGAGCTTTGTATTTTTCCCAGCTAATTGGTCCAACTCTAGATGCAAGCAAACAAAGTATAAAACAGACCTCGGAAGGATAGGATTGTGAATTTGGTGGAAAGGAAACAATAAGGCCTACTGTTACACCTGTAATGTGGTCTTTTGTTACACCTTTAGTGAGATTCTCTATGATAACTGTAGTAAGGCCCTCTGTTTTACCTGCATTGCCCTCTCTTAAAGCTGTAGTGAGGCCTTATGTTATACTTGTAATGAGATTCTCTGTTTTACCTACAGTGAGGCCCTGTGTACTGCTCTGTAGCGAGGCCTCATGCATTGCTTTGTAGCAAGGCCTATTTAATGCCTTGTAATGAGGCCCCAGGTATTGCTCTGTAGTGAGGCCCCAGGTATTGCTTGGTAGCAAGACCTATTTAATGCCCTGTAGTGAGGCCCCAGGTATTGCTCTGTAGTGAGGCCCCAGGTATTGCTCTGTAGTGAGGCCCCAGGTATTGCTGTGTAGTGAGGCCCCAGGTATTGCTGTGTAGTGAGGCCCCAGGTATTGCTCTGTAGTGAGGCCCCAGGTATTGCTCTGTAGTGAGGCCCCAGGTATTGCTGTGTAGTGAGGCCCCAGGTATTGCTGTGTAGTGAGGCCCCAGGTATTGCTCTGTAGTGAGGCCCCAGGTATTGCTCTGTAGTGAGGCCCCAGGTATTGCTCTGTAGTGAGGCCCCAGGTATTGGGGCCTCACTACAGAGCAATACCTGGGGCCTCATTACAGGGCATTAAATACAAGATCCTGCAAATCCATTGGCAGGATAGGCGCACCAACGTCAGTGTTCTCGCTCAGGCCAACATCCCCAGCATCGAAGCTTTGACCACGCTCGATCAGCTCCGATGGACGGGTCACATCGTCCGCATGCCCGATACGAGACTCCCAAAACAAGCGCTCTACTCGGAGCTCCGACATGGCAAGAGAGCCCCAGGTGGGCAGAGGAAACGCTTCAAGGACACCCTCAAAGCCTCCTTGAAAAAGTGCAACATCCTCACTGACACCTGGGAATCCCTGGCCCAAGACCGCACAAAGTGGAGGAGAAGCATCCGGGAGCAAGCGGAAGTCAAGCACAAGCAGTGCAAGGAGCGCACATCAACCCAAGCACCCCACCCACCCGCCCCTTCAACCACCGTCTGCCCCATCTGTGACAGAGACTGTAGGTCCTGCATTGGACTCGTCAGTCACCTGAGAACTCATTTTTAATGTGGAAGCAAGTCATCCTCGGTTCCGAGGGACTGCCTAAGAAGAAGAAGATTGCTCTGTAGTGAGGCCCCAGGTATTGCTCTGTAGTGAGGTGTATTTAATGGCTGGTAATGACACCCTGTGTAATGCCCTGTGAACTCCATGAAATGCTCTGTAGTGAAGCCCTGTTATTGCTCTGTAGTGAGGTCCTAGTTAATGGCTGGTAGTGCCACCCAGTGTAATGACCTTTGGTGAGGCACTCTGAAATACAAGTTTACTGTAGTGTGGTTCGATCTAAACCCTGCAATGAGGGTCCTGTAGAATGCTCTGTAGTGAGACACTCTGAAATACTATTGACCATACATGCCAACCATCAGCATTTCACACTGACAGTCAGTGTTTTAGGGCACAGGTCAACGTGTCAGCCTTAATGACAAAAATCATCCCTCCAGTCCCGCTCCTCCCAATCTCCATTCACTCCTACACTGGATAGGTCCCTGTCTCCTGTCAGCACACTAATTGTCGCCTCTACATATTCTAGACAGGAATTTCTGCTGGCATCAGAGTTTCCACCAACAGTATACAGGGGCGGCAATCCCAGCAATTAGCACTGGGCCTGCACTGAGAGGAGACAGCGACCTGTCCAGTGTATAAACATGGTAGAAGATAGTTGGTTTATTTCACATTGAGTGAGGATATAGAGCAACAATCATGGTCAGAGTCACTTTGATCAATGTGTCTTTGTTTAATAGTACAAAATAATGAACATGCTAAGCTTCCCCATATCAGTGGGTCACTTAAAACAAAAAACTCCTAACTACACTCCTGCATTTTTACATAGGATTACATAGGATATATGGTACAGAAACAGGCCATTTGGCCCAACCAGTCCATGCCAGCGTTTATGCTCCACTCGAGCCTCCTCCCGTCTTTCCTCATCTAAATCTATCAGCATAACCCTCTATTCCCTTTTCCCTCATATGCTTGTCTAGCCTTCCCTTAAATGCATCTGTACTTTTCGCTTCAACCACTCGCTGTGGTAGCGAGTTCCACATTCTCACGATTCTTTGGGTGAAGAAGTTTCTTCTGAATTCCCTATTGGATTTCTTGGTGACTATCTTATATTGATGGCCTCTAGTTATGCTCTTCCCCACAAGTGGAAACATTCTCTCTGTATCCACTCTATCAAAACCTTTCATAATTTTAAAGACCTCTATTAGGTCACCCCTCAGCCTTTTTTCAAGAGAAAAGAGACCCAGCCTGTTCATCCTTTCTGGTATCATCCTTGTAAATCTTCTCTGCACCGTCTCCAGTGCCTCTATATCCTTTTTATAATATGGCAACCAGAACTGTAGGCAGTACTCTAAGTGTGGTCTGACATGGGTTCATAGAAACATAGAAGATAGGAGCAGGAGTAGGCCATTCGGCCCCTCGAGCCTGCTCTGCCATTCAATGCGATCATGGCTGATCATCCAAATTCAGTACCCTGTCCCTGCTTTCTCCCCATATCCCTTGATCCCCTTAGCCTTAAGAAATATATCTAACTCCTTCTTGAATATTTTTAATGAATTGGACTCAACTGTCTTCTGTGGTAGAGAATTCCACAGGTTCACCACTCTCTGGGTGAAGAAATTCCTCCTCATCTCAGTCCTAAATGGCTTAGCCCTTATCTTTCGATACAGGTTTAGCATAACTTCCCTACTTTTCAATTCTATACCTCTAGAAATAAACCCTAGTGCTTGGTTTGCTTTTTTTATGGCCTTGCTAAACTGTGTCCCAACTTTTAGTGATTTGTGTATTTGTACTCCTAGATCCCTTTGTTCCTCTACCCCACCTAGACTCGCACCCTCCAAGTAATAAGTGACCTCCCTATTCTTCCTACCAAAATGTAATACCTCACATTTATCTGAGTTGAACTTCATTTGCCAATTATATTGCCATTCTGCAAGTTTATTAATGTCCTCCTGTAATTTGTTGCAGTCCTCCTCAGTATTGACTATCCCGCCCCAATTTGGTGTCATCCGCAAATTTAGAAATTGTGGGCCAAAAATTCGGCCCTTCCCAGGTGAGTACACAGTGCGTACTCACCCGTAATGCGTCCCGAAGTGACGGTTTCCTGCATGCACTGCGCATGCGCGGGAAACCGGAACTTCCAGTATGGTGAAGGGGGCGGTTCCTAGGTGAACCACGTGCACGGTAGAGGCTGCACGCATGCAGCAAACTTAGATTTTTTTTCAGGTTTCTACGCAAGGGTAAGTATTGAAGAAACTACGCTATTAAAAAGGAGGCGCAGGACCCGTTTTCAACAAGGTAAGTGGTTAATTAAGTATAATTTAAAAAACATTTCAACAGGTTTATCTTTTTTAGATACTTTAAAGAAAGGTAAGTTTATTTTTATCACTTTTAAAAAGTATTTTAATTTTTCAAAAATTTTAATTTTTGTTTAAAGTGGTTAATTTATTTAACTATAGTTATTTTATAAATGTGATGGGTTTTTTTTTAAATTTATTTTAAGTTTAGCTGTTCTTTTGGGGCCGATTTCAATTCACAGATTTGACAGCTCTTCCTGTCAAATCTATGAATGAAAGATGGTCTGCTGCCATTGGCTCTCCATGGCCCACGTGATCCCAGGGGACGCATCGCACTAACTGCGCCCCAGGGACACGCAAGCACTGCGCGCCGGCTCTTGGAGCAGGACCAGGAGCTGAAGTTCCCGTGGGCCCAAAACACAACGGCAGGCGCGGTAGGTAAGTGCGCGCGCGATCCTTACCCCCGCGGCAAGCCGGAGAGGCGAATTTCTGGGCCTGTGTTTCTGATTCCAAAGTCATCTTCTCCTCAGCCTTGAGAAAACTTCCCCTTGCAGTTTTCTGTTTAAAAATCCGACTGTCTATGCAGCCGTGGCCAGATCTGACTGCCTCTGTCTCTGGTTTTTTTCTTCCGCTGTTCACAGCCATAAAGGAAGTCCTGCCAGACACCCCCTTCCAAGTATTCTGGACCAGAGACTTCCCAACACAATAGCTGTGAGCTGTTTATCTGTTACTGAGACAAACTAACAGATTGCTTATTGTTTACAGTCTTTGGAGAAACTACCGCCATTATCATATTATCCACCTCTTGTCTCGGTGCTTTATTTAAACTTGTATCCTGAAAAGTAACTCTCTTCACCAAATCCTTTCCATGACAAAACGGTCAAAAAATCCCCATAATATGACGGGGCGAAGAGGAGAGAGTCACATTGAGGTGTTGGAGGAAGGAAATTTCCAGCATTAACCGAGGGGAGCAGGATGGAAGAATGTCAGCATTACTGTAGTGGGGGGTTGGGGTGAAAAGCGCTGGCATGACCTTTGGGAAGGGAGAGGAAAGAATGTCAGATTGATCGGGAGTGGGGGGAGGAATGGAACAAAAGTACCATATTTTACCATTATGTTAGGAATTGGAATGCACTGCCTGATATGGTGATGGATACAGATTCAGTAGTGGCCTTCAAAAGGGAATTGGATAAATAATCGAAGGAGAAAAAATTGCAGAGATATGGGGAAAGAGCGGAGGAGTGGGACTAACTGGATTGCTCTTCGAAAGAGCCGGCGCAGACTCGATCGGCCGATTGGCCTCCTTCTGTGTTGCACTATTCCATGATTCTATGATTCTGTCTTAACTGGGGTGGACTTGCAAGTAGCAGGTCACCTTCAAAAACAGATGATTGCCCAGTTGCCCCAGTGGCCTTATGGGTGAAGGTCAAGTGAAGCTTTGAGGCTCAGCCAGAAAAGCCAGGTTCTGTCTGATCACAGCTAAGCAGCAGGAAGTGGAAATAATGGTTCCTGCTCCCAATCACTGTCCAGTCACCCTGCTCGGAAGACAGGACAGGGCAGACAACACTCATCATCTAGGCTCGAGTTTAAACAATAGCCGCTTGGGTGAGGTAATAGAAGAGACTTCACCTCCGGGGGGAAGGAGAGAGATAATTAAGAGGGGAGAAGAATCTAAGGCTCCTCCTGCCAGCAAGCACCTCAGCAATTCCCCCATGTTCCCTCCCTCCCATCCATCCCTCACACAGCTCCATCCCACCCGCCATCCACACAAGACTCCCCCAGTAAGCACAAATAAAAACCAGCAATTCATCTCGTGCATAATTGTAGAAGTGGAAAAGAAACGGTTGAGGTAACTCTTGGGGAAGTGATGGTGTGGTAGGTCTGTTGGAAATCGAAATGTCAGTTTATTTTTTTTTTAGATTAAGATCTATTAATTATGAAGTACGAAAGTGCTTAAAATGCATCATTTTTAATATACAAATTCACATTTTTCCAGGGAGCATTCCCCCGGACCCCCCTAGAAATGCACCATCAATTTTGTGCCTTGCGCCTTTCGATTTTCCATTCATCATTTCAGGTACTTCTGGTTTTTTTCCTCCATTAACAGTGAAGCAATGTCAGGGCAGACTTTCCTCTTTAAGGCTTGGGCACAAAGCATTCCTCCAGGTGGATTGTGAAGAGGAAAATCAGGCAGGGAGGATTGCACACTCTAATGTAGCCGCCCCCCACCCTCCCGCCCCCCATTTTACTCTTTGTGGTCCACCCAGGCCAAGCGATAAAGAGGAAACTCTTGCCCCAGTTGTGCATGCCCACCATTTAAGTTAGAAAGCCCACTTGACGACTTATTTTCACGTCAGGACCATTCTTGATTTGTCAGCTGTTTGGCGGCTATTTTCTACTAAGTTTCGAGGTTGCATGTATGTTTAACTATAGTGTAGGTCTGTGTAAACCTGTTGTGAGGCCATTTGTAATGATGTCGAGTGAGGTCCTGTCTAATGCCTTCTCACCAAGCCCTGTATAATGCCCCATCACCAGGCCCCGTATAATTTTTTTTTTAATGTTTTTATTCATTTTTATGGGATGTGGGCGTCGCTGGCAAGGCCAGCATTTATTGCCCATCCCTAATTGCCCTTGAGAAGGTGGTGGTGAGCCGCCTTATACAACTGAGTGGCTTGCTAGGCCATTTCAGAGGGCAGTCCGTGTGGTGAAGGTACTCCCACAGTGCTGTTAGGGAGGGAGTTCCAGGATTTTGACCCAGCGACGATGAAGGAACGGCGATATATTTCCAAGTCAGGATGGTGTGTGACTTGGAGGGGAACTTGGAGGTGGTGGTGTTCCCATGCGCCTGCTGTCCTTGTCCTTCTAGGTGGAAGAGGTCGCGGGTTTGGGAGGTGCTGCCGAAGAAGCCTTGGCGAGTTGCTGCATCTTGTAGATGGTACACACTGCAGCCACGGTACGCCGGTGGTGGAGAGAGTGAATGTTTAAGGTGGTGGATGGGGTGCCAATCAAGCAGGCTGCTTTGTCCTGGATGGTGTCGAGCTTCTTGAGTGTTGTTGGAGCTGCACTCATCCAGGCAAGTGGAGAGTATTCCATCACACTCCTGACTTGTGCCTTGTAGATGGTGGAAAGGCTTTGGGGAGTCAGGAGGTGAGACACTCGCCGCAGAAGACCCAGCCTCTGACCTGCTCTTGTTGCCACAGTATTTATGTGGCTGGTCCAGTTAAGTTTCTGGTCAATGGTGACCCCTAGGATGTTGATGGTGGGGGATTCAGCGATGGTAATGCCGTTGAATGTCAAGGGTTGATGGTTAGACTCTCGCTTGTTGGAGATAGTCATTGCCTGGCACTTGTGTGGCGCGAATGTTACCTGCAACTTATCAGCCCAAGTCTGAACGTCATCCAGGCCTTGTTGCATGCGGGCATCTCACCAGGCCCTGTATAATGCCCCATCACCAAGCCCTGTATAATGCCCCATCACCAAGCCCTGTATAATGCCCCATCACCAGGCCCTGTATAATGCCCCATCACCAGGCCCTGTATAATGCCCCATCACCAAGCCCTGTATAATGCCCCATCACCAAGCCCTGTATAATGCCCCATCACCAGGCCCTGTATAATGCCCCATCACCATGCCCTGTATAATGCCCCATCACCAGGTCCTGTATAATGCCCTATAGTAAGGTCAGGTCCGGGGCTTTATAGTGAAGCGCTGTATAATGCCCTGCTGATTACTTCTCATCCATGAGTATTTTGTTTGTGTTTGCCGACAACCATTTTCTGAGGTCATTCCCAGAATACCCTGCAATTGTCTTCTGTGTACATGCGGACTCGTGGATCCTGCATTTCAGGGGTCCCATCTTCCAATCTCGCCTCCGAATACCGCAAAATTCTCTTGTGCACATGTGCACAATCACGTGTGCTCCGCGTCGGCTCGGGATCAGGCAGGCATCAATCAGCAGGTAAGAAAAGCGTTGGTGGCGTGTGTGGTACATGTCACTTTGGTCGTCTTCCTCTTTCTTCAATAGCAACAAGTCCCAATGCAGGTTAAGCATGCCAGGTATTCGATGGGCATTCAAACTGTTCTCCTTCATGGTTCGGAGCTCCACAGGGTGCAGTGGAGAGAGCTTCCTCAGGCCCATGTTGTGAGATCAAGGACCAGGTATCACCTACATTACTACATAGTTCAGCTGTGGCACTGCATTCAACTGATACAAAAATCAATGAAATTTGTATCAACAACTTTAATATTTAAATTATCGATAACCTTTCCAGAATAAATCATTTTTAATTACGAAGGCAGAATTACAGCAACTACAAAATGATGGAAAATTAACCTAAAAAGTCTAAGGGGGCTTATTCGGTTGATTTGCGGCTCCCATTAGCGCCCTATTAACTAGTGCCTGGGCACGGCACCGCTGACACCACCCGCGAAATTCAGCGGGAGGTTAGCGGCAGCGCTAACCGTTAGCGCTGCGCCGCCAGCGATGATGTCATCGCCGTGCGCAGCGCCCCACTCGCGCCCCGGCTATAATATTGGATGCCGCCCCTGACTTACAACCGGACGCTATGTCTGCCAAGGTCAGGGGGGCTTACCTGCGGCCGGGGCGGTGCTAGTTAAAGGGGAGGTGGCGGGCGGCCATTTTTGTTGCTGGCCGCCTACCAGCACCTGCCCCTGTTGCTGTCCCCGGCCCCCGTGAAGCCCCCCCGTGGGATGCCGCCTGTGCTCCGTGAGCCCGGCACTCCTCAGTGCCAGGCTCATTTGCCGGCACTCCCGATCTCTGCTGGGCGCTGGGATGCGCTGCGCTAGGCCCCTCCCCTTTAATAAGAGGAAGAAAGCCTGTAGTACCGTGGCGCAACCCGCGATATTAGCTCGCAGCGCCCCAAGAGGGACGCGGGGCGCTTCCAGTAGCGCCCCCTCCTCCCTCTCGGAGCGCTACCTGGCAAAATCGGCCGCGGGGGCGCTAAGTTAGCGCCCCGGCGAAGGTAGTGCCCCAAAGGGGGCGCTACCCAATTTCTATCCCTAAAACTTTAACATTTCCAGAGGATGGGGAACTCTATCAGACCTCCTCCAGGAAATAAACATCCTGGCCCCGAAATTCCTGAGGCTGCTGAGGGTCCAAGTCCCATTTACATCTGGGGGGTGCGGGTGCCTGGTATGTGGGCCGTATCCCGGCTCCACCCAGATTCCGGCCCGTTTAGGCTTGACCTTTAAATTCCTGGCGGGGGTGGGGGGGGCAGATTCCGGGGGGGTGGGGATGCCGTGGCAGATCGTCCATTTTCCCTCCCCCCACCTCTAGGGAACACACAAAAGGGAGTTCCCAGGCTTCCTCTTGGAAATTCCTCCAGTTACTCCCTTGGAAGGCCTCAGTGGGGCTCATGCTGGTTGAGACCTGACGAGAGCACTTTTGATGCATTCTGAAGGGGACAAACCTTTACTAGAGGAAGGTAATCAATCCCAGAGGGTCTTGATTACCTTCTCTAGTGTTCCAATTGAAGCTGAAGATTGGGACAAAAAACATAATGGGCCAAAAATTTGGCCCTTCCCGGGTGAGTACACAGTCCGTACTCACCCGTAATGCGTCCCGAAGTGCCGGTTTCCTGCATGCACTGCGCATGCGCGGGAAACCGGAACTTCCGGTATGGTGAAGGGGGCGGTTCCTAGGTGAACCACGTGCGCGCTAGAGGCTGCGCACACGCAGCAAACTTAGATTTTTTTTCAGGTTTCTACGCGAGGGTAAGTAGTGAAGAAACTACGCTATTAAAAAGGAGGCGCAGGACCCGTTTTCAACAAGGTAAGTGGTTAATTAAGTATAATTAAAAAAAATTTCAACAGGTTTATCTTTTTTAGATACTGTAAAGAAAGGTAAGTTTATTTTTATCACTTTTAAAAAGTATTTTAATTTTTTCAAAAATTTAAATTTTTGTTTAAAGTGGTTAATTTATTTAACTATAGTTATTTTATAAATGTGATGGTTTTTTTTAAATTTATTTTAAGTTTAGCTGTTCTTTTGGGGCCGATTTCAATTCATAGATTTGACAGCTCTTCCTGTCAAATCTATGAATGAAAGATGGTCTGCTGCCATTGGCTCTCCATGGCCCACGTGATCCCAGGGGACGCATCGCACTAACTGCGCCCCTGGGACATGCAAGCACTGCGCGCCGGCTCTTGGAGCAGGACCAGGAGCTGAAGTTCCCGTGGGCCCAAAACACAACGGCAGGCGCGGTAGGTAAGTGCGCGCGCTATCCTTACCCCCGCGGCAAGCCGGAGAGGCGAATTTCTGGCCCAATAATTTGTTCTTCTATCTATTTAAGATTGGGAGGCCTCCAGTCCACCTTACAAGAGTGGATCAGCTTGGATCAGTATGTCTGATGCCCCAACTATGCAAATGGCCTCATCCTTGGAATTTGAGACGTGGTCTCTGGCCTTGGGTGAGGCAAGCAGGGGTTCCGCACTTACAGTGGTGCAAAGCCCCAGGAATTTCCAGGCCTGTCTTTTTATTTATTTATTCTCGGATTGTGGGCCTCGTTGGCAAGGCCAGCATTTATTGCCCTTCCCTTGTTGCCCTTGAGAAGGTGGTGGTGGGGCGTCTTCTTGACCTGCTGCAGTCCATGTGGTGAAGATGCTCTCCAATGCTGTTAGCGCTTAAGTGCTCACGTCCCCCTTCAGAAATATTTTACTGCAAAAACTGCACTTTTGTCGACTTTAATTTTTCCCTACATTACCACTGATGGAATATTGGGTATACCTGCAATTTAAGTTGCACCAAACATATGTCCCACTGCACTCTCACTGCAACTATTTGGTCTCATAAGTCACAGGTACAGCCTTTGGGTTTTGGTTGTCACAGAAAAAGAGGCCGAATTGCAAAATGTGATCCTCAAAACACCGACAAAAATCCTGGATGCCGTACAACAAAAATGGAACTTAATTTATTCCGTCACCTGAAACCAGTGGCCCTGGTCATTAGTCAGGAATGTTTTTGAGTTGTCAGGTTTTTTGGGGGCCGTGTCTCTTTTTTTGAAGCTGTTCCTCAGCGTTTGTGAATTTTCTGGATTGGTATGTAAGCTGTAACGAGGCCCTGTGTACTGCATTGTGTTGAGGCCTGTGTAATTCCCTGCAGTGATGCCCTATGCAATATCTTCAGTTTTTTTAATTTATTAGTTCTCGGGATGTGGGCATCACTGGCAAGGTCTGCATTTATGCCCTGGTTGCACTTAGAAGGTGTTGCTGGGCCTTCATCTTCAGTGAGGCCAACTGATACATTTTTGCACTCCATGTTGGATCCACGTTGTAATCTCCTTTTGTGAGGACCTATAATGAGCTCTCAATCTCTCGGCGAGACATGTCTCAGTGCTCCAGCTGCAGCCAAATGCCGACATCTCCGTCTTTCAAGTCAAATTGAGTTTAGCTTCCTGTGGTGCGGCTCCACGTCTTGTCCTGTAGTACTGTATTGAGCCCTGTGTAATGGTCTATAGTGAGGCACTGTGTAAGAAATACCCTGTGGTGAGAGCCTGTGTAATGCTGGAATGAAGTCTGTGGAATGCCCTGTAGTGTAGGCCAGAGTCCTGTGATTTCTCCCAGCTACAAGGATTTTGTTTGAAGAGCAGACACAGCAGCAGCTCACAGGAACTCCAACACCGTGGGGTCTCCAGAGGTCGGGTTCTTCACCTCATTGGAGTACAAGAGTAAGGATGTCTTACTACAATTGTACAGGGCTTTGGTGGGACCACACCTGGAGTACTGCGCACAGTTTTGATCTCCTTTTCTGAGAAGGGATGTACATGCCTTGGAGGCGGTGCAGCAAAGGTTCGCTGGATTGATCCCTGGGATGAGAGGGTTGTCCTGTGAGAAGTGATTGAGTAGATTGGGTTTATACTTGCTGGAGTTTGGAAGAGTGAAAAGTGATCTCATTGAAACATGTAAGATTCTGAGGGGGATTGACAGGGTAGATGCTGAGAGATTGTTTCCCCCTGGCTGGAGAGTCTAGAACTAGGGGACATAGTCTCAGGATAATTGGTCGACCATTTAGGACTGAGATGAGGAGGAATTTCTTCACTCAGAGAGTTGTGAATCTTTGGAATTCTCTACCCCAATGGGCTGTGGATGCTGAGTCGTTGAGCATATTCAAGGCTGAGATAAATAGATTTATGGACTCTATCTGAGCCATGGCTCAGAGGATAGCACTCTCGCTTCTGCAGCAGCAGGTTGTGGGTTCAAGTCCCACTCCAGAGACTTGAGCACATAATCCAGGCTGACACTCCAGAGCAGTACTGAAGGAGTGCTGCATTGTCGGTGGTGCCATCCTTCAGATAAAACATTAAACCAAGGCCCCATCTGCCCTCACAGATGGACATTAAAGATCCCATGGCACTATTTTGAAGAAGAGCAGGGGAGTTCTCCCCAGTGTCCTGGCCAATATTTATCCTTCAACCAACATCACTAAAGCAAATGATCAGGTCATTATCGCATTGCTGTTTGTGGGACCTTGCTGTGCGTAAATTGGCTGCCGTGTTTCCTACATTACAACAGTGACTACATTTCCAAAGTACTTCATTGGCCTCAAAGCACTTTTGGATGTCCTGAGGTCGTGAAGGGCGCTATAGAAATGCAAGTCTTTCTTTATGGGCAGCATTCTGAGCAGCTTGCCTCGTCGTTGTCTTGGCTGAGACTTTGCACAGTGTGGGGAAACCCAAAGTAAATGGAAAGGGAGAAAATCATTGAGGAGAAAAAAAAGGCAGGTCACGACAAAGATCACTCTGTATTTTGTCTTTGCAGATTGGGTGCAGTAATGATCAGGTTTAATTGACTGCAGGCTGTGTGAGAGTGGTTAGTTTCTGTTCAAAGTATAAACTGAACCTCAAGTACACACATATGGGACCTACTTGTGTCTTTCCTCTTGGAGATTACGATTTGTGATTTGAGCACAGAACAACATTTGCTTCCAGATTCTATCATCAAGAAATGAATTATGTATGAAATTAGGGTTCATCACCACCTTAACAATAATTAGGCCACAAGACCGATTTATGAGCTGAAGAAACTGCACATTATCGAAATGTTTTTTCACCGGAGAATAGAAGAGCTGCTCTCAGTCTCTCTGAGTGACATGTCTTAGTGCACCGGCTGCTTCAACATGCTGCCATCTCCGTCCTTCAAATACCAATTGAGATTAGCTTCCTGTCTGTTACTGCAGGAAATGAAGTTTAATTCCAATGCTAATTAAGTTACTCGCTGATTGGTGATTGAAGACACACTGTGGCTAATTGTCAATTCTTAAAGGTCATATGTAAATATGTCTTGAACTCAAATGTTACAACTGTAAGATTAGAACTTGGGAATTCATGTGGAAGGTGGAGAAAGGGCTATATTTTTAAAATAAAATGTACCGTTTGTGAACTGTGTGAGCAAGAAGGCTGAGATTGGGACCAAATTACAGACCTGTGGCAATCCAAATTGCAACGGTTTTCGGGGTGAAGATACCTTATGGGGAGGAAATCTGCCGTCCTTACCTGGTCTGGCCTATATGTGACTCCAGACCCACAGCAATGTGGTTGACTCTTAACTGCCCTCTGAAATGGCCTAGCAAGCCACTCAGTTGTATAAGGCGGCTCACCACCACCTTCTCGAGGGCAATTAGGGATGGGCAATAAATGCTGGCCTTGCCAGAGACACCCACATCCCATGAACGAATAAAAAAAAGGTGGGGGGTGTGGGGGAGATAGATGGGGGGAGGTGGTGGGGGCAGGGGAACAAGCACACTATCAGATTGGACTAACAAAGCCATTGCTCACTACTCAAAGGGATCTTTATCTTCTAGTTTTACAAATCACGGCACTGTGGCTGCTACAGAATTATTCAGCTGGTGTCCCAGGAAGACAATTGTATTGCAGTATCACATGCAAGAAATGCAAGATTAAAATGATGCCCATTCAAACTGCTGGATAAAAGACCCTATTCCTATGCAATCACAAGATACCTACAGATGAGGAAGGCCATTCGGCCCACCCCAGCTCTACCATCAAGGAAAAACCGAAGTTCCCCCATCTCAATAGCCTCAGATTCTTTGCTGACATTACCCTGCCCCAAAGTCCATTCCATGTATTGATCACTCTCTCTGTGAAGAAGAGTTTTCTGGCCTAGTCCTGAATCTACCTTTCACACTTTGAACCTTTCCTCCCTTCTACTGTCATAGTTTAGCTTGGAGTAGTCTTCTGCATTTACATTTCCATATCGTTTACAATCTTAAACACCTCGGTGTGATTCCCTCACAGTCGCCTTCTTTCAAGGCTGAAAAGCAAAAGTTTCTTAACTGTTTCCTCATAACTCTGACATTAGGGGATGACTCTGCACCATCCTGAAGGTTTGAATGTCTCCCTTGAACTGGGCACAGTACTCCAGGTGCAGTCTGACCAGAACTGGGCACAGTACTCAAGGTGCAGTCTGAACAGAACTGGGCACAGTGCTCAAGGTGCAGTCTGACCAGAACTGGGCACAGTACTCCAGGTGTGCTCTGACCAGAACTGGGCACAGTACTCAAGGTGCAGTCTGACCAGAACTGGACACAGTGCTCAAGGTGCAGTCTGACCAGAACTGGGCACAGTGCCCAAGGTGCAGTCTGACCAGAACTGGGCACAGTGCTCAAGGTGCAGTCTGACCAGAACTGGGCACAGTGCTCAAGGTGCAGTCTGACCAGAACTGGGCACAGTATTCAAGGTGCAGTCTGACCAGAACTGGGCACAGTACTCAAGGTGCAGTCTGACCGTAACTGGGCACAGTGCTCAAGGTGTGCTCTGACCAGAACTGGGCACAGTACTCAAGGTGTGCTCTGACCAGAACTGGGCACAGTACTCAAGGTGTGCTCTGACCAGAACTGGGCACAGTACTCAAGGTGCAGTCTGACCAGAACTGGGCACAGTACTCCAGGTGTGCTCTAACCAGAACTGGGCACAGTACTCAAGGTGTGCTCTGACCAGAACTGGGCACAGTACTCAAGGTGTGCTCTGACCAGAACTGGGCACAGTACTCAAGGTGCAGTCTGACCAGAACTGGGCACAGTACTCCAGGTGTGCTCTGACCAGAACTGGGCACAGTACTCAAGGTGTGCTCTGACCAGAACTGGGCACAGTACTCAAGGTGTGCTCTGACCAAAACTGGGCACAGTACTCAAGGTGCAGTCTGACCAGAACTGGGCACAGTACTCCAGGTGTGCTCTGACCAGAACTGGACACAGTGCTCAAGGTGTGCTCCCGACCAGAACTGGACACAGTGCTCAAGGTTGGTCTGACCAGAACTGGACACAGTGCTCAAGGTGCAGTCTGACCGGAACTGGGCACAGTACTCAAGGTGTGCTCTGACCAGAACTGGGCACAGTACTCCAGGTGTGCTCTGACCAGAACTGGAGACAGTGCTCAAGGTTGGTCTGACCAGAACTGGACACAGTGCTCAAGGTGCAGTCTGACCAGAACTGGGCACAGTACTCAAGGTGCAGTCTGACCAGAACTGGGCACAGTGCTCACGGTGCAGTCTGACCAGAACTGGGCACAGTACTCCAGGTGTGCTCTGACCAGAACTGGGCACAGTACTCCAGGTGTGCTCTGACCAGAACTGGGCACAGTACTCCAGGTGTGCTCTGACCAGAGCTGGGCACAGTACTCCAGGTGTGCTCTGACCAGAGCTGGGCACAGTACTCCAGGTGTGCTCTGACCAGAGCTGGGCACAGTACTCCAGGTGTGCTCTGACTCATGCACTTTACAGTTTACACTTCCTCTAACATGCACCTTATATAAAAAAAAGACTTGCATTTATATAGCGCCTTCCATGACCACCGGACGTCCCAAAGCGCTTTACAGCCAATGAAGTCCTTTTGAAGTGTAGTCGCTGTTGTAATGTAGGAAACGCGGCAGCCAATTTGCACACAGCAAGCTCCCACAAACAGCAATGTGATAATGACCAGATAATCTGTTTTATTGATGTTGATTGAGGAATAAATATTGGGCAGGACACTGGGGATAACTCCCCTGCTCTTCTTCGAAATAGTGCCATGGGATCTTTTACGTCCACTTGAGAGAGCAGACGGGGCCTCGGTTTAATGTCTTATCCGAATGACGTTGATAGGAAATGAAACAAAAAGAGAAAATGCTGGGAACACGCAGTTGAGTTCACGTTTCAGACGCGGACCCTTCTTCAGGACTTTAAAATAACCATTAATCCAGTCATTTCTGTGCCAGATTACAGCTAAAGATTTATACCATGTCAGCAAGGACCGAGCGTAGTTTGGACTGTCTACACCATGCGGTAAACATGAATAAGTTCGTTAAGACAGCTTGGGCCCAGTTTAATATTCATTTGCAGCAGTCATTGCAAATCGTGTTGTACAATTTTTCTCCCTCAATCATACGCTGCCTTAAATTTAGGAAGTAGAACTCATTGCTCCCATTTTCAGGGTTTAAGAACAGTTCTAAGAAAGCTGTATCAAACAGTTGTGTGTCTGTAGGATTGTAGAGTCCCTCTCTTTGCTCTCTGATGATTCCAGCAGCGACCAAAAGGATTGCAAAACCAGAAAACAAAAAACAGGCCATGTTGGTTCCTGGCGTGGAGACCGGTAACACAGCAGGTGCCGGACTCCTGTGGCAGGGGCGAGTCTTGAATCTACCCGCAGACCACCCAAGAACAAAACCACAGGAGAATAGCCGGTAAAACAGATATTAACTGCAGGCTGCATTCAGTCCGTCTTGAACTTTTTTTTAACACAGTATCCCATTAAAGATGACAGGGATGTGACTGTAGAAGTCGTAAATGAGTAACTGGCATCAACTACATTAATTTCAGAGGTTATTTAAAGACTGCATTCATTTCAAGTCACCAAGATACAAGGGAAACATCCAAGGCCTGGCAGAGCGGAGGAGAAGGAGCAGAAGGCTGAACCGAGTATCAGAGGTCAGAGTCATGAGGAAAGGCTGGAAAAACTCTGACTCTTAATGCTTCACAGGGGGGTCAGAGAGGTGTATTGGATGCAAAAAGGTTAATTAGGTGCACTGTTTGAAGTTAAACAATGACTGGAAGACAAGGAGACATTCGTATAAACTGGTAAAAGACAAGTTCAGGACTGATGTCAGGAAGCGCGCTTCTTCACAAAATGTTTTTTAACTTTGGCCGATGGTTTAAAAGAGAGGCATCGATTTCGCCGCCCATCATACACCTCACCTGATTTTTCTTTCCGTTGAAGGGAAGATCGGGTGAGGTGATTCATGGTCGGTCAGTTGGATTTTACACCATCTGCCAAAGTTAAAATAACCCCCAAAGAGTGAGTAATGGTCTTCTGGTGCCGACGTTCTGGAATCATTCAATAGACAGTTCGATACTGTGACTGGGGTACATGGGTGTCGATGGACTATGAGCTAAATCTGTCCTTAGCTTTGTGATTTGCGAGGTGCAATGAGGCCTTTTGAAGGCCTGTGAATCTCGTCATTAAAGGGTTAATTACCTGTCAGCAGCACTACATGTGACCAACAACAGAACCTTCACTTTTGCTGGGAATTGAGTGATGACTTTCTGGCCTGCAGCTACACTCGGCTTCCTGCTGCTGCATTACAGCTATTTTCACTTCTCTTGTTCCATGCCCATAGCCAGAGGATGTTTAGGTGTAGTCTGACACATAGCAAAACAAATTTGGGGCTTTCTTCATGCCAGGCCATAAATCACTTTGCACTTACCCAGCTCTTGGACACACAGAGTTATTGCATCGAGCTCTCTGCACTGTCGTCTTGAGTGTCCAGCACCACTTAATGGGCTGGAATGGCAGGCAGACAGACAAATGTCCCATTTACACACTACAGCAGATCATTGGCGGATTAGCCTGACTGCTAACAAACTAAACGAATCCACAGGTGGCTAAGGATCTGTGTTTACATGGTGCTTAAATGAAAAGTATGTTCATTATAAGTGCGCTTGAGTGGTCAAAATGAATAAATAAATAAAACGGCATAGTCATTTAGAACGCTTGCTTCGCACCTCTGTGGGTGCCTTTGGTTTACCAGTTCTAGACTCAGCCCTTTAGGTTATTTCTATTATTTTTTCAGCGGGTGGGCGGATAAAAGGAATATTTCTCTCAGTCCACCACATCCCGTGAAAGTGCACCTGTCAGTACATTGAGGCATCAGAAATCTTTGGGTCCACACAGGCAGCATTGAGAGGGGCCAACGAGAAACAGAAAGGAGGAATAAAATGGACAAATAAACAGCATTAAAAAAAAAATCCATCATCTACGCCGTATTGGTTGACCTAAAACAAAACATCGAAGATCATGGACTGCTACACCAAAGCAGATGAAAGGGGCATTGAACAGCCTACATTTGGATGAAGCAACAGCTTTCCATTATTATGAATAGCAGGACTATTTCGAGTTCAGAGTTAGAGAGTTAGATATGTAAGCCCCAACCTTCCTCTCAATTTTCAACATCTGGCAAAATGTTCTTTGGATTTTGGAGGTGACCGATAATACGCCTGTCCACATATTCCTGGTGTTAAATTCCTAGCAATTCTGGGCACTTGGCGTCCAGTGTGCTGAGGGCCTCATGGGGGGGAAATTAGAAATCTAAAAGGCCGATGGCATTAGGGAATCCACCAAATTCGAAGCTCAGCCATTTGCTTTATTTTATCTTTAAATCATCAGATCGCGAGCGCACTCTCCCCGCTCCCCAACACCTGAAGAGGGTGCCCCTGCTACGCTCCAAAACAGTGCGGACGCTCACCCCAAATATTTAAATTCCCCCTGACCGCTGGATGTGAGCCAGGGTCAGGGACACAACTGGAGGGCGGGCGGACGGAGGTCGCACCCTCTCAGACTTAGGGTAGCAGAGCGGGGCCAGTGTTGCAAGGTCATCCAGTTGTGCGGACTACAGTGTTGCTTCTATCCATTATCCATACCCTAAATTATTCACATACAACTGTTAATATAGTTTTGCGTGGCATTTCATGCATTCTGGACTATACAAGCTGATAGGAATTACCAGTCAGTGCTGAATATGTATCAAACAACAGTATCTGATATCTAGATATAGGGCTGTCGCTTCAGTGACAGTTTTACTGTGTTTAATAATGGGATGCGAATGTACACTCACCTGTTCTACCAACATGCATCCTTTATATCTGTTATAATTTCAATGCAAATTGAGCACTGGGTAGCTCAGCGGGTAGAGAACTGGAGTGGGTGCTAGGCGGCGTTGCCCAAATCCTAGCAGGGTTCACAGGTTTCATCCTTCCAAAGTGGATATAATGGAGTACCGTATCTTAGGCTGTGGAGGGAGAACAAGAAGCACTATCTCCAATGCTTCTCACACTGTCCCAAATCCTGTCTTCAGGTGTCGGCTGTGGCTCAGTGGTAGCACTCTCGCCTCTGTGTCAGAAGGTCGTGGGTTCAAGCCCTACTCCAAAGACTTGAGCACATAATCTTGTCTGACACTCCAGTGTACTGAGGGAGTTTTGCACTGTCGGAGGTGCCATCTTTGGGATGAGACGTTAAACCGAGGTCCCGTCTGCCGTCTCGGGTGGACATAAGCAATCTCATGGCACTATCAAAGATGAGCAGGAGAGTTCTCTGGGTGTCCTGGCCAACATTTATCCCTCAACCAATATCACTAAAAAAAATTATCTGGTCATTATCTCATTGCTGTTGATGGGAGCTTGCTGTATGCAACCAGGTTGCCGTGTTTCCTACATTACAACAGTGGCTACACTTCAAAATTTTAGCGCCCCGAAAAAGTTAGCGCTGCCACGGCCGATTTTCCCAGGTAGCGCCCCGAGAGGGAGGAGGGGCGCTACTGGAAGCGCTCCGCGTCCCACTTGGGGCGCAGCGAGCCAATATCGCGGCGTTACGTGCCGCGGTACTGGAGGCCTTCCTCCCCTTATTAAAGGGGAGGGGCCTGGCTCAGCGCGTCCCGGCGCCCAGCTGGGCCACCAGGGATCGGGAGTGCTGGCACTCAAGAGGAGTGCTGGGCTCATGGAGAGCAGCCGGCACCCCGCGGGGGGGGCTTCACGGGGGCCGGGGACAGCATCGGGGGCAGGTGCTGGCAGGCGGCCAGCAACAAAAATGGCCACCCGCCACCTCCCCTTTAACTAGCACCGCCCCGGCTGCAGGTAGGCCCCCCTGACCCCGGCGGACGTAGCGTCCGGCGGTAAGTCGGGGGGCACCACCCAATATTACAACCGGGGCGCGAGCGGGGCGCTGCGCACGGCGATGACATCATCGGCGGTGGCGCAGCGCCACGGGGCACTAATGGTTAGCGCCGCCGCTAACCTCCCGCTGAATTTCGCAGGAAGCGTTACGGCGCCGCACCCAGGCGCTAGTTGATTTGCGCTAATGGAAGGCTCAAATCAACTGAATTTAGCCCCCAAGTTCTTTCCTTTGACTCAACAATGGTAGCACTGCCTCATGCTACCATATGGTGTTGACGAGATAAACCTCTATCTTTCTCCTTCTCTCTCACTCTCTTTCCAATAGAACTGAAACCATTGAAATTGTGAACACTGTATTGTAGAGTTTGTGCTGCAGCAGACATAAAAATGTTGCTGTCGCCAACATGAGAAAATGTCGAAAGTTGTTTTCTGTGTGGCTTCGGCATGAATTGATTGTCCCCCAAACCTCCCCAGTGTAGTGACACCAGTCTATTTTAATGCTGTATTATCGCACCATCTCTGTGAAGTGTTTTTCATACTTCACAGAAGTTATGGTGTAATTGAGAGCTCGGCAGTGTGAAAAAATACTTCTGTTTCCTGCATCCCAGAAAAAAATCACAAAGCACACTTGCACAAGAGACATGCTTCCAGGAGCCAGTCAGATGCCCAGCCCTTCTCCCGCCCTCAGCTAACTGCTTACTTTCTGAAATTGGTGTTGGGAAGGGAATTTTCTGATGTGGACAAACCCGATTTCTCTTTATATTTACTGCACTGAAGAAGAATTGGAGCCTGAAGTTAGGAACAGGAGTGGGCCATTCAGCCCTTTGAACCTACTCTGCCATTCAGTTAGATCATGGCTGATCTGTACCCCAACTTCATTATACGCCTTTGCTCATATCCCTTGATACCCTTACCTAACAAAAACCATCGATTTCAGTCCTGTAAGCTCCAATTGTTCCAGCATCCACTGCCTTTTGGGGAGAGAATTCCAGATTTCTACTACTCTGTGCGAGAAGGCACCAGGTCCAAATAAAGAAAGAACTTGCATTTATATAGCACCTTGCATGTCTTCAGTACTTCACAGCCGAATAATTACTTTGAAGTGTAGTCACATTTGTTAAGTAGGGAAACGTGGCAGCACACAGCAAGATCTCACAAACAGCAAATTAAATAAATGACCAGTTAATCTGTTTCAGTGCTGTTGGTTGAGAGGTAAATGTTAGCCAGACACCAAAAGAACTCCCTGCTCCTCTTCGAATGGCGCCATGGGATCTTTTACTTACACACGAACAGGCAGAGTCTCGGTTTAACATCCCATCCAAAAGATGACACCTCCTTCAATGCAGCACTCCTTCGGTAGTGCACTGAAGTGGTCAATCTCAATTATATACTCAAGTGTCTGAAGTGAGGCTTGAACACACAACCTTCTGCCTAAGAGATGAGAGTGATACTACTGCGCCAAGCTAACACCGTGATAATGTTTGTGAGTGTTCAATGAAGTAAAGGATCAACTGGGGGGGGGAGTCTTGGCAGAGATTTTCAATAGTTCATTTTAGGCAGAAAGAGAATCAAAGGATGAGATGTCAGTAAATGTTACATTGATTTTAAAGATCGAGTAATGTGTGACTAGTTGCCGAGTTCAACCACCACATCCTGAACCATGATAGCTGGAGCAGAGAGTTAATTGGCTCAAGTGTGACCTGCCCATTGGTACCTGAGTATCACTTTTCCAAGGCTTTCTGGGCTTCTAGCAAACACAACAGTCAGTTTCCCAAGCTCTCTTCCTTTTGACACTTACCTCCAGCTGCATTCGGTTGTGCTCCATATTGTATACAAAAAAAATGCACCAAAAATTGGATCAACGCAGCTGTAATTCATTCTTCAGGTACCCCCTCACAGGGCTCCTAAAAGGATTAATTGGAGCCTTGACTATTTCACCATTCATTTCCATGATTGTTCTGGAGTCTATCCCATCTGCTGCAGGCACTGTGCATGCATAGAATGCCTTGTGAAAGGGTAATTTTGTCATGAGGACAAGCTGAAATAATTCCATTTATTCTTCTTATAGAAAAGCAAATCGAAGCTAGACTTGATGCAAATATTTAAATTAATGAAGACAATTAACAAAATGATGCGTGGGGGCCATTTGTGTTAAGGCTGGAATGTAGACAAAGTGGCACAAGTTGAAAATTAGGAAATGACTGGAAAAGGAAGGTGAAGAAATATTTTCTGTTGTAAGATTATAAATTGAAGGTGAGTGAAGATTGAATCAGTGAAGTTCTCCGTAACACATGCTTTACTGAACCTTTTTATTCTGTTACATATTTACAAGGCAATGTTAGCCAAAGTCTTCAACAGATAAAAGCATATGTAGACTGCTGGACTGAATTCTGACCCTAATACTTCAAACAGGCAAAGATTTGTTTATAAATTGAAGAGGGGATTTTGCTTATACAATAGACCCAACATCAGGCAGTTAAGGAATCTGACACAAGCCTGCCATGAGTTACCTTATCTATGAATTAACCCGAACTGGACCATTTGGACTATCTTACCACTCGTTTAGCACTCATTCTTAGGATTCAAGGATCCTAGTCCAATCAGACCACAAGTGAAAGGTCATTTGTCATTAGGACAAGCTAAGATAATTCATTTTTATCCTAATAGAGTGATAATGAAAAGCAAATTGAAGCTAGACGATGCAAATATTTAAACTAATGAAGACAATGTACAAAATGATGATTGGAGGCCATTTGTGTTAAATCCAGAATGTAGAACAAAGTGACACAAGTTGAAAATGACTGGGAAAAGGAAGATTATAAATGGATGGTCAGTGGAGATTGAATCAGTGAAGTAATTTAGAAAAGTGCAGCTCAGATAGAGAGGATTGAAGGCAGAAGGCTTAGAGTATGGTAGATGAATACTGAGATACTGATGCACAGAAATAGTAAATTCCAATTTTTAGAAACGGGAAAATGCCATTACACCAACAAGCCAGCCCCTTTTGATAAATCTCACCCCCACCTGCTTTCTAACCAGATCCCTCACTCCCTTCTCTCTAGAAATGTACCCAGTTGTCTCTTGAACCCTTGATCTTCGTACTGTCCACTTCATTAGTCCACTTGGTCAACTTGCTGGTTGCAGCTAATCAAACATATAGGGGGAAAAATTCAGTTGGTTTGCGCCTCCCGTTAGCGCCTTAAGAGGGCGTTAATGGGGCGCAAAGCAACTAGCGCCCGGGCGCGGCGATATCTGCGCCTCTCGCGAAATTGACCAGACATTTTGCGGCGGCGCTAAACACTACCGCCACGATCTCCTGCGCCGGCAGATCGTGATGTCAGTCGAGTGCACAATGCCCCGGTAGCGCCCCGGAGCAGATATTGAGTGGTGCCCCCTGCCTTACCGCCTGCCGCTAGCAACGACAGGTTGAGGGGAGCGTTTTGCAGTCAGGAAGGGACTGGGGGGAGTGCTATTTAAAGGCGAACGCTTCCTGCCTTTTTTTGTTGGTGACATTTTTGCACCACGCATTCAGAGAGAGAGAGAGAGACTTCTGGAGAGATTCAACGCTGTGTGAAGGAGTTTTGGGTACTGAGCAGCACTTTGCAGGTTCATTTTGATTTGCCCTTCCTTGCATCTATTTAGAAGAGACTGTGGGGGCTGCACTCTGAGCTCTTTCCCTGGTTCTCTCCATTGTTCTTTCCAGAGATTTGATGTACAGGTCTCTCCAGGCCGAGATTCAAGGCTGCAATGAGCAAGATGTGGATGGAGAGCAAGATCAACCCTCCCCTTTAAGAACTGGCCGGCGCCATTGTGTCTGTGTTCCATTGCTGACTGACATCACATGAGCTTCGCCAGCGCTCTGAGGTAGCGCCTCGCTCCTCGGCCTTTGCGCCTTAAGACAGGTGTGTAGCGCCTGATTTAGCGCTCCAATCACCTCCAGGGGCGATAAAAGCCAAGTTTGCAGTCGGAGGCGATAATTAGCGCCAGGCGCTAAACTTTGCGCACAGCCGATAATTGCGCCCCAAACAGGGCGATACTGAATTTTTCCCCCATGGATTATAAAGGAGCAAGTTAAGTGGGCCAGATGAAATTTTTAATTCCTGAACTATTTACTTAGTATTGAAGGGCTGGCAAGATGCCTGGTCCTATCAGGGTGAACTGTGTTTTTTCCTCTTTCATTCTCACTTCCGCCTCATTCTCCATTTGGCAGCCTGGGCAAGGACTTGTTGAAATTTCATCAACTGTGTTGGTATGTTTGAGTGATGAGAAACAAGGGGCCTGAAGTGAGGAGCTCACGCTCTGATAAAATAAATGTAATGATTGCTTTAATAATCTCACTTATTTTTTAAGATGCTGTGGTAAAATATCAGTACAAAGGAGGCAGTATGGCAAGTGCAACTTGATGGGTACCAGGCAGGAAGAATGATAAAATGATATCAACAGTTGGGGGGCTACTAGTTGTGCACTATTAATCCTCTCTTTATTTTTCCTGCCCATTAACATTCTAGTTCATGTTTTGAAATGGTCACTAAATAGTTATAGAGGGAAAGAAAAATAAATACAATCGCCCTCTTGTTATTCCGAAGGTTCTGAATGAATGTTTAGTTCTGCACTTTGACATGGCCGCTGTCAATCACGGGGCGTTCTTAATTGCCACAGGGAAAGTTATAAACTTTTTAAAATTCCAAACCCGTTGTGTAATTGCGGTGCTGTACACCAGAACAGTGCAAAGCTGAGGGAGTTAATTGCGGACTTCAAATAAAGCATAATGAGAGCTGAACAGCACAGTGATGTGTAACTGTGAAGCCCTCGAGGGATCTGGAGACTTGAGTGGTGGAAACAGTCAGTTTTATAGGCAAAATTAGGATGTAGCATGTGGACAATAAGGTCATTCTTATTTAACGGCGAGCTGCGACCTGTAGTTTGTTAATTCAGAGGGAATCCAAATAAACCCTGAAAACGGTTGTGACGAAAGTGTGTTCTTTTTTTTTTATTATCCATAATGAAGGATTACTCTGCTCGCAGAGAGGCCAGAAAGATGCTAACTCTTCAACCTTGAAAGGAGGAGAAAGAGAGGGGACCTTCCAGAGGTATATAAGGTGCTAAATGGAATAGAAAAAGTTAATCCGGTCCACTGTTTGAAGTTAAACAGCAAGTGCAAGACAAGGGGACATAGTTAAACTGGCAAGTTTCAGGACTGATATCAGAAAGCAGTTCATGCAAAGAGTGATTAATTCTGCGGCTGGTTTTCAAGTAGGTGCAGTGCATTAAGTAGAACCACTTTGCAGAATAGTCATCAGATATTCGTTTGGCCACACAAGTCTAAATTTCACTCCCTTTGATTTGAAAAGGGGGATCAAAACCCAAAAGAAATGATATAAAAAGACTGTGCTAACTTCCAGAGTCACTGCCAGCTACCCAACGGGAAGCAATGCTATAATTAATATACAGTAGCAGAAATAATGTGCTCCTAAGTCAGAAACTGATGGTCTTGTGGACCCTTAAGATCCCTAGTTTGAAAACTCGTACTCAGTGTGAATGTGGAAAGTGGTCACCCCTGTACATTTATCCAAACTGAAGAATTTATGACAGGATGGTCCAAAAATTCGGCCGTTCTCGGGTGAGTACACAGTCCATACTCACCCGTATTGCTTTCCGAAGTTCCGGTTTCCTGCATGCACTGCGCATGCGCGGGAAACCGGAACTTCCGGTATGGTGAAGGGGGTGGTTCCTAGGTGAACCGCGTGCACGCTAGAGGCTGCGCGCACGCAGCACACTTAGATTTTTTTTCAGGTTTCTACGCGAGGGTAAGTATTGAAGATTCTACGCTAATAAAAAGGAGGCGTAAGACCCCTTTTGAACAAGGTAAGTGGTTAATTAAGTATAATTTTAATTTTTTTCAACAGGTTTATCTTTTTTAGATACTTTAAAGAAAGGTAAGTTTATTTTTATAACTTTTAAAAAGTATTTTGATTTTTTCAAAAATTTAATTTTTGTTTAAAGTGGTTAATTTATTTAACTATAGTTATTTTATAAATGTGATGGGTTTTTTAAAATTTATTTTAAGTTTAGCTGTTCTTTTGGGGCCGATTTCAATTCACAGATTTGACAGGTCTCCTGTCAAATCTATGAATGAAAGATGGTCTGCTGCCATTGGCTCTCCATGGCCCACGTGATCCCAGGGGACGCATCGCACTAACTGCGCCCCTGGAACACGCAAGCACTGCGCGCCGGCACTTGGGAGAGGCCCAGGACCCGAAGTTCCTGTGGGCCCAAACGGCAGGCGCGGTGGGTAAGAGCGCGCGCGATCCTTACCCCCGCGGCAAGCCGGCCACGCGAATTTCTAGGCTGATGTCTTTATCTGGAACTGCACAAGTCACTGTGTGCAGAACCATTTTAATTGATTTTTCTTTTGCAAGTTTCCTCCTCTCTTCTTAAGATACGGATAAGTTAAGATATAGATCAGCCATGATTTAATTGAATGGCGAAGCAAGCTCAAGGGGCTGAATGGATTACTCCTGTTCCTATGTTTCTACCTCCACTCATGTGTAAACCCTGCAGATGAGTATTGGCGGACTATTCATCCATGTTAGACATCTTCACCTGACATCCAATTGTGCACTTCCAGCAAGGGGTCACCAGTTGGTGATCAGGAGTGAGAACTCTCGTGCATCTTCCACTCCTCAATCCAGGGGCACAATTGCAGCACCCCTACTGCCTCTCCTCCCAGGGTCAGCTAATTCAGCACAGACACAGGATTAAACCTCAAACATCCTGCTCCATGGGGCTCAACTGCTCACTGAATAAAATGACTCCGCTTCTGGGAAAGCAGGGAATCACTTTAGCTGTTAGCGTGCCATGGACACATTTACTTCTGCAGGCACAATAATGTCCTTTGGGCTGCTGGTGGTGAGTATGTTCATCTGTCGGCAGAACCTGCTGTTTTTCCGTGTTCGGGATTTGCCGGGTAAAAGCCATGGATGCAACAAGGTCAATTCTGGACTTTCAATTGGCTGTAATAATGGGAATTAAAGGCCAATTTTATGCACTACTAGCTGGGAGCCTTATCAACTGGCAGTGCTAAATGGACATTCAGGCAGGCAGTGCCCACGACTTCCCCACGTTGATTTTAATGGTCGGAAAATTGTGAGCAATACCTCCCTGAATTCCTGTCATGTTCTGCTAGCGGATGAGAGATTTGAAAGTGTATACAAGGATCATATAAGTATCCTATAAATATATACAATATAAAAATATCAAACTTGTCTATTCATTTAGATTCTAAAACCAGCACAAACCGCCTTCATTAAATCTGCAGTTTTCCTTCAATACGACAGCTCAAGCCAATTTCATATAAATAAATGAACGTGGAAATTCAGATTTACATTCTATCGCAAGTCAAACCCAAAAGAGTTCCCTGAGATTCTGCTGTAATGAAGTATTCATGTGGAACGATATTTCGATCAAAATTACATGCACAGCTGCTTCCAAGATTGGGAAGTATTTTTTCAGTGAATTAAGCAGGTAGGGTTCTGGTTACTGATT
The DNA here is from genome assembly GCA_030390025.1 of Squalus acanthias. Classification (NCBI taxonomy): domain Eukaryota; kingdom Metazoa; phylum Chordata; class Chondrichthyes; order Squaliformes; family Squalidae; genus Squalus; species Squalus acanthias. Next base: position 185,705 of record JASTWF010000467.1, read on the forward strand.
CTGATATTTTACTGCCAGAGTACTCTTTAACAGTTCCAATGATGAGAAAAGAGCAGCAGGCATAGAGCGACATGTTGTGCGGATCTGAGGTTGCAGTTATTAACAAGAACCCAACAGTGAGACTCGTGAACCGCAAACTTTTTCCCATCTTGTGGAAAGAAAGTGATGCGACAGGGCTCTGCCAACAAAGAGCTAGACTACGAGTATCACAATGATGGTACAATTTGGGAGCTGTGATAAGTTCCTGTTGCCAGTCATAAACCCAATTACTGAACACCGAGCGGGAGACGCACGACTTCCAACTCTGTGGTTTCTCTCCGTGTTAGTAACAGGAGGCAGGGCTGCAGGGCCCTTTTAAACTGAAGTCAACGTGGTTTCCATTTGAACTTTAAATGTAACTGGGTTGGGGAACAGTTGCATATTTGACAATTGCACATTTGTGTGCCAAGTCACACGCACAGCATGAAGTGCAGCTTCGACTTATGCTGACCAAGGCAGGATTAGACCATAAAATTACACACAGGCAAGATGAATAGTTCTGTTAAAACTATGCTCCACAAAAAAGCAGCTTTAACTAAAGTTGCATTATAACTCCAGAGACCACCCCCCCTCCCCCCTCCTTGAATGGAACAGTTTTGCACCAATTGAGTTTATAGGGGAGATTTACCCGCATCACCCCCACCCCCCACCCACCCAGTGTTGGAGGGAGCACTGCACCCAAAGTACAAGGTTTCTGTTCAGGCCCAGGATCACTGGGATTTCCTACCCGAAACCATTAGTGTGGCTCGGGGCATCCCTGCTGCAGGCCCAACCCTGGGCAGGGCCGAGCACTGGCAGAAAGGGGAGAAAATTTAAGCATAGATGCCGGCCACTCGTGTGTTAGGCCTTCGAGATTGGGGTCTTCTGGCTGATGAGCTTCTTGTTCCTTATCTCTCTTACTCTATTCAACAAGGACCAGTCATCTGCATGTTTTCATCTGGGGTACCCAATAGATATTGGAGCAGGAAAATGAGGCAGGAGACGAGGAAAGCTCCCTCTCCCCTCACTAGCATGGCTGCAATGGGCCTACACCTACTGCAGGCACAGCCCCATCAACAGCCACAACCCCACCCAAGGGAAGCCAGGGAAATCCTGGTGCAATGTGAAAGGGGCAGGGACCTGGCCAAACAGGCTCCAGCCCTTTTTCTGACATTTGCACCTGGGGAAACGGATATACCCCAGGGGCAAGGCTGAGGAAAATCAGTCCTTCTGATTCCAGTTTGGTGTCAAACTTGGTCTAGAAAACGTTCAGGGGGTCCATTGGACCACCTGAGCACTTAGCTTCAGACTCTCCTGCCCGTGCTTCCTAAATACTTAACATTCTGTCGCTGGGAGAAGATATCTGCGTGGCCGTATAAGCACGCGTGCAAAGAGCTCTGTCCTGGGCAGGAGAATTCCTGCTGGACCCTCACGGCATCAACCAGGAACTGGTCGTCTGGAGCCAGGATGTAGGAATACATCTAAAAGAAAATTGGTGACTTTCAATCCACTGGAGCCCGTTTGCATTTGCTACGCTCATAATGGTTGACCTCTTAAGCGAGCTTGCAGCATCGTTAGGTGAATAAAGTGTGGAAAGGTTTGCGCAGGACTGACTTACTGCTCTCCGTCACTAGGTGTCGCCAGTATTCTTTGTATATGGCTTATTGTACAGTGTTCTTCGGGTGCACTGGAGGTAACTAGTGTTGGAGAAAGGTTGCTCCATGTCTTTTAAAACAAGTAGCTGTGTATATAGGGTTTGGTGCAACTAACAAGAATTTTACAGTTTATTTGGGTTGGTGGGATAGTTATGTTACACCAATCATTGCATGCTGTTGCACCAAACATGGTTTTGTGCATTCCACTGGAGTTGTGTACCCACAAACCGTTAACTCACTGCCGGTAGATAAAGACTTCGGGTGGATAGCCGCATTATCTTCATTCATGTGAATAAGCCAATAACTCCGTCAGGAAAGATTAACTGTAATGTTGGCCGCCCACCTCTGGATTATGATAGCAAACTTGAGTAGATTGGGCCTTTACTCTCTGGAGTTTAGAAGAATGAGAGGTGATCTCATTACAACATAAGATTCTGAGGGGGATTGACAGGGTAGATGCTGAGAGGTTTGTTTCCCCTGGCTGGAGAGTCTAGAACTAAGGGTCACAGTCTCAGGATAAGGGTCGGCCATTTAGGACTGAGATGAGGAGGAATTTCTTCACCATGAGGGTTGTGATTCTTTGGAATTCTCCACCCCAAAGGGCTGTGAATGCTGAGTCTTTGAGTATATTTAAGGCTGAGATAGATAGATTTTTGGACTCTAGGGGAATCAAGTGATATGGGGATCGGACTGGAAACTGGAGTTGAGGTCGATGATCAGCCATGATCTTATTGAATGGCGGAACAGGCTTGAAGGGCCGTGTGGCCTACTCCTGCTCCTAATTCTTTTGTTCTTATGTTCTTAAACTCTCTTTGGCTATTAGTATTCATTCCCCTCAGTAGTGATTCAGTCTCCACTGGGGGAAACCAGGCGCTGTGGGTCATCGGCAGCAGCAGAATTGTATTCCACCACAATCTGTAACCTCATGGACCGGAATATCCCTCACTCTCCCATTACCATCAAGCCAGGGGACCAACCCTGGTTCAATAAGGAGTGTAGAAGAGCATGCCAGGAGCAGCACCAGGCGTACCTGAAAATGAGGTGCCAACCTGGGGAAGCTGCAACACATGCATGCTAAAAAGCAGAAGCAGCATGCTATAGACAGGGCTAAGCAATCCCACAATCAATGGATCAGATCAAAGCTAATCCCACAATCAATGGATCAGATCAAAGTTCTGCAGTCCTGCCACATCCAGTCGTGAATGGTGGTGGACCATTAAACAACTAACGGGAGGAGGAGGCTCCATGAATATCCCCATCCTCAATGATGGTGGAGCCCAGCACGCGAGTGCAAAAGACAAGGCTGAAGCATTTGCAACCATCTTCAGCCAGAAGTGCCGAGTGGATGATCCATGTCGGCCTCCTCCTGAGGTCCCCACCATCACAGAAGCCAGTCTTCAGCCAATTCGATTCACTCCACGTGATATCAAGAAACAGCTGAGCGCACTGGATACAGCAAAGGCTATGGACCCCGACAACATCCCGGCTATCGTGCTGAACACTTGTACTCCAGAACTAGCCATGCCTCTAGCCAAGCTGTTCCAGTACAGCTACAACACTGGCATCTATCCGACAATGTGGAAAACTGCTCAGGTATGTCCTGTCCACAAAAAGCAGGACAAATCCAACCCGGCAAATTACCGCCCCATCAGTCTACTCTCAATCATCAGCAAAGTGATGAAAGGTGTCATCGACAGTGCTATCAAGCGGCACTTAATCGCCAATAACCTGTTCACTGATGCCCAGGCTTCCGCCAACACCACTCAACTCCCGACCACATTACAGCCTTAGTCCAAACATGGACTAAGGAACTGAATTCCAGAGGCGAGGTGAGAGTGACTGCACATCAAGCAGCATTTAACGGAATGTGGCATCAAGGAGCCCTAGTAAAACTGAAGTCAATGGGAATTGGGGGGGAAACGCTCCACTGGCTGGAGTCATACCTAGCACAAAGGAAGATGGTTGTGGTGGTTGAAGGTCAATCATCACCGCCCCAGGACATCGCAGCAGGAGTTCCTCAGGGCAGTATCCTAGGCCCAACCATCTTCAGCTGCTTCATCAATGACCTTCCCTCCAACATAAGGTCAGAAATGGGGATGTTCACTGATGACTGCACAGTGTTCAGCACCATTCACAACTCCTCAGATAATGAAGCAGCCCATGCCCGCATGCAACAAGACCTGGACGACGTTCAGGCTTGGGCTGATAAGTGGCAGGTAACATTCGCGCCACAGAAGTGCCAGACAATGACTATCTCCAACAAGCGAGAGTCTAACCACCTCCCCTTGACATTCAACGGCATTACCATCGCCAAATCCCCCACCATCAACATCCTGGGGTCACCATTGACCAGAAGCTTAACTGGACCAGCCACATAAATACTGTGGCAACAAGAGCAGGTCAGAGGCTAGGTATTCTGCGGCGAGTGTCTCACCTCCTGACTCCCCAAAGCCTTTCCACCATCTACAAGGCACAAGTCAGGAGTGTGATGGAATACTCTCCACTTGCCTGGGTGAGTGCAGCTCCAACTACACTCAAGAAGCTCGACACCACCCAGGACAAAGCAACCAACTTGATTGGCACCCCATCCACCACCTTAAACATTCACTCCCTCCACCACCGGCGTACCGTGGCTGCAGTGTGTACCATCTACAAGATGCACTGCAACAACTCGCCAAGGCTTCTTCGGCAGCACCTCCCAAACCCGCGACCTCTTCCACCTAGAAGGACAAGGGCAGCAGGCGCATGGGAACACCGCCACCTCCAAGTTCCCCTCCAAGTCACACACCATCCTGACTTAGAAGTATATCGCCGTTCCTTCATCGTCGCTAGGTCAAAATCCTGGAACTCCCTACCTAACAGCACTGTGTACCTTCACCACACGGATCAAGAAGGCAGCTCACCACCACCTTCTCAAGGGCAATTAAGGGTGAGCAATAAATGTTGGCCTTGCCAGCGATGCCCAGATCCCATAAACGAATAAAAAAAAAACAAAGTGGTCAGGCTTGCTGAACAGACATGTGGGCCAGGAGCTCCCACATCCAGTGATCCTGCATGTAAGTAAGGGCCTTTAGCTACAATACGTGATTATCTAGAAGGTTAAGGAAAATTTAATAGAGGTGTTCAAAATCATGAGGGGTTTTGACAGAGTAAATAAGGAGAAACTGTTTCCAGTGGCAGGAGGGTCAGTAACCAGAGGACACAGATTTAAGATAATTGGCTAAAAATCCAGAGGGGAGATGAGGAGTACTTTTTTACACACCGAGTTGTTATGATCTGGAATGTACTGCCTGAAAGGGTGGTGGAATCAGATTTACCAGTCATTTTCAAAAGGGAATTGAAATAAATACTTGAAAAGGAATAAATTGCAGGGCAGTGGGGAAAGAGCAGGTAAGTGGGACCAATTGGATAGCTCTTTCAAAGAGCCGGCACAGATACGATTGGCCGAATGGCCTCTTTCTGAGCTGTATGATTTTATGATCTAATCTTTGAGCAGAAGTTCCACCTGGTATTAGTTTAGCCTGCTTCCAGTGGGGGTTGAAGTTAAGTTGTATTCTTAAAATAGGCAGAGGGCTTATAGGTGGGGGATGGGAGGCTGGCAAGTAAATGTAAAATTAATAATGTGGGTTGCTTTTAATTGCAGTCTGTAATGGTTGAAGCGGCACAACATGAAATACGGCATGCCAAGGAAATCAGTTGGCAAAAGAGCCAGACTGGCCACACCCGCCATTATGTCACCAGCTGTATCTGCAGACCCTGGTACACCTAATCATAATAACATAAGAATTAGAAGCAGGAGTAGGCCGTACGGCCCCTCGAGCCCGCTCCGCCATTCAAAAAGATCATGGCTGATCTTCGACCTCAACTCCACTTTCCTGCCCAATCCCCATATCCCTTGATTCCCTTAGAGTCCAAAAATCTATCGATCTCAGCCTTGAATATACTCAACGACTGAGCATCCACAGCCCTCTAGAGTAGAGAATTCCCAAGATTCACAACCCTCTGAGTGAAGAAATTTCTCCTCATCTCAGTCCTAAATGGCCGACCCCTTATTCTGAGACTATGCCCCTTAGTTCTAGACCCGCCAGCCAGGGGAAACAACCTCTCATCATCTACCCTATCAAGCACTCTCAGAATCTTACATGTTTCAATGAGATCACCTCTCAATCTTCGAAACTCCAGAGCCCATTCTACTCAATCTCTCCTCATAGGCCAACCCTCTCATCCCAGGAACCAATCCAGTTAACCTTCGTTACACCCCCTCTAAGGCAAGTATATCCTTCCTTAGGTACGGAGACCAAAACTGCACACAGTACTCCAGGTGTAATCGGGCAATGACCGAGCACCACATCCACCACATGGAGGCAGTTGCAAAGCTGAGCCATCCACTGTGAGGAGCCTTGCAGCCAACCTCCACCACAGGGGCAGCAAGGTCACTTCCTCCTTCAATTTTTATGCCTTCAACTTCTTCCAGGTTAGCATCGGGATCATCTTCTTCCAGGATAGCATCAGGACTATCAGCTAAAGTGCTGTCTACAGATATATTTAACAGGTGGGCTAATGCATGGATGAGCAAGGCCAGCACTTTCCATCTCCTTACCCACTGAATAGCAAACGGAATATGACACAGCTGCCCAATTTAGACCCATTGCTGGACATCGTAAAGCACAGGGCATCATTGATGTTGTACAAATGGTTATTCGAGCATCAGATTTCTGCTTCCACTTGTTTATCCTCACCTGTGCATTGCGCTCACCCAGTGCTATCTTCTTAAGCTTACAAAATGCATCGCCCGGGTGCGTATAGGCGTTGCTGGTGCTTGCTGATGTTGGTGAGTGAGACGTACAGAGGCACATGAGGCGCTGTCGTGTTTGAGTCGCTGGCAGGCTGCTCATCCCGGCCTACAGTGATAGAATAGGAACACATGTTAGAATGCTGACTCCAAGAGACTCTTTCAAAGAGAGCTTACACTGCAAGTTAGCGCGTGATATTTTCGTGGTTGTCGGTGTCTGTCATCGAGAAGGAGTACAACACATAACAAGCGCAGATTTTGAAGGGCCTCCGTATCATCAGTCATTAGATTTTCTTCCCGGAAAGTAGTATCCCGGTGCTCTTCATCATCTTGTCATAGAAACATAGAAACTAGGAGCAGGAGTAGGCCATTCGGCCCGTCGAGCCTGCTCCACCATTCAATACGATCATGGCTGATCATCCAAATCCAGTACCCTGTCCCTGCTTTCTCACACAGAATCCCCATCGAGCCTGCACCGATACATATCCCACCCTATCCCCGTAACCCCACGTATTTAATTCCCCCTAACATATCCCATCCTATCCCTGTAACCCCACATATTTAATCCCGACCTAACACTAAGGGTCAATTTATCATAGCCAAATCAACCATTTTTGGACTGTGGGAGGAAACCGGAGCACCCGGAGAAAACCCACGCAGACACGGGGAGAATGTGCAAACTCCACACAGACAGTCACCCGAGGCCAGATTCGAACCCGGGTCCCTGGCGCTGTGAGGCACCAGTGCTAACCACTATGCCACCGTGTTGCCCTGAGCTGAGGGGATGCCTCCAGCTTCACCACTTCCTACTCCAGAAAGAGGGAAACCCTCCTCACACCCACTCACGCAACAGCACCTTCACTTCACAATCAATCAAACTGGTGGGATTTGAGTCTATGTGCTGCTGCATCACCTGCCCTCTTATTCTAGCTCCTTCGCATCTTTGATAAGTGATAGATCTTCACAGCTACTGACCTCATTTAATTAAGCAAATTTATTTTACAAGAGATGATCAAGATATATATAGTGTGTGTGACCTATACACTTAAATACATATACACATATATACACAGATGGTAGAAATCTTGAATCTCGTAATTTAAAGCTAAGCTTTCTTTTGTAGAAACCTTTTGTATACACAGTATTTATTTTCATCTATTTCTTACCATTGCGGGTGCTCCCACTGGCTCAGACTCTTCTTTTGAGAACTTCAAGCAGACTCCTAAGATTTGTACCACTACAGATCTTTAAATATCCCTGAAAGTGGTTAACAGGACTTCCTGGATTTTGAATAACTGTCGACCACTGTTTAAAAAAAATTAACGGGCCATCATACTACCACGTTTCAGGAGTTTTTGATCTTTATTTCTTCACAGAAAGGATTTGGGAATGAGTTATGTTTAAGTGTTGTGTTGTAAAATAAACTGAACTCACATAGGTTTTTAAAAAAAAAATTAACAGACTGCAGGCATTGAAGTTGTGCATTAAATCCAGACGAGCTGGTTTGCGGAATGTCAGGCTCACTGTCTACTTCAGAGACAGTGAGAACCATTGACTCATCCCAGACTCATTAAGCCCAGAAGGCCCCGATTCATTTTGAGACTCAAAGGAGGTTTTCCTTAAACTTGCACCTTAAGGAGGGGGCCCGGGGTCGGGGGGAGGCGAAGGTGAAGTAGACGATTTTACTGATGCACCTACTGCCGAATTACTGAATGGAGAAGTCAGAGGGACAAACTTCCCGCTGGCTTGGAACGCGGAGAGAAAAGGACATAGACATGGGGCTCTCAGTCAGCCAGCTAAATCTGGGGAAGGAAGGATGGCCTAAAAAGGGGAACTCAACTCCAGAGCCTGACAGAATCAGGAGGCTGGCCAGGAAAACTTAAGCAAGCCCATTAATCGGGAGAATTAATGCTTTTCTTGCTCTTGAGGAACGATCTGTAGCTAGTTGGACTGAGCTGATATTTGATGATGACTGTTACTCTGAAGATTCATTTGCTGTCTTTGAAGTAAAACAGCTTAAAAACGTGTAACGAGCCTCATCTTAGTGAAGTGTTTCAGTCCGCCGTCAGAAAGATTGGGCAAGATTGGGGTGCTTGTGAAAGACGCAATATCCAGTTCCAATCTCAAGGGGGTCCTATTCTTACACTCCCGAGTTACACCATCGTATAGTCCGATATTGTGCAGTATGGGCACACCCCTGAACAGACTGCTATGGGCATGACCAGCATTGCTGTACCTGAGAGAATATCTAACACAGACCCTCAACGTAAGTAACTTGGTGTTTCCCCCCATGCCATTCACACAACTGAATGAAACTTGCAACTTTACTGTCAAGTTAAGCTTGGTACAAGATTCTGACTGCAGTGGCTCCTAAACTCAGATTGAAAGGGACAGCCACCAAAACCAAAACGAGACAAATTGTTTTGCCACCATGTCAGCACCTCATCACCTGGAACTCTATGTCTTACATGGTGAGGTTCAAATGTATATTTATCCCTCGCCTGCTGAATTAGGAGTATTAGACGTGCGGGAAACTCTTGGCCATTGATGCCCTTATATTAAAAGCTTAACCTGCTCCACAGTGGCACTTAATAAGAACATAAGAAATAGGAGCAGGAATAGGCCACTTGACCCCTCGAGCCTGCTCCGCCATTCAATAAGATCATGGCTGATCTTGGGCTCAAAGCCACTTCCCTGCCCGCTCCCCATAACCCTTCACTCCCTTATCTTGCAAAAATCTGTCTATCTCCACCTTAAATATATTCAATGACCCAGCCTCCACGGCTCTCTGGGGCAGAGAATTCCACCGATTTACGACCCTTAGAGAGAAGAAATTCCTCCTCATCTCAGTTCTAAAAGGGCGACCCTTAATTCTGAAACTATGCCCCCAAGTTCTAGATTTCCCCACGAGGGGAAACATCCTCTCTGCATCTACCTTGTCGAGCCCCCTCAGTATCTTATATGTTTCAATAAGATCACCTCTCATTCTTCTAAATTCCAACGAGTATAGGCCCAACCTGCTCAACCTTTCTTCATAAGTCAACCCCCTCATCTCTGGAATTAACCATGTGAACCTTCTATGAACTGCCTCCAATGCAAGTATATCCTTCCTTAAATAAGGAGACCAAAACTGTACGCAGTGCTCAAGGTGAGGTCTCACCAATACCATGTACAGTTGTAACAGGACTTCCCTGCTTTTATACTCCAACCCCCTTGCAATAAAGGCCAACATTCCATTTGCCTTTTTGATTACTTGCTGTACCTGCATGCTAACTTTTTGTGTTTCATGCACAAGGACCCCCAGGTCCCTCTGAACTGTAGCATTTTGTAATCTCTCTCCATTTAAATAATAATTTGCTTTTTTATTTTTCCTGCCGAAGTGGATAACCTCGCACTTTCCCACATTATACTCCATCTGCCAAATGTTTGCCCACTCACTTAGCCTGTCTATATCCATTTGCAGATTCTTTGAGTCCTCTGCACAACTTGCTTTCCCACCCATCTTTGTATCATCCGCAAACTTGTCTACATTACACTCGGTCCCTTCATCCAAGTCATTAATGTAGATTGTAAATAGTTGAGGCCCCAGCACCGATCCCTGTGGCACCCCACTAGTTACCAGTTTGCCAACCGGAAAATGACCCATTTATCCCGAATCTCTGCTTTCTGTTAGTTAGCCAATTCTCTATCCATGTTAATCTTCTTCTTCTTAGGCAGTCCCTCGGAACCGAAGATAACTTGCTTCCACATTAAAAATGAGTTCTCAGGTGACTGATGAGTCCAATGCGGGACCTACAGTCTCTGTCACAGGTGGGGCAGACGGTGGTTGAAGGGGCGGGTGGGTGGGGTGCTTGGGTTGACGTGCGTTCCTTCCGCTGTTTGCACTTGGCTTCTGCTTGCTCCCAGCGAAGAGACTCGAGGTATTCGGCGCCTTCCCGGATGCTTCTCCTCCACTTTGTACGGTCTTGGGACAGGGAGTCCCAGGTGTCGGTGGAGATGTTGCACTTTTTCAAGGAGGCTTTGAGGGTGTCCTTAAAGCGTTTCCTCTGCCCACCTGGGGCTCTCTTGCCGTGTTGGAGCTCCGAGTAGAGCGCTTGTTTTGGGAGTCTCGTATCGGGCATGCGGATGATGTGACCCGTCCATCGGAGCTGATCGAGCGTGGTCAAAGCTTCAATGCTGGGGATGTTGGCCTGAGCGAGAACGCTGACGTTGGTGCGCCTATCCTGCCAATGGATTTGCAGGATCTTGCGGAGGCAGCGTTGGTGGTACCTCTCCAGTGCTTTGAGGTGCCTGCTGTACATGGTCCATGCTAATATATTACCCCCAACTCCATGAGCTCTTATCTTATGCAATAACCTTTTATGTGGCACCTTATCAAATGCTTACTGGAAATCCAAATACACCACATCCACTGGCTTACCTTTATCTACCCTGCTCGTTACATCCTCAAAGAACTCCAGCAAATTTGTTAAACATGATTTCCCTTTCATAAAACCATGCTGACTCTGCTTGACTACATTATGATTTTCCAAATGCCCTGCTACCGCTTCCTTAATGAAGGACTCCAGCATTTGGATGCAACCATTTTTTTTTGAGTTAACTATTAATGTTACTATGCTGTCACTGTTTAAACAGCTAACATTACGTGACACTCAACAGTGAAAACTCCTAATACTGCATCATCTACAGGCATAAATTATACTGTGGGAAAATGCTGAGTTTACCTATGGTTTTTTTCCCCATTGATAGCACCTGTCTTAGGAGTTTTCAATGTAATTTGAAATAGAATGTTGAGACCCACACAGCACTTTTAATATATAACAGATATTATGGATATGTATCTATATTGGCCCAGAAATTGATCTCGCTCTGTTCCCGCGGGGGTAAGGCTTCCCCGCGATCTCTCACCTCGCTTGTGCTTTTTCAGATCCAGCTCGCACGAACTTGATGTTCTAGACATCAGCTGGGCAGTGCTTGCGTATCCCAGTGGCGTAGTGAATTCGTGCGAGCTGTGGGATCACGTGACTCAGTTAGAGCCAATGGCAGCACACCATCTTCCATTCATAAGTTTCACAGCACGGCTGTGAAATCTATGAATCTTACACCCCCCAAAATAACAGCTAAACCGCAATTAAATTTTTAAAAAACACCATCACATTAATAAAATAAGTATAGTTAAATAAATTAACCATTTTAAATAAAAAATTAAATTTTTGAAAAAATTTAAAATCTTTTAAAAAGTTATAAAAATAAACTTACCTGTCTTTAAAGTCTCTAAAAAAGATATACCTGTTAAAAAAAATTCAAAAAAATACTTAATTCACTACTTACCTTCTTAAAAGTGGGTCTTACTCCTCCTTTTTACATTTCCAAAATCTTCCGTACTTACCTGCGCGTCCAAAGCATGAAGTGCACAGCGTGCGCGCAGCCTGTAGCGCGCACGCGATGCACCGAGGACCCGCCCCCTTTTCAGAAGAGCAATTGCCGGTTTTCAGCGCATGCGCAGGGCATGCAGAAAACCGGCAATTGGAGTGGGAATACGCGAGAGTACGCAGTGCGTACTCTCGCGTCCCGGGATCAATTTTCGGCCCAATATAACAAATTGCATTTATTTAGTACCTTTAACATAGAAAAAATCCCAAGGAGCTTTGTATATCATATTAGAAAATCATATATCTGTGCTGCCTTCCTGTCAATCTTTTTCATTATAAATCCCTGTGTCCACATTTTTAATGGGAGCTGCCTATGTTCACTTTTCATTCAGTAATTGCACCTGCCCACCAGTGGAGGTGCTGCAACACTACGACTGGTGGGAGGGTGTATCACAGCATTATAGGTTTAACATGGGCAGTTTCCATTATAAATGTGGATGAAGCAATTTATAATGCAAATATAAAAATAAGGGCAGAATGTAGGACTTTAAAATAGGAACTAAATTGCATCTGTGTGCCCTGGTCCAATTATCCCTGACCGCTATCCCAGCCAAAACCTGAAAACTACAATTGGTTTTGACTCCCTATTTGCCATGCCATGGAAGATTGACTCGTATTATATTAAAAATCTTAGTATGATGCGCACATTTCCTGTCCACAGATTCCACTTCCTATTGTCAGGATTTTTGGTTACCATTTTTACGTCAACATTTAACATTGAAAATGCTTAAGTAATCATTTATAATGGAAATTCCCTATGTAAACAGGACTTGTGTCACTGTAGTTGCAGGCAGCAGCCACAGGGTGGTGTTGTGGCTTCAATGTACTCTACCGCTGTATCCTTTGACACACAGGAGATCTACGATTCTTTTACAATGTCGCATGTAACTTTGGGCATTCCACCTTCAAAGGACAGTTGTGCATTAAGGAGAGTTCAGTGACAGATGATGAGGATAATTCTGGGAGTTAAAGATTCAAGATTGGAAGAGAGGCACAATGAACAAAGACTTTTTTCATCAGAGAAAATAAAATTGAGAGGGTGCATGTTGCAGCTCTTTAAAATAATGAGGAATAAGCACAGTGTAATGTTGTTTAACTTAAGATCACAGAACTGGAGAACGTGAGTATAATGCCAGCAAGTGCCATTGGAGTCCAGAGATTGGAAGAATTGTATACTTTTTGCTGCAGAGTAATCGATGTGTTGAATGAACTCAGCAGAAGTAGTTGATGTTACGCCACTTAACTCATTTAAACAGCTGGATAAATCTCTCATGGGAACAAGATTGATGGTTGTTAAAGCAAGGATAGATATGGATCAAATTCCCCATAGTGTATAATGGTTGCTCTCTTGTTGGGATCATGGATTAGCTATCTGCTGAGCACAACCGACCAGCGTTGAAACTTGTGAAATAGTGTTAATTGTAAGGTTGGACTAATAACCTTGAGTTTTTTTGCCAATTGCTTTCATGAGTTGGAGAGAAATTTTCAGGAGCATTAAACCTGAGGATTTAACCATATTGTGCAGCGTCTGTGGAAGGATTTGACTCGATGGCCGCCATTTTCCCTACCTCGGCGGGTCCATGGCGAGCGATGTCAGTGGCAGGTCCTGGCCCCGCTCCTGTCTCCATCCTGGCCTCCGACATGACTTTCCCCTGATTGGGCTTGTTAAGCCCGCCCGGCGCGTTTCCCGGCCAATTGAAGGAAGTGGGTCTGATGACATCATTCGATGATGCTTCATCAGTTGATTTCCTTAAAGGGACCATGTGCAAATTGATTTTGACATTTGTGCTGTCAGTGTTCTACAACATTGAGGTGCTGCAAACACTGACAAGCACTGCACAAAGGTGCAGGGCTGCACCCAGGCTGTCCCGTGACTCCCTCCATATGCTTATGGAGGGAGTCACAGCACACTGGGAGGTTCTCTTCACTTCCAATGGGCGGAAGACTCCTCCCCAAGAGACCAGCGCAGCCTGGTTGCACATTGCACAGGAGGGCACAAGCAGGGATGTTGTCAGGAGGACCAGGCTGCAGTGGCGCAAACCTTTCAATGATCTCAGTAGATCACGAAACATTACTGCAAAGCCACACTCAACCTCATCCTGCTGTGCCACTCATCACATCCCATCATTCTGCCTTCCCTACCCTACTCCTGCACATCCTTACTCACACCATCTTACCTTGCACCTCCACCCATCCCTCTCTATCTACATTATCACTTCCCCATTTCACTAGCCACCCTCGCACTCACCCTCATCCTAGTCCAATCATACCGACTAAAACACAAGGGTAGGCACTTGTGTGTTTTAGCCAATGTTCATGTAGAGTTTCTGTTAATGTGCTGTTAAACATTGAAATCTTTATTTTCAACACTTTGCGTTCTTGGACAGATTTGTGTGCACCTTTTGGAAGTGGTTTAGTGAATTGCAGTGAATGGTGAGACATAACAGTACCCCCCCCCGCAATGGTGATGAGTGTGAAAGGAATGGCTTGGGCATTGTATGGATGCTTTATGATGCTGATGTGGGGTAGTGCTAACCTGGCACATCATGTGGCAACCAGGGTGTACAGCATCAAGTGAAGTATATCCGGCTATGGTGAGACCATCCCTGGCATCCGGGCAGCAATGTGGTCGGGTGCTGATGCCCTCTGTCCTGTGTAACATCAGTTGATTGCGGAGAAAGTTGGTGTTGTTGTTGGTGCTGCTGGTGTGCCTGATGATGCTGGTGTTGGGGCTGACTGTGGTGGGATTCTGAGTACCACGGTGCAAGAGTATAAAGTGCACCAATGCTGATGGAATAGATGGCAGGTGAAGTAGAGATGACAGAAGCGATCTGTCAATGGTGGGAGAGGTAATGAGGTCAGACTGGATGGAGACTTGTGTAAAGACTTGCAGCATTCTGAATCTATAGCTGTCAACTCATCAGCTGACTCAATGGCCACTGACCTCCCGCCTCAGCTTCACAGACGAGGTCTAGGCACAGCGGGAAACCAGTGGGCAACCTGTCAAATTCAAAAAAATTGGGAAAAAAGCATTGTTAAATGGCTGTAAACAAGCCACTAATGATTTGAATTGGGTCCCCCGCCGCTGCCTGTCGGGTCTGCTCAGCGCTGGCAGACCCGACATCGGGGAAGTCCAGTGTGCGTGTTTTGACAGTGGGTTCCCAACCTGCTGTCAATCATTTTCAATTTAACAGCTGACCTGCCACCCATCCCGTCCGCTGACGCTGGCAAAATTCCGGCCGATGGATCGGATGGCCTTTTTTTGTTCCATGCTTTCTTATATCTTTAATGTTCTGATAAGAAATGATATTGTGATCACTAAGGCCCCATTCTGTTCTGAGAGAAGTGAAAGACCTCAGTAAGGTAAGCTCGCCCAAGGTTGAGACATGTCTGACATACTTTCCTTGAGGTACATTTGTTGCCTCACTCAGCGCTGTTTGCGCTGTGGTCTGGGAATGGGCTGATTTCATTTGTTTCTGCACTACATTAGTTGTGACTCTTGAAAACTACTGTGCATACCTTCTGTCATTCTCTTAAATGGCATGTGAAGAAGGCAGGAGTTCATTTGCTTTGGCCATCCAGTCACCTGGCGCAACCACATCAATTTCATTACTCACTAATTCACAACAACTAAGTACCTATGGCATTTCACATCATCAATCATTATCGAGTCAAAACAAAATGAAAATTACATTGTCAAGACCAGAGAAGGAGACATTCTTTAGTGAAGCCATTTCCTCTTGACGTACAGGCTGAGCGTTGAGATATACACTGTGTAAGTGTAATGCAGAAATGCTAATGGTTTCCTTATATTACTTTCTGCTAGTGATGCTATTAGAAAAGAACATCCAATAAATTTTAGCAAATGCAATGACAGTTCCTGCACGGCAGATAATTGTGAGTGTCTTTGATCTGTGGCTAAACAGCCACTCCGCACTCGTTCATCTTCAATTTGTCAGATGCTGATGCTCGAAGAAAGTGGTGATTTCTTACAGAAATGGTTCCAGCTCCAGTCATGTCCATTGTTCATCAGGCTGAACACTTTTCGCATCAGATTAGTCATGAGATCGTGGCACCTACAAATGGAAGCAAATTTATTGAGAATGTTGTTCCCAAAGTTTTTTGTTGTGAAAAGCCACACATTCTGTGCTGTAATTAAAGCAGCAGTGGATTCTTCTGGTCTGCCCAAGGATTCCAGCTGTCAGATTTACACGTTCGACTTTTTATAGTCTCTCTTTCATGATGCCGCAGAAGGATGCGCAAGTCACATCTCTACGATTCCAGATTAGATTGTCTGTTTGCATTTCCTCAGATCTCAGTGAGGCTCCATTGTGGGATTGAGAGAAAATGCATATTGTGGCCAATCACTGGGGGAGAAGGAGAGTCTAGTTTTCCCCAGTCTAGTTTTCCCCACCTAATCAACGATTCCTACGCAATGCATGAAAGAGCATTGTAGTTGGAGTTCTGGGGTCGACTGGGTTGACCACATGGTTTAATGGCCACAACAAATGAGAAGCTTAACCCCTTTCATGGTCCACTGTAACAGCTAAAATGCTGCGTTAATAAGGAGTAAATTATTGTTGCTATGAAGCTACAGTTTAATTTCTTTGTGCCTGGATACTACCTACATTGGATAAGTTTTTGATGGAACACCTTACCTGTTTCACGTTTTCCTGGTTCAAAGTATATACCACAGAAAAGAGAAAAAATGGATGGACAACGACGAAAGATAGCACCAACAACCAACAAACATAGGGCCAGAAATTCGGCTCCCTGGCTTCCCGCGGGTGCAAGGATCGCGTGCGCACCTACCTACCGCGCCTGCCGTTGACCTCTGGGCCCACGGGGACTTCAGCTCCTGGGCCTCCCCCAGCTGCCGGTGCGCAGTGCTTGTGTATCCCAGGGGCGTAGTTAGTGCGATGCGTCCCCTGGGATCACGTGGGCCATGGAGAGCCAATGGCAGCAGACTATCTTTCTTTCATAGATTTGACAGGAGGACCTGTCAAATCTATGAATACAGATCGGCCCCAAAACATCCCTAAAACTACAAATAAATTTTTTTTAAACATCACATTTTTAAAATAACTATAAATTGCATTAATTAACTATTTTAAACAAAAATTTAAATTTTTGAAAAAATTAATTACATTTTTTAACGGGGCTAAAACTAAACTTACCTTTCTTTAAAGTAATTAAAAAAGATAAATCTGTGAAAAAATGTTTAAATTTTAATAAAATCAACACTTACCTTGTTAAAAGAAGGCCTTGCGCATCCTTTTTAAAAGTGTATCTTCTCCGTGCTTACCTTCACGGAGGAACCTGTAAAAAAAAATCCGAAGTGCGAGGCGAACGCGCTGGCCCTCCGGTGTGCGCGTTCGACCTCTGAACCCCTTTCCTCAGGGGAACGGAAGTGCCGGTTTCATGCGCATGCGCAGTGCATGCAAGAAACCGGCACTTTCGTTCCGTCCACGGGTGAGTACACAGTGCGTACTCACCCGACAACAGCCGAATTTCTGCCCCATAGTTTTGTACCATCACAGAAATATTATGTGTAAATAATGTTCAATATTAAACAAATAAAAGAAAGAACTTGCATTTATATAGTGCCGTTCACAACCTTAGGATGTCCGGAGGAGCTTCACAGCCCTTGAAGTACTTCTGAAGTGTTGTCACTGTTGTAACGTAGGGGAATGCGGCAGTCAATTGACGCACAGCAAGGTCCCATGAACAGCAATGAGATACATGACCAGATAATTTGTTTCTGTGATTTTGGTTGACAGTGCAGTACTTCCTCAGTACTGTATTGAATTGTCAGACTAGCTTTTGTACTCTAGTCTCTGTAGTGGGGCTTGAAACCTGTGACCTTCTGACTCAGAGACAAGAGTGCTACCAACTGAGCCACGGCTGACATTAGCTGAGCTGGAGGGTCCACTTGGGAAATAGCTGTAGATAGATTTTTTTTTAAATTATCTACATGGATGTGTGAAATTCCTGCTACAAATATCAGTTTTTCTTCGACGTGCACTTTGGTAACCTATTTGAGAGAAAATTGGTTGAAAATTGTACAAGATTGGTAAACACTACAAAATGCGTGTAAAGGTTTCTAAACTGACCCACAGCGCAGATCCATCCCAAATTTGGCACTGAACTTCATTTAACGAGGCCATAGGATGGCGAGTATGGGAAATGGAAAAAGGTCACACTGGTGCAATCGGTGTTGCTGTTCAGAAATTGGGGTGAGTCACCTTGTTAGGGCAGCAAAGATGGAGCTTTACTCTCTTTGCTCTGCTTCTAACCACGCTTTACCTTACCTGTGAATTCTTGACGCTGGCACTAGGTGCCAGACATGAAAAGTGTGCTGCATCATTCACCGAATAGAGTTTATGCTAGCCTGGGACTTGTAGAGCAAAATAAAATTTCAATCAAGTCTGAAAATAAAGTCTAAAAAACGTCAGAGCTGTGGGGAATTCATTACCTATTTTTTCAGGTTGCTTTGTGAAACTGTGGTCATTTACACATGAAACTGCGAAAAGTAGTCGCAGTGCTCTCAATGCTGTCCTTGTTCTTCCAATCTGTCGCTTGCCAAAAGAAATAGAAGTTAACAGTGATGTGCATTTGAGAGAAAAACAATGGCAGTATTCATTGGAAATGTCCTTCCTAATAGGATAAACTCAATATCCTATCGAACCCAGTACCTAGCCTCCGAGGACATTTCATTAGACCTGCAACCTCTCATTGATCCAGCTGAGTGAGTACCGTGCTGCCAATGACAGGAAGGAACCTAAAGCTGAGAGTTTTGGAAAGGGCAGAAATCCATAGCATTCAGGAAAAGTCCCCCCGTTGTTTTGGGACAAGCGGAAGCCGAAATTCTTTCAAAGACTGTCTTTAAAAGGTTTCATTAAGTGTAAAGCCACCCTGAGAGACCAAAGCCCCAAAATGTGAAAGGGCCTTCTCCTGAAGCTCCACAGGAAATTCATAAAGATAAGTACAGATAAGAGAGGCCCATCGAGCTCATCCTTCCTTACAAACCTACGGTCGGCCCCATCACACCATCTAACTGTCACTTGAATAACTGCAGAGTTTGTCTCTCTGCTGCCCTACCCAGAGGACTATTCGAAGTATTAATCATTCTGTGTGATGAAGTGCTTCCTAACATCAGGCCTGAACTTGCCTGTTACCAGTTCGTACCTACGTCCCCTTGTCCCACAGTGGTCCTTTAACTTGAACTTTTGTGCACACGGTCAAACGGAATCTGAAATACCAGTGGAATAAAAATATGCCGCAGACAATAAGGGGAACAAATCAGTATCTAACCCAGTGCTCTGACATAGTGGCCTCTTCAGAGCCAGTGTGGCAGAGCTTTTGAAAATTAACATGTTTCTCACCATTTTTAACCGGTAAGTTTATCCCCATTGGTCGGGCGCGGTTCTACGATTTGGCTCTCTCCACACGGAGCAGAACTCACAGAAGGCATATCTCGTACAATCCCGAGCTACATGTGCCAGATTTCCCAGGTATGGACTTCCTGAAAATGCTGGAAGCACTGGATTATGGGTACCCCAATACTGCCTGTATTTGTTGCTGATTTTTGTGCAGCAAGAAATGGTATTTCCATTGTATTTCTTATTGCACACTTCATAAAACCATGGAGGATACCGAGCACGAGTCAGATTTGAGCCCAGTCTTGTTTTACAGCAGAGCTCAGATAGTAAAATGGAAATCCTGTGTCGTGCAGTCCAGTACTCCTTTATGTTGTATAACATGGCCCCAGGAGAACGAGGCTCAAACTGAGACCCACAAGCTCTGGATGAAAGAAAAGGGGTTGAAGCGATATGGGAACAGGGTGGGTACATGTGATTAGAACTATTTGCTCGCATGGATGGTAAATGCCAACACAGATTGCTTGGGCCAGATGGCCTGCTTCCGTGTTGTAAACTCTATGGGCTGGATTTTGATACTGGGGCGGGTTGGGGTCGTGTCATCCACTTTTCGTGTTATCCACCCGACTGCAATTGGATGTGGGAGATTGATGCAGTTTTCACCTAATTGGGCAATTGAGTTCCAGCATGTGGGAACCCATGAACCAATTAGTGTTTTCAGTCTGAAAGTCACCTCTGATGATGTCATCACTGCTGCTGCATTGAAGGTCTTCAGAGACTGCCTGGCCTTTGCTGTGAGAGGACCTGCAAAATGAGCAGCAGCAGTCCTAAGTCTGCTCCCAGATATTTTTACACTACCACTCCTAGATATGTCTCCTCTCCATCCATATATACATCCATCCACATAGCCATCCATATATGCATCCCCACAACCAGTCAAATGTGCTCCCGCCAGGTTTCACATTCGTGGTTCAGAACTGGCGTGCTTCACATAGAAAAAGGGTTAAAATCACAAAGGCCTTTCAAAATGGCATTATAGAGGCAATTTAGTGCTTGTTAAGGGCCTTAACAGCCTATCCCGCCTCTTAGAGGCGGGACGGAGTCGGGACCAGCAGACACGATTTAATGAAAATCGCATGGAGGCGGACTTGTGCCCGCCCGCCCGCCAGTTTTCGCAATTTTAACCCCCCACACGCCTCCAAACCCGCCTCCACGGGTCAATGAAAATCCAGCCCTATGTATTTCAACACCCACCTCATCCCTATTTATTTTCCCCTTGCTGTCGCTCCTAATCAAGCCCAGAGATCCATGATTCCCATCAATAAAAGGGAGGGAATCTGTCTCTACGCTCTCTGAAAAAGAAAGAACTTGCAATTATATAGTGCCTTGCACGACTTCATGTTGTCCCAAAGTGCTTTACAGCAAGTACTTTTTTTGAAGTGTAGTCGCTGTTGTAGTGTAGGAAACAAGGCAGCCAATCTGCACACAGCAAGCTCACACAAACAGTAATGAGACAAATGACCAGATAATCTGTTTCTTTGTGTTGGTCAAGGGATAAATATTGGCCAGGGCACCAGATAATTCTCCCCTGTTCTTCTTCAAATAGTGCCATAGGATCTTGCCCACCCGAGAGGGCAGACAACTTGGTTGAACAACTCATCCGAAAGACGGCAACTCCGACAGTGCAGCGTTCCCTCAGCACTGCACTGGAGTGTCAGCCTGGATTTTGTGCTCAAGTCTCTGGAGTGGGAGTTTGAACCCACAACCTTCTGACTTCACTCCCTCAGAGGCAAGAATGCTACCTGCTGAGCCACAGCTTAGACCTGATGGCACTAAACACTTTTATTGAAGAGAGCTGCTGCCTCCGAAACTCTGCCCACTTGCAGTCGACGCACTCCTTTAAAGCAGAACTACTTTTAGAGCAGCAAATGGGAAAGGGTCATGAACGTGGGTCAGTTCTTCCTGTATTTTTGTTTCTTTACACGCTACAAACGAGGGACACCATTTGGCCCATCTAGCTTACGTTAGAAGCCTACAGTTCCCCCGCCCCCGCCCCCACCCCACCCCCCGCCACCACAACACAGCATCTAACTGCTTCTCGAGTGATTCCAGAGAATTTGTGCTTTAGCTGATTCAGCATTACAGACTGGCAGTTTGAGAAACCAGAGGAAGCAGCAGTTTGGGATTCAGCCGTCGTGAGCAGTTTGACTTCAGGTAGCTGTGTTCTCGGCGCTTATTCAAAGGCTCTGTCTAAGAAGGCGCCGCATTCTCTGCTTCTCCCTCATGTGAGCCTGAGGCTGCCACTGTATACTTCGCACTAAAGAACGGTGATCTTTTGTTTGACAGTTTCCAGTGACTGAACTGGAAAGAGCGCTGTTGTTAAAAAAAGATTAGCGATCAATGCACACAGCTTAAAGGGGCAGTGTCTTCATGTGTTTAAAAAAATGTTTGCAAACCTTTTAAGAGCCTGGCAGGGGGATGTCATTCGCAATTGAGGCGACAATATGTTTTTACACAATTTATGTCACTGTGTGCAAACAAAGAAAAAAAGTTTGCCAAAGCATCTGACTGCCCTGTCCCTTTAATTCACTGGTTTCCATTGATACATGGGGCGTATTCCACTCGTCCTTATGAATGGAACAATGGATTTCAGTATAAGCAGATAATAATTGAGTTGTAACAGGAATGCTATCCCGTTCAATTCCAGCTAAGTGAATTCCAAGTTGTAATTTTCTCCAGAGTGAATGAAATTATCTGCCTGTCCGTCCATTTTTTTGACCGCCTGCCTAAAGTCTCATGTGGAAATTTTTTGATTGGCCTTGGAAAAGGGTACAGCGCAGATTCACCAGAATGATACCAGGGCTTAAATGGTTAAATCACAAGGACAGGTGGCATAAATGTGGCTTGTATTCGCTTGAGATTAGACGGTTGAGGGGTGATCTAATCGAGGTATTTAAAATGATAAAGGGATTCAATAGATTAGATACGGGGGGGAATTTTCCAGGGAGGTCAGCGGGCGGGATCGGTGGCAGGTTGGGTGGGAAAGTGTTTTTTATTACATCGGGTCGGGACCCAGCTGTCAACCCACCGCCACGCTGAGCAGACTCGACAGGCAGCGGCGGGCAACCCAATTAAGCTCATTATTGCCTTGTTGACAGATCATTAACAGGCTTTTTTAACTTACTTTTTCACTTTAACTTCATGGCCACGGGAACCACGCTGTTCAGGGTCCACGGCTGTCAACCTGAGGCGGGAGTTCAATGGCCATTGCTCCAGCTGATTACTTGACAGCTTCAACAACACAATAAAAGCTCCCACCTGACAGATTATTACTTTCCTCAGCCACAAGCTGTTTCTCAGTCCATTTCCAGCACAGATTCTGCAGGCTTTCCACTTTTCACTCTCCATCCACTCTCACCTCATTGGAAGAACTCTCTCACCATTGACAGGATGCTTCTGTCATCTCTACTTCACCTGTCATCTATTCCATCAACATGGGTGCCCTTTATACTGTCTCACCTTGGTCCTCAGAATCCGACCACGATCAGCCCCAACACCAGAAGCACCAGGCACACCAGCGGCACCAACAACAACACCAACCTTCTCCGCAATCACCTGATGCTGCACAGGACAGAGGACATCAGCCCCCGTGCACATTGCTGCCATATCCATGTCACCATGGCCAGATTTACTTCACTTGACGCTGTACACCCTGGCTGCCACATGATGCGCCAGGTTGGCACCACCCCACACCAACACCATAAAGCATCTCTACAATGTTTAAGACATTCCTTTCACACTCATCACCATTGCGGGGGGTACCGATATGTCTCACCATTCACTGCAACTCACTAAGACATTTCCAAAGGTGCGCACAAATCTGTCCAAGAACGGAAAGTGTTGAAAATAAAGGTTTCAATGTTTGACAGCACACAAACAGAAACTTTACATGAACATTGGATAAAACACCCAAGTGCCTACTCTTGTGTGTTGTTAGTTGGTATGATTGCACTAGGATGAGGGTGAGTGTGAGGGGCGGCTAGTGAGATGGGGATTTGATAATGTAGATAGAGAGGGATGGATGGAGGTGAAAGGTAAGTTGGTGTGATTAAGGATGTGCAGGGGTAGGGTAGGGAAGGCAGAGTGATGGGGATGTGATGAGAGGCACAGCAGGATGAAGGTGAGTGTGGCTTTGTACTAACATTTTGTGATCTACTGAGATCATTGAAAGGTTTGCGGCACTGCACCCAGGTCCTCCTGACAACATCCCTGCTTGTGACCTCCTGTGCAATGTACAACCAAGCTGTGTTGATCTCCTGGGGAGGTCTCTTCCACCCATGTGAAGGGAAGAGGACCTCCCTGCGTGCTGTGACTCCCTCCATAAGCATATGGAGGGAGCCATGGGAGAAACTAGGTGCAGCCATGCACCTCTGTGCAGTCATTGTCAGTGTTTGCAGCACTTCAATGCTGTAGAACACTGACAGCACAAATGTCAAAATAAAGTTGGCCGTGGTCCCTTTAAGGAAACCGGCTGATGATGCGTCATGAAATGGCGTCACGAGACCCACTTCCTCTAATTGGACTGGGAAACGCACTAGGCAGGCTTAACAAGCCCGATCAAGGGAAATTCATTTCACAGAGTGAGATGAAGCCAGCAGCGGGTTTCGGGACCCGTCACCAACGTCGCCCGTCCCGGACCCGCCGAGGTGAGCAAAATCCCGGCCACAGAAACTATTTCCTCTGGTGAGGGAATCTAGAACAAGAGGCCATAATCTTACAATTAGAGCGCGGCCATTTGGGTGTAAAAGCAGGAAGCACTTTTTCACACAAAGGGTGGTGGAAATACGGAACTTAATACCACAAAAGGCTGTCATGTTGGGTCAATTGTAATTTTCAAGACTAAGATCGGTTGATTGTTGGGTAAGGGTATCAAGGGGTATGGAGCAAAGGCGGGTAAATGGAGTTGAGGTGCAGATCAGACATGATCTAATTGAATGGCAGGACAGGCTCGAGGGGCCGAATGGCCTACTCCTGTTTCTATGATTGAAATGGTTTTGGTAGCCTAGTGTTTGTGTACTGGGCTTGCTACCCAAAGGCTAAGAGTTCAAATCTCACCATGACAAGTTGTGAAATTGAATTCAGTAAATCTGATAATTTGTGGAGTGGCACCAGAAAAATAACCACATAAGCTACCAGATTGTTGTAAAAACCCAACAAATGTTCTATACAAGTTTAATATAACCTCTCTGCTTTTCAATTCTATTCCTGGGTTTGTTCACACACAGCTCAATTAAGAGGCTGAAGACATTGTGGCTCAGGTCTGTTCTGCTGCTGGAGAGATTGTCTGTACATTCCAAGTGACATCCTTTCTTTCTTTATACAGTACTTTATTTTCTAGTGGAATACAGACATTTGCACCAGATAGTGTATGACATCATGAAGTATGATTGACAGGAAGTGCAACGTTTTTAGAATATAGATATGTGTTAGTATCTGATATGTATTTTGTTTGAAATGTAAGAATGTTTTTCCTTGGAACATTAATCTAGTTTTTTTTTCTTCTTCTTCTTTAACTTCCAGGTCCAGGAGTCACTGTGCAGATCTCCTACATCTTGCTTAGTTTTGGCCTGATCCTTGGTGCCATCAGTTGCCTGGAGCTGTGATTGTAGCCAACGTTATCTTTTCTTTACATCGGTAAAGAGCTCTCCATGAGGTGACTGAATCGTCTCAAGCCTGTAAGGATCTTGGCTCGCTGCAGACATCTCTGGTACCATCAAAAGCCAAATATAATACGAATTTGAAAGACTTATTGTATACTTCAAGAGGACAGAAGGCATCAAGGAACTCCCCCCTCCCCCCCTCCCCCGTAAACATAACATTGGAAGTGAATCAAAGGAATTCTTTTGACTTGTTCCAATATGCCTTATATAAACACTTACAATGATCTACGGCAGTTGCATGATTTGATCTAATGGTGCAAGTTACCAGTGACAAAATACCATAGCTTAGAGTTTGAGGGAAAGAATTTAAATCACCACACATAGGTGCTCTAACATTTAACAAAAACCAGTTAAGTGTACTAGACAATGAATGCATTGGTTGTATAAAAGTGAGTGCAAGGTTAACCTTGTCATATACCATGTGTCTGTATGCAGCACCGTTCCTCAAAGTTAACCGCTGCCATTCTCCCATGAATGAGAACATTCTATTCAGAGAAACAGTCATAACAAATAAAATACATGCAGTTTTATGGATATCGCACCAGATTTTCCTTTAGCGAAGTGCACACTCTGGGTGTTTGACATTAACTGCGCCTTCTAGTTACCATAATATGCATGCTGACATTGAGACATCCTACAGCCTAGTTTCTCAGTAGGATGACTTTTGCTTCTGACGTGAAGCAACACACTGTAATCGGAAAATAGAATATATACATTATATATATATAATTACGAATTTGCTTAACTTGTGTTTAGTTTTATACAGATGTGAAAGTAACAGTGCATTATAAATCTTAAAATGTAAATTTATATTTTTCGTTAACCACTCTCCTTTGAAAAGTCTGTGAGGTGCCCTGGCCTTCCTCGATCAACACCAGATTAACTGGTCGGTTGTCTCACTGCTGTTTGTGGGATCTTTCTTTGTGCAAAGTAACTTGACACGTTTGCTTTTCATGAAACACTTCCCTTTTCAAAAAGTTAGATTCTAAATTGTTTTATAGGTCCCAACCCAGTCACCCTGGCCAACATTCCTCCCTCGACCAACACCAAATTAACCAGCCTTTCGTCTCTTTGCTGCTCGTGGGAGCTTGCTGTGCACAAAACCTTTGCTGCCATCTGCTGGCCGACCTAAAAAGGGCCACTGCACTTCGAAGTAATTGATTGCTTCACATTTTGGGACAGTTTTGAGAGACATGGGCCCAGAAATTCCGTTCGCAGGCCTCCCGCAGGCGGAGGGCTACGATTTGGAAAAATCTGCGCCTGGACCGGAGGGCTCCCGGGAGGCGCAGAATTCCGTTGCTGGGCCTCTTCAAACTGCCGGTGTCGGTGCTCGCGTATCCCAGGGGCGCAGGCGGATCGCAGCGTCCCTGGGATCACGTGGGCCATGGAGAGCCAATCAGAGCAGAGAATCTCCATTCATAGATTTGACAGGAAGACCTATCAAATCTATGAATAGAGATCGGCCCCAAAACATAAGTAAAACTTCAAATAATTTTTTTTAAAAATCACATTTTTAAAATGACTATAAATTACATAAATTAACTATTTTAAACAAAAATTTAAATTTTTGAAAAGAATAATTAAAGTTTTTAACGGGGCTAAAAATAAACTTACCTTTCTTTAAAGTATTTTAAAATGATAAATCAGTGGAAAAAATTTTTTTTTTTACTTTCTTCAACTATTAGCCTGGTAAAAGCAGGCCTTGCGCCTGCTTTTCTAGGCGCGGCTGTTCCCGACTTACCTGGACTGAAGCAACTGTGAAAAAAACGGAAGTTTCTGCCGTATGCGCTGCCTATCTGGCGCAGGCGTTTGTCCAGTCAAGCCCTTTCTGCACAGAACGGAAGTTCTGGTTTACAGCGCATGCGCAGTGCATGCCTAAAACCGGCACTTCCGTTGGCCCTACGGGTGAGTACACAGCGCGTACACACCCGTAGGGAACGGAATTTCTAGGCCATGATAAAAGCTGGCAAGCTGCAAGTGTCTTCTCAAATTTGATGAACCTTGCAGGTCTTTAATACATTCCAGATATTGGACCAAAAATCTTGCAGGACTGTAGAAACTGGTAGGATTTTGGGCATGGGTACCATATAGGATATTTTTTTATGCTTGAAGTCTTATTCATGCATATTCTCTTGGTGCATGCATGAATATTTGGCTGGTGACTTGTTCTAATTTAAGTGGTTAAATCGTTTTTTTAAATGTAATTCAGCCAACCTATTTGGTTGCTTTCTCCCACTATTCATTTGAAGTTATTGCACGCTGCAGTTTCTCTTCACTCGCATTCCCTTCTATAATTTTCCCCGTTCCTTTCCTCCTCCGTTTTGATTGACTCGGCCTCTTCCTGAGACACAGTGGCTTCCTCCTCCTTGAGTCCATAAGAGCACATTTAGACCTGAATTAACAAATTCAGACAGAGAATTCACAATCCTCCTCAGTCAGCCTGCTTTAGATAATGGCTCTGATTCTCTTAAGCAGGGGTGTTCAAACATTTTGCCTTAGTGGGCTACTTAATCACGTGCTATGGAGCCCCTTGACCCACTTACAAACAATTGCAAGTTTTCTACGCATATTCCAGTTCAATAAACAAATACGATAGAATGATACAGCACAGAAGAAGGCCATTCTGCCCATCGTGTCTGTGCCGGCTCTTTCAAGAGCTATCCAATTAGTCCCAATCCCTGCTCTTTCCCCATAGCCCTGCAAATTTCTTCTTTTCAAGTATTTATCCAATTCCCTTTTGAGAGTTACTATTGAATCTGCTTCCACTGCCCTTTCAGGCAGCGCATTCCAGATCATAACAACTTGCTGCATTAAAAAAAAATTCTCCTCGTCTCCCCCCCTGGCTTTTTTGCCAATTATCTTAATCTGTGTTCTGAGTGAGGTAGTTAGAGGGTTAGTAGAGGTTAATAAATCCTATATATCAAATATCACTCTTACTTCTCATGGTAAAGGAAAATATATCCCCTGCAGTGTTGTGAAGTAGGAAAGGCTATGCTTCATGTGAAGTGGAGCATTACAAAGCGCCAATTTCTGGATGATAAAATAGTCCAGGATGTGGGGCTGAGTGACCACTAAGAACTCTAATCTCTCTTGTGAGGATTGTTTCTTCTAATGAATGTGGCAACCAAAAAAAATTATGGGAAAATTTCAGTGAAACTGTAAGTGTGTTTTTCACTGGACACCAACCAATGGCAACTTCCCACATTTATTTACGATGTCACAGCACATAGCAACTGGCAGAATTCATTCCTCATTGGTTGAATGAAATATCCTTTTAATCTAAATTAAGAAAAAAGTAACTGTCTTGGAAAAGTAGCACTGCATAAAGGTGAGGGGGAAATCATTCGATTGAAACTGCAGAGGAGATCACACATAATTTCAGAAACATATGGGAATGTCCGATATAGTGATGTTGGTTTGGGAACAATAGGATTTGCACTGAGAAACATAGAGTGCTATAGGGTCTGAATACCAGCATGTTCATAACTAAACTTTGCAGTTCTTACACATTTCAAACGCTACCATCTACAAAAACTGTGATTACGTCAAGCACCTAAAGCCGAGCACGAACCTACGAATGGTGTAGAAAGTGCTGCAGCAGCTGCCAAAATGCCTGAAAATAGCTAACGCTTTTGTTTTGACTGTGTCTATAAAAATTTCAGTGTTACATGTTGGTGCTGTGTGAGGAATATAAAGTCCATTTATGATTCACTTGTCAATTAAGATTGAGTGTGTGACTGTTACAGATAACGCAAGTGGTGTTGAATCAGCGGGTTAAAATATTAGTGCAATGTTATGCTTTAAAACAGAGTAATAGCTTTTGAATGAAACTTAGCACAATCTTGCTAGATAGGGGTAGATTTTTCTCTTAGATTTCATGCTGTCTCCAAGCTTCGCCAGTAATAAAGGATGCAGAACTAGGCACTGTGGTATGTTATATGTGATTTCAATAGTTTTAAAATCTATGGATTTTTTTGCACTGTCATTTTTAATATAAATTAAATGAGCTATTCTGATTTCAGCTATTCCATAGACCTGTCTACCTTGATTTACTTTCTAAAGGCACGTTCGTCAGATTAGATGTTTGTGCACCTTTACTCCGAGTGTTTTTTTGATTGACTTCATTTGTTACGACTGATCTCTGGACACATAAATAAATCAAAAGGGTTTCCTCAAAGTTACATTTTTCCCTGTTGGTTTACTGGTCATTTTTGATATTCGATTGTGAAAGAATTGTGCCTCGTATTTACAATACAAACTATTGGCCTGCTTTTCTTTCCCCCCACTTTTTTTGATTAAATCAGTTAAGCACACAATGTAAAAAGCCTTCCAATTATCTGATGGGATACTAACATGGTGCATTCATCTGAAATACCTCTGTCCACTGATTTAGCGGGCATACTAATGCCTTTCAAATTGAGAACCTGTCAAGTGTTTGTACACTGTTATCCCACAGACAGGTTAATGTCACGCCATATTAGCAGACAAGGGAATTACAGACGAACTTGTTAAGCGTCGATGCAATGTTATCCCACAATCTAATTTCAAGGCCATTAATTTTTAGCTCTGTCGAGACTTCCTCCCCAAATCCTTTCATAATACTGGAATTAACCTGATGGAACTCCCAAAATGCATAAATGTCTTTAACTGTTAAAATCAGAGATATTCAGATCAGAATTGGTATGTTACATTGTGTATGGGAATACATTGAAATGCAAAAAAAAGCTTCTTTTTACACCCTCTTTTATTAAACTGAGTGCTACAGTTCGTATAATAACCTGGGAGCACAGACTGCCTTTTTTGTTACCAACTGATGTACAGTTTTTTTGGGATCATCAATTCATACAGATATTGTAGATTAAATAAACATTAGCCTTCTGCTGATTTCTCATACCTGTTCTGGTATCAACTAACCGCTGGTACTGGTGTGTAACCGCTGTTCTCAATTAAAGTTTATATAGACAGAAAACGCTGGCTATTGTTTTTGTGAATCATGTGGCTCAATTGGCCAAACTTTGTGGTTTAATGTCCTTGACGTAAGAAAACTACTAGGCACTTGGTCTAAGCGTTAAACAAAGCTTTAATCAACTGTTTTACAACATGGAGGTCTAGTTGTGTCCTTCACTAGTTCCTGTTAAGAATGTCCTGCGCAAGCTGGGCCCGTGCCCAAGTATTTATACTCTCCCTGGACAGCGCCACCTGCAGGCCGCCCAGTATTATTTCATAAGTCATTTCCACATGAATGACAAGATTCATGTCAGTCCTTATGGCTTTTAATGAGTCATCTTTCTTGTGGGACTTTCGGGGTGAAATTATGGCAGTTTTACTTGAATAATGTACTGTCGGGGTACCCGCAAGGTACTCTCAATGGCAACCCGAAATCCATGTCTCCAACAGCACTTAAATTTTCAAAAGGTTTTAAAAATGACCATTGGAAGTATTCTAAAGCATAAGCCTCCATCCTATCAGCCTTCCAACGAGGGGGTCCCATAGATCATGGGCCTTTATCTGAGCACAGGTTCACTGATCCATGACATAAAAACAGTTGTAGACAATCTACTGATGTACAGGGTGACATCCAGTCAGCTTCACACATCAATTAAATTATGAGTAGTCTACAGTCCATGCTGAAAGCTTTATTGTTGCTGCTTATACTTCACAAAGGTGGACTAAGCAATCCGCTGGCCGCAGCCAGAAGGTGGCAGAAGAAAAATGTAAATGGCATCAATACAAATGAGAGAAGAATGAGTAGGAGTAAACCATCAGAAAAAACACAGGCTCGGTGTCCACCCCTGAATTTGGATAATGCAGCTTATATAGTCTACAGTTGGGTAATGTATATTGTCCACAGTTGGATAACGTCTATGGTTTAAAGTTGGGTGACGTTATTGGTTCACTGTTGGGTAATGTATATGGACTACAGTTGGGTAATGTATATTGCACACACACAGCGAATTGGGGATTTTCTACCATTATGATTTGAGCCACACAGTGAATATAGGAAGCTTTAGTTATTGCCAGGAGTTGTGATTCTTGCCAAAAAACACTCCCACTACTAAAGGGCAATCTTCAGTATTAGCAAATTGACTTGTAATGTTTTTCTATAAAGACCATCTCCTCTCCTTCAGTGTTCAAATTTGATTTTGAAGGTCCAGAATTTAACCATTAATGAAGCCTTATCTGAACTACAGTTGGGTAACATATATGGTCACAAACTACCGTCACTGACAACTACATTTCCCCAATGCCCCTCTCATAGCCACTGCCTCAGGCTGAGCCAGACCATTTGCCACCTTGTCATCTCATTTCACCCTGACCTGAGCTTTCAATCCTATATCCTCTCTATCACAGAGAGTGCCTTCTTCTACCTCTGCAACCCCGCTTGCCTCCTCATTCAGTCCATCTGCCACTGAAACCCCCATATATGCATTTATTACCTTGAAGCTTAATTACTCCAATGCTCTCCTGCCTGGTCTTCCATCCTTCACCTTCCATAAACTTCAGCTCATCCAAAACTCTTCTGTCTGCATCCTATCACACAATAAGCCCCACTCCAGCACTTGAGCATGTAATCCAGGTTGACACCAGTGCAGTATTGAGGGAGTGTTGCACTGTCGGAGGTGCCATCTTTTGAATCTGCCCTCTCAGGTGGGTGTGAAAGATCCCACGGCACTATTCAAAGAAGAGCAGGGAAGTTCTCCCGGTGTCCTGGCCAACATTTATCCCTCAACCAACACCTAAAAACAGATTATCTGGTCATTTATTTCATTGCTGTTTGTGGGATCTTGCTGTGCACAAATTGGCTGCGTGTTTCCTACTTAACAGTGACTACACTTCAAAAATACTTAATTGGCTGTAAAGCGCCTTGGGACATCCTGAGGTTGTACACAGTGCTCTAGAAATTCAAGTTCTTACTTACTTTGATTGCACCAACTAAATTGTATAAACAACCCAAAATTTCCTTTTGAGAATCTCATCTTTCTCAGATTCTCAAATTATCCTATTCTCAAAAATGATTTTACAGCTGCTGTGAGTTGTGTTCTTGGATTGTGCCCAGTAATTTGAGCAGGAGAGCTGTTTGCTTCATCACATATAGGAGGACGTGACTGCACACAAGGGGATTTTGTGAGTAATGTCAGAGACATCAACCATCAGCCTCTCCAATGTTTTAAGAGTTCTGATCATGAGCATGGTCACTATCATTAAGCCAAAAAGCAAAGGAGATGGGAGTCAAGAGAATTTACTTGCTGGCAGCACTTTGATGTGTGTGAGTCAGAGAGTCCATGTTCAATGTCAGTCTGGATCAGATGTAGCACTCTCATTTCTAAGGCAGAAAGCTGCTGGTTCAAGACTCACGCTATGACTTGAGCACCTAATCTAGGCTGATACTTCACTACAGTACTGCATTGTAAGAAGTCAGATGAGACATTAAACCAAGGCCCTTTCCACAGATACATATGAATGTGAAAGAATCCACGGTATTATTCAGAGAAGAGCAGAGAGTTCTTCCAGTGTCCAGGCCAATTTTCAGTCCTCAACCAAAGGCACTAAAAATAGTTTAACTGGTTGTTTATCTTGTTTACAATTTGTACACAGATTGACTCCTGTATTTGTCTATATTACAACAGTGACTGCCCTTCAAAAGTAATTCATTGGCTGTGAAGCGCTTTGGGATGTCCTGAGGGTGTTATAGGCGCTATATAAATGCAAGGGTTTTTTTCCACTGCCAGTGTCTTAATAAAGGGTGCACCAAACCTGAAAGTAAAAGGATTGGCAAATGACAAACAAGTTGGCTTGCCAAGGAGGTCCAGCCCAATCTAAAGGATCAGTGCACCTTAACTGAAATCATTTGAGGTCCTGCTTACAAACTGGTGAGCATGAAAGCACTTCAGGTGGTAACTGATGATTACACCCAGTTAACAAAGGCCATTTCTGATCCATGTTTAACTACTTATCCAATGGCAGGCCTTTGACCCTCCCAATACCCCATGAGGCTTTGCTCACCAATCAAGGAATTTGAGGCATTGCCATAGTAACTGATTGGATTGGATTTACTGCCATTGTGCCCGCAAAGAGTTTTCTGAGGGGTCATTATTTCTGTTCTTTAGATATTAATCAAATAGACTCAAGCGAACATTTGTGAATTGGATAAATAAAGTAGCTCTGTAAGTGAGTAACCTTCTTTCCCTAACCTTCTATATTGTGTTTCATTCAGTGTTTCTTTTCGATACAAATGACACGGCAGCGGAGTCTATACACCGCACATTTTGGATAACGTTCACAGCTGCCTTACTTTAAAAGAGTGCCTGTTTGCCCAGGTTTTAACCTGAAGTAAATCCAGAAGAGACGTGCGTTTAAACAGGACAGCGGGATGAGGTAGACCAGTTAAGTATTAAGGTTGGTCAAGCAAGTTTAAAACTCAAGTCAAGTTCATTTTGCTTGATGTCGTGAAGGGACCGCACTTTCACATAATCAGCTTCAAGGCTGGGTGGAGGGGGCTACACTGAGTCCTGATGTTTGCTGATGGTGAAAGTTCACCAAAAATCGTAGCGCCACGTATTGAGGTGCAGAAATAAGTTAGCCCAAAAAAAAATGTTGGTGTTTGATTCAAGTTCAGACATTTTTGGACATTGCACTCTAAAACCAAACCATTGGGTCTAAAACTGGACAGGCGGCAACTCCAGTGTCTTAGTACATCAGGGAAGTTATTTCTGAAATAAAGTAGCCTTAAAGCAGGGTTGTTGGGCAAAGGAGAAGAAATATTGCCAGTATCTGGGCCTACTGAAAACTGTGGTATGATTTTTAAAAAGCATAAGAAAAAAGCAAACCTTTTCACTCCATTTGCAATACACCTAATATGGTGGAGACTCTGTAAACGGAGTGGTTTTTGTCTTGCAACTTTGTCGTTGATCAAATATCAAGTAATCTCACCAATGTCTGATGGTTGTTAATTTTCTGACGATTTTACAAGGGTTAAAATTGGTGTACTGTGAATGGCTTTCAGATCACATTAAACATAAATTAATCCCACTAATTCCTCCTTTGCTTTCACCCTTTAATATCATTTTGAGGAACGTGTTTTATTATCCTTGCCTACGTCCCCATTCCTCTGACTCGGGAGTATTATTTTCTCCATGTTCCCTCAGCTCCACCATCAGAGACTGATCGATACCCCGCCCACTCGGACAATTGGAGCTTAATTGCCCACTTAAACCTCGTGCCAGCTTGGCCCTCTTGGTAGCTTCTTGCCTGAGTCGATACTTTGAGGGTTCAAGCTCCACTCTCGGACTTGAGCACATAATTTAGGCTGTCGCTTCTGTGAAGTACTATGGGGGATGCTGCATTGTTGGAGGAGCTGTTTTTCAGACGAGTTGGATATAAAAGATCCTATAGCACTATTCTAAGAAGAGCAGGGAGTTCTCCTGGTGTCTTGGCCAATATTCCTCCCTCAACCAACATCACCAAAAACGTAGTGTTTAGTTTTCAAGCACATTGGGTCTTCCTGAGGACATAATAAGATGCTATACAAGTGCAAGTTCCTTCTTTCCCTCCCTACAAACACCTCATTGCAAGTATTCCTAGAATATCAAGCATGGTATAAATCTCCAGGAAGCTGGTTTCTCCTTTCTTTGCCCCCTACTTTATCTCAGTCTTATATTATCAATTCTCTAATGTTCTTAGTTCGACATCACTTCTCCACTGGAGCGGATGAGGGCAACATTGCATTTGTGCCCCGTGCTCTGACCTTGTGCTTTACAGCAGTGAAGTATTTTCAGAGATTTTATTGCGTGCTATTTATCTGTAGTGCTCCTCTAATCTTGGAGACCCTGGTGCTTTCCTAGTTCACTGGGCTAAGAATGCTGAATTAGATATTGATCCTAAGGCAGAATGAATGCTGCAGAATCATGCAGACCATGGCTTAAACTGCCTTTAGCCAAGCTCCAATTGTTCCTTAGCAATCATTGGTGAGCCAGGAAGTTTTTCTCCCCTTAATGGAATAGATAGTAATCTGGAGTGAACAGAAATGAAGAGCAGAAATTAAAGCAATTTTATAACCAGAAGATCTGCCCATAGCACCATCTCTTTTTTTGTGTATGGGCAGTAGGGGAGTTGCATGTTTCAAAATAACAGGAACATAGAAACAGGAGAAGGCCATTCGAGACTGCTTCGCCATTCAAATAGATCATGGCTGATCGGTACCTCCGCCTCAGCTCCATATCCCTTGATACCCTTACCTAACAAAAATCTATCGCTCTTGGTCTTGAAAGCTCCAATTGTCCTAGCATCCACAGACTTCTGGGGGAGAGAATTCTAGATTCCTAATACCCTTTGTGTGGAACAAGTGCTTCCCAATTTCACTCCTAAATGGCCTAGCTCTAATTTTAAGAATATGACCCCTCATTCTTGAAAACCCCACCAGAGGACATAGCCTCTCTGTATCTTCACTATCAATTTTTTTTTATTCGTTCCTGGGATGTGGGCGTCGCTGGCAAGGCTAACATTTATTGCCCATCCCTAATTGCCCTTGAGAAAGGTAGTGCTGAGCCGCCTACTTGAACCGCTGCAGTCCGTGTGGTGAAGGTACTCCCGCAGTGCTGTTAGGGAGGAAGTTCTATGATTTTGACCCAGCGACGATGAAGGAACAGCAATATATTTCCAAGTCAGGATGGTGTGTGACTTGGAGGGGAATTTGGAGGTGATGGTGTTCCCATGCGTCGGCTGCCCTTGTCCTTCTAGGTGGTAGAGGTCACGGGTTTGGGAGGTGCCGTCGAAGAAGCCTTGGTGAGTTGCTGCATTGCATCTTGTAGATGGTACACACTGCAGCCACGGTGCACCGGTGGTGGAGGGAGTGAATGTTTAAGGTGGTGGATGGGGTGCCAATCAAGTGGGCTGCTTTGTCCTGGATTGGATTATCAGTGCTTCTGTACAAGTTTGATTTTTGGCAGTTTTCTTTCCAAACGTGACCCAATTAATATCATCGCAACAAATTTTGATTTTAGTAGATATTGATGGATTATCAAATGACAAGTGAACTTAATTTGTCCTTTGTTGTAATGTGCCACTCAAAAGTGAAATTCCTCAGATACTTTCCTTTTACCTTTGCCAAAGTCCCAGTTGTAAAATGACAGGTCCTCTCTGTATCTCTCCTAGTTTGACACTGAAAAGTTATCATCTGGTCGTGACTTTAGACTGAGATCCAACTCCAGCTGACAGTGGGGTGGCACGCTTCTGAGGTGCGCTCTTCACTGGTGAACAAAGCACAGATACAATTGCCAAAATAATTGTTCAGTGCCATCGTTTTCAACGAATCATTTTAGGTTATTGTAAAAACAAAGTGAGTGACATCTTCAGCAGTTAGCAGTTTGATGGTTACCTGCTCTTGACCCATCATCTAAGTTTCTCAGTTATGTTAGCCTTCATAATACAGTTGAGACTGCTGTCTCTTCAATTCATGAGAAGTCGCACAACACCAGGTTATAGTCCAACAGTTTTATTTAAAATTACGAGCTTTCGGAGCGCTGCTCCTTCTTCAGGTACAAGTACAGTGAGGGAATACAAATCGGCAGTATATATACACAGAGAGCAATTTGTCTGCAGAGATACAATCTGCCAGGAAGGCATTACATCAAAGACACATCAGAGCACAGCCAAGACAATGAGGTGGGTCACAGGGGGTCCAACGTGTCAAATGTTGCCGTCTGCAGTTGAGCTTTTAACTTTTTTTTTCTTTTTTGTGGTTTTTTTTAAACTGGAAAGACAGACAACGATGTCGAGTCACGTTCTGTAGCGTGACATGAACCCGAGATCCCTATTGAGGCCGTCCTCATGGGTGCGGAACTTGGCTATCAGTTTCTGCTCGATGATTTTGCGTTGTCATGTGTCTCGAAGGCCGCCTTGGAGATGTATATATACTGCCGATTTGTATTCCCTCACTGTACTTGTACCTGAAGAAGGAGCAGCGCTCCGAAAGCTCGTAATTTTAAATAAAACTGTTGGGACTATAACCTGGTATTGTGCGACTTCTCATATTTGTCCACCCCAGTCTAACACCGGCATCTCCGCATCATCATCTTCAATTCATGCCAGCTATAAAGCTCCCTCCCTCTCCAAAACAAAAGAAGCCGATAGATTAAGATCAGAAACAGTGGTTGACTTTAATCAGTAAGGGATTAGAAGGGAGGCAAATTTGATAAGATTTTCAGGCAAAAGGGGAACAACTGCATGCAAGCTGACACAAGGAAGATCAAGTTTTTTCACTGGGATGAGAAGTTGTCGGTATTAACCTATCGTATTATTTGGAAGGCGCGACTAAAGGCTATTACAATCAATCAGGTCAGTTGGAGCGTAGGAGCGTAGCCCATTAATAAGAACTTACCTTCTCCCAATGCTTCTGCCTCAAATTTGAGGTAGAACATATCGGCCCGGAATTTGCGGTCCGGATGACCGCGAACTGGCAGTGTTCGCTGCCATTCCGCCTTTCAAACTGACGACAACTTTGGGATTTGGCGCAGGCACATGTGGCAATCCTGAAGCTGCGGTCTGTCATTCACTCCTCTGCCACAGGCTGAGCTGTGCTCCCCCACCCCACAGAGCCAGCAATCAGTGAAATCTCTCAAATCAGGGAAACTGACAAAAACTTGGGTTCCTCTGCGGTAATTGCACTGTTAAATTCCCCACTAAAAGTTAGACCCAAAGGTGTAACTGGAGTTTTAACCGCGTATTGACTGCTAAACAAAGGTTATAGCCCTGAGAAACTAATTGTAATTTTGTGCAGTGGCAAATTTATCCATTTTAAGAAACTTAAAAAAAAAATTAAATTTTTTAAAGTTTGTTAATCTTTATTTCAGCTTTTCCTTTTCCCCATGTGAGAGCCCCATCTTCATTTTGCCCTCTTTAACATTTTTAAAAAGTTAGAATTTTAAGAGCTTACTCACTTCCTTGTTCACTGTCTGAGAATTCTACGTTTTGATTGGCTGCTTCGAGAGCTTGTTGACGTCGCAGCAGCTCGCACTAGGGGATCCCCACTATGCTCTGTTGATTTGAATTACGCGTCGGAAAACCCGAACTTCTCAACACAGAGATCATGAGATCTTTGTGCGAAGGGAAATTTGGCCGATTGGATAAGTAACTGGCTATCTCATAGAAGGCAGAGGGTGGTGGTGGATGGAAAATTTTCGGACTGGAGACCAGTTACCAGCGGTGTGCCACAGGGGTCGGTGCTGGGTCCTCTGCTGTTTGTAATTTTTATCAATGACTTGGAGGAGGGGACTGAAGGGTGGATCAGTAAATTTGCTGATGACACCAAGATTGGTGGAGTAGTGGATGAGGTGGAGGGCTGTTGTAGGCTGCAAAGAGACATTGATAGGATGCAGAGCTGGGCCGAAAAATGGCAGATGGAATTTAACCCTGATAAGTGCGAGGTGATTCATTTTGGTAGGGCAAATTTGAATAAGGATTACAGGGTCAACGGCAGGGTTCTGAGGAACGTGGAGGAACAGAGGGATCTGGGGGTTCATATCCACAGATCTCTGAAGGTTGCCACTCAAGTGGATAGAGCAGTAAAGAAGGCCTATGGTGTGTTGGCGTTTATTAACAGGGGGTTTGAGTTTAAGAACCGTGAGGTTATGCTGCAACTGTACAGGACCTTGGTGAGACCACATTTGGAATATTGTGTGCAGTTCTGGTCACCTCACTATAGGAAGGACGTGGAAGCATTGGAAAGAGTGCAAAGGAGATTTACCAGGATGCTGCCTGGTTTGGGGGGGAGGTCTTATGAGGAAAGATTGAGGGAGTTGGGGCTTTTCTCTTTAGAGCGGAGGAGGATGAGAGGCGACTTAATAGAGGTTTATAAGATGATGAGGGGGATAGATAGAGTAGATGTTCAGAGACTATTTCCTCGGGTGGAGGTAGCTGTTACAAGGGGGCATAACTATAAGGTGCATGGGGGGAGATATAGAAGGGATGTCCGAGGTAGATTCTTTACTCAGAGAGTGGTTGGGGTGTGGAATGGACTGCCTGCTGTGATAGTGGAGTCGGACACTTTAGGAACTTTCAAGCGGTTATTGGATAAGCACATGGAGCACACCAGAATGATAGGGAGTGGGATAGCTTGATCTTGGTTTCGGACAATGCTCGGCACAACATCGAGGGCCGAAGGGCCTGTACTGTGCTTTACTGTTCTATGTTCTATGTTTACTTCGGGGCCAGCGACGAACGCTAGGAGCACGTGCCCCAGCCCATGATTTTCCCTCCATTGCTTTCAGTGGTCACCCAATCACATAGGAACACAGGAATAGGAGTAGGCCATTCAATTAGATCATGGCTGATCTGCACCACAACTCCACTTACCTGCCTTTGATACATATCCTTTGATGCCTTTAACCAATAAAAATCTGTCTCTCAGTCTTGAAAATATCAAGTGACTCAGCATCCACAGCCTTTTGGGGAGCGAATTCCAGATTTCCATTACCTTTTGTGTGAAAAAGTGCTTCCTGATTTCATTCCTTAAAGGCTTAGCTCTAATTAAAAGATTGTGTCCCCTTGTTCTGGATTTCCCAACTAGAGAATAATAGTTTCTCTGTATCTACCCTATCAAATCCTTTAATGATTTTAAACACCTTAATTAAATCACCCCTCAAGCTTCTAAACTCAATGGAATACAAGCCAAGTTTCTGCAACCGGCCCTCAATTTAACCCTTTAAGCCCTGGTATCAGTCTGGTTAAATTATATGGAGAGATTACATAAACTAGGCTTGTATTCCTTGGAATATAGAAGGTTAAGGGGTGATTTGATTGAGGTTTTTAGGAGTTTGAAAAGAATTGATAGGGTAGATGGAGAGAAACTTTCTCTGCCGGTGGGGGGAGTCTAGGACAAGGGGGCATAACCTTAAAAATCAGAGCCAGGCCATTCAGGCGAGAAGTTAGCAAACACTTCTTTACGCAAAGAATGGTAAAAGTGTGGAACTCTCTCCCACAAAAAGCAGTAGATGCTAGCTCAATTAATCATTTTAATTCTGAGAGCGGTAGATTTTTGCTAGCCAAGAGTATTAAAGGAAATGGACCCAAGGAGGATGGATGGAGTTGTGATACAGATCAGCCGTGATCTTATTGAATGGCGGAACAGGCTCGAGGGGCTGAATGGCCTCCTCCTGTTCCTATGGTGAATCTGCACTGTAATCCCTCCAAGGCCAGTATATGTTTCCTGAAGTTTGGTGCCCGAAACAATGCAGGACTCCAGATAGGGTCTGACCAAAGCTGTGTACAACTGAAGCATAACGTCCTCCCCTTTGAATTCCAGCCTACTTGAGATAAAGGCCAACATTCCGTGAGCCTATTTAATTACTTTCTGTACCTGTGTACCAGCTTTTAGCGATTTGTGCACCTGGGCACCTAAATCCCTTTGCTCCTCCACAATCATTACAAGGCTGGTCAGTACAAAAATCCAAACCCGGAGTGGGTAAGGGAAGGGAGGGGGGCGGTTGGGATTGTCTATCCACAGATCCCCAAATTAAATAAATCTCATTAGTTGAGCGCTGGCATACCCCAGCTAAATACTTTTGTGTACTCGAGTAAAAGTGACTTGAAGTCATAAAAGTCTTTAAGCTCTAAGGCCGCGATTTTGCCGGTGCTCGGAGGGCGGGTTTGGAGGCGGGTCCGGAGTTAAAATTAAAATGATTGATGGCGGGTTGCGAACCCGCCGCCATCCCGCCTCCACGCAGCTTTGCAAAGTGTCGAGTCGGCGAGTCCCGATCAAACCCGACACCAAACTGCGGGAGAGGCACTTAAGGTAGTTAACAGCTTGTTAACTGCCGGCTTAATCCTATTTTGACAGGCTTTTTCCATTTTGCCACATTTTCAGTGTTTTCCATGTCATTCGACAAACACGCCAGCTAATTGTGCCAGGTATAGCAACTAGCTGAATAGTTGACAGCTGCAACTGCAGCATAAAAGCTGACCTGTAATATCAGTTCACTTTCAGATGCCAGAGCTTGCTGTTTTGAGGATTTGCAACACATTTTGCAGGTGTATTGAGGTTGTCAGTGTTTGTTCTGAGATCTATATGCACTGTGACCTCCTTGGAATAACCTCTCCCCACATTGACTGAGCGCTTATAACATCTCTTCCTCAACTGAGATACATACCAGCAGAATGGGAACCATTTATACCCTCTCATCCTGGTCCTCAGAATTGGAGGAAGAGCAGCCGCGGCAGCAGCAGAACCAGGCACAACAGCAGCACCAACAACAGGAGCGCCAACCTTCTCCTGAGCCACCTGATGCTGCACAGGGCAGAGGGCGTCAGCGCAGGGCTGCACCTCGCCGCAGAAGATACCCCCAACACAGGGTTTACAGGCAGAGGATGAGCTTCCTCAACATGAGTGAGCAGCAGTGCCAAAGGAGGCTGAGACTTTCACGAGAGGTAGTTGCTGACATCTGCACAATGCTGCACCAACACCTGCAGGCCAGAGGAATGGGTGGACACTCCTTACCAGTGGCTGTCAAAGTCACCACCGCACTCAACTTCTTTGCTTCAGGGTCCTTCCAGGGATCATCAGCAGACATCAGCGGCACCTCCCAGTCGGCTGCACACAGTTGCATCATGCAGGTTAGCGATGCCCTTTTTGCCAAGTCACTTCTCCACGGATGAAGCAAGTGTTACCATGTGTGCGGTTGGCCTTGCAAATATGGCGGGCTTCCCAAGGGTGCAGGGCGTCATAAACTGCACACATGTGGCCATTAGGGCATCCCATCACAACCCAGCTGTATTTGTAAACCGCAAGGGCTTCCACTCCCTTAACGTCCAGCTGGTGTGTAACCACAGGAAAATCATTATGCATGTTTGTGCCAAGTTCCCTGGCAGTTGCCATGACTCGTTCATCCTGTGGCAGTCTACTGTGCCTCAGCTGTTCAATCCGGCAACCCAACTTTCCTGATGGCTCCTTAGAGACAAGGGCTATCCCCTGAAGACGTGGCTAATGACACTGATGAGGAGGCCATCAAATGAAGCTGAGAAGCGCTACAATGAGAGCCACATTTCCACCAGAAGCATCATAGAGCAAACCATCGGCTTGCTCCAAATGCGATTCAGATGCCTGGATAGATCTGGTGGAGCCCTACAGTATGCACCAGACAGGGTGTCCAGAATCATTATGGTCTGCTGTGCCCGGCACAACATCGCACAGCAGCGTGGCTTACCGCTGCCTGAGGAACAAGTGGCTCAGCGTACAGCCTCCTCCTCCTCAGAGGAGGAGGAGCTGAATGAGGCTGCAGATGAGGAAGACCTTGCGGAGGCGGCTGTCCCAGTGCCATCAGCACGCAAGCACATTGCTGGCCGTGAGGCAAGGAATACACTAATCCATGTCAGATTCACATAACTTTACGCACCAAACACATGTGGCTGGCACATGGATATGAGTGTTTGCACGACCTTCATTACACACCATACAGCATCTGTACAATAAACTGTGCATTCCTATCACTCTCTCCACCTTCACTGCAGATGAAAGGCGGCCTCACCCCTCACTATGCCACTTCCATTTCTGAGCACACATAGGCCAACTCTTTGATTCTTTGAAATCGTATTTCTTTAATACAATTAAAATAACGATGACAAACGTAACTTTTTATTATATCAAAACACCTAAGTGACTACCCTTGTGACTATTTGTGTGTTAACTTTCTCTTATGTGTGCTTCTACGTGGTTCTTCCCCTGTGGCTTCAGCAGATGTAGAGGCACCTTGCTCACTTCTCTGCTGCGCCTGCTTAGACACCTTTGGCGGGCGTCCTCTGGGATTGGGAGCCTGGGATGGCTCCGCAAAAGTCTGCTCCTCCTGCGGCTGTGCAGGGGCTGAGACGGCCATCTCAGTTGGGTGAGGAATCTGGGGCTCTGACCGAGGGCTCCGCAGTGGCATGGTAATGTGAGCGCTTGGAGATGAGCCCACACTTCCTTGTTGTCGACCACCAACATCCCTCTCATGGGTCACCTGCACTTCACTGCTAGCAAGTAGCTGGGGAGCACCTTGCTGCACATTAGTGGGACCATGAGGACCCATTTCTGTGCTGACAGTCCTCATAACAAGGATGTCCATGCACCTTTGGTTTCTCTCCTCAATAGATGCCCATCTATCCTCCATAGATGACCATCTATTTAGAGGTATTACCATGTTCTGCTGAGTCTGTCCTCCATGGAGGTTGCCATCCTTTCCATGGTGATACTTACATTCGCCATTGCGTGCACCACGGCATTGCTCATGTTTGACATGGACTCCTCCATTCTCTGCACACTCGCAGTTACCGTGGTTGCAAACCCTGTCAGAGCCTCCTGCACTTGTTCCTGAAGCTCTCTTTCTGGATGGCCCCAGAAGCACAGCGTCTACATGCAGCTGCTCATGGTCACTTGTGACCTGTGATACACCAGGTGACAACACTAATCTATGTCGCGAAGAATCCACCGAGGTGTGCGTCTCTGTGTTGGTGCTGGGTGCGCTCATTTCTGCTGCCGCTGCTCCCTCAGAGGCTGCAGGTTCATCTGAGGAGTCGTCCGGCTCTTCCTCCTGGATAGTGGGGAGGGGGGCTCTCGATGGTCCTGTGGGGGAGTAAAGGCATGAGTTAGACATGTGATATTTAGGTAGCAGACACATCCCATTGTGCAGATGATCAGAACTCAATCTCTATGAACATCAGATGCCATATCAGTCACTCATGAAATCTAAATGAGAGGGTTGCAAATCTATTCTGTCACCAGCTTGCTCTACTGTGCCCATCCCTCCATCCCCCACTTCCAGCTCCTCTGCACCTTCGACGATCTCGATAGCAGCCTCCTCAGCGTTTGTTAAATGCGCCATTGAAGGTGGCCCTCCTCCTGTGCTCCCCCTCTCCCTCTTATTGTGGGCTCTCACTTCCTGTAATGAGGGACACAAGTGGAGTTCGAGAGAGATTGATGGAGTGAGTGTAGAGAATCCATAGCATAGATGCTTAGTGGGAGACAAAGAGGGAGTGAGGTGCCAATACCAAGGTCCCTCCCTGTGCGTTGTTAGTTGTTGTCATTGCATAACAGTGAGAGCGAGTGTGAGGGTTGCATAGTAGGATGTGAAGTGATTCTGTACATAGAGAGAGAGGGATAGGTAAGGGTGCAAGGGATGTAAGGGTAAGTTGGGATGTGCAGGAGTAGGTTGACAATGCAGAGTGCTGGTGATGAAAAGAGATGGGGAGCAGATTGAAGGTAAGTGTGATGTTATACTCACTTTTGCTGAGCGTAGCAGATCATTGAACCTTTTTCTGCACTGCACCCAGGTGCGTGCACACAATGACCCGGCGCTAACCTCCTCAGCAATT
Source organism: Squalus acanthias (assembly GCA_030390025.1). Lineage (NCBI taxonomy): Eukaryota > Metazoa > Chordata > Chondrichthyes > Squaliformes > Squalidae > Squalus > Squalus acanthias. The sequence continues at coordinate 230,036 of JASTWF010000467.1, forward strand.
TGCAGCCAGGCTGCCTTTGTGCTGAGGAGGCTTCTTCCGTCCATTGGAAGGGAGCAGAACCCCCTTGCGCCTCTTACTCCCTCCACAAGAGCATGGAGGGAGTCATCATCAAAGCGGGGAGCAGCCTTTGTTCTTGGAGCAGTCATCTCGCAAAGACTAGCACTCCGAAGCATCAGAAAGTTACTAAAACACAAAGGCTACATGGGCCCCTTAAATGCAACTGAATGGAAGACGTCAGCAAAGGTGAGCAGCAGACCCGAACCCACTGATTGGGCCGGGTAACACGCACGGCGGGGTTAATAAGCCCAATCTAATGAAAATCGTTATCTCAGTGCGGTTGGGACTGTAACCCGCCAAACAATGAACTCGACGCGAACCCACCTCCGCTGGGACAATCCAGTCATAAAACTGAGCTTAAGACAAGCCTGTGTCCTACTGCATGTTCAGTTGTTTTCCAATGCCACTGTTGATCAGCCCTGACTAGTTTTGTAGGTTGGCACATAGGTAACTGGGTGAGGAAGAATACTTAGTGATGGGGTTTGGAGGAAGGCCGTGTCCAGATGTTCAGGATTACAGTGGATAAGAATGAGTAAATCAAACTCTGAAAATGACAAGGCCATTTATTAGGAATCGGGTTTCCCCTGCATTATGCACTATTTATGAATATGGTGGTGAATTATTTAGTGTCACTATTGTGTGACAAATGACTGAAGACATTTAAAAAGCGTGTTATGCATGTTAGCTCAACACGTCTCAACGAATGAGAGCAACTGCCAGCCTCTAAATTATTTACTTCGAATCAGTGGGTAGCCCACAGGAAGACATATGTTGACGCACTCACTTTGCACAAACTGGTTTTGTTCAGTCACGATTACGAGCTGGGAACAGAAGTGGACAAGTGCCTTTTATTTTTTTAACCTGCCCGGTTTTGAAGTGTTGTCCATCACATTGCTTCTCCCAGACTGGACTTGCCCTCTGCCCCCGGGCGGCCGGTCTCCCCTTCAGAACAGCTGCTCACTGTGTGGGGCAGTCGCCGGCTAAAACCAATCTGGATTTAGTTTGTTTTTGACAGTAAGAATGGTTTCCTTTCGTTGAGTTGAGTCTCATGATGGGAAAGAACCAAAAGGGATGGAAAACTTACCAGGGTGTATTTTAGCGGGAGGAAGTTTACGATATAAAATCGGAATATATGAAAGGGCCAATTTCCTCGGCCTGTTTTATCCTTTAAATGCACTCTCTGGCACGGCGCCTCACGAGCCACGAGCGTGTGTGGGAAAGTTGCGAGCGTGCTCCCCCCACAATTGGCCCCACACACACACCCATTGGCCTCACCCCCCTCATTGGCCGCACACCCCACCCTCCCCCATTGGCCGCGTACACCCCCCTCATTGGCCGCGCACCCCACCTTCCCCCATTGGCTGCGTACACCCCCCTCCATTGGCCGCACACACCACCCTCCCCCATTGGCCGCGTACACCCCCCTCCATTGGCCGCACACTCTCCCTCCACCCCCCATTGGCCGCACACCCCCCCCCCCATTGGCCGCACACACCCCCCTCCATTGGCCGCACGCCCCCCCCATTGGCCACGTACACCCCCCCTCATTGGCTGCACACACACACCCCCACCCCCCATTGGCCGCGCACATACCGCCCCCCCCACCCCAATTGGCTGCATACACCCCCATTGGCCACACCCGCCATTGGCCTTCCCTCCACCGCCCCCCATCCCTCCCATCAGACGAGGCTCCGCGCCGGGAGCTGTATTCGGAAAACCGGCTCTGAAATGCCGTTTAGTACGCGATGTTACATTGACCGTAGACGAGGCGCAAGCAGTCAGTCAGCTAAAGATGACACTGGACACCGAGCCGAAACTCCACTCAGGTAAAGTTAAATAACCTCACGAGCATCTTGACCCCTGAGGAGTGACTTTTGTTTGAAAGCGGTTTTAAATTATTTACCACCATCAGACATTATGCCGCGCGTGTTAGCAAAAGTCAAAGGGGGAAAAATTGGGTATCGCCCATTTTGGGACGCTAATATCGGCCGGGTGCAAATTATCGCCTCCGACTGCAAAATTCGCCTCTATCACCCCGGAGGTGATTTGAGCATTAAATCAGGCACTACACACCTCTCTTCAGGCGCAAACGTCAGGGAGCGAGGCGCTACCGAAGCTCAGGCGATGCCACTTACCATGGAAGCCAGACAGACTGGCGCCGTCCAGTTCTTGATGGCCAGCCACTCCCTGCTCATTGCAGCCTTGAATCTCGGCCTGGAGAGACCTCTAAAGCAATTGTGTTGGAAGCACGAAAGGATAGGCCCAGGGAAAGAACTCTGCGCTTAGGAATCTCAAAAGTGGTGCTGAGGGCCAAAACTCGTTAGGACAGCGTTAAAACCCAAAATTTTGCCGACAAGAAAAGGCAGGAAGCGCCCACCTTTAAATAGCGCTCCCCCCCAGCCCCTTCCCGACTTGAAAACGTTCCCCTCTACCTGTCGTTCCTAACGGCAGGTGCTAAGGCAGGGGGCGCGACTCAATATCCGGTCTGGGGCGCTACCGGGGCGTTGCACGCTTGACTGACGTCACGATCTGCGGGCGCAGGAGATCGTGGCAGTAGTGTTTAGCGCCGCCACAAAACGACTGGTCAATTTCGCGAGCGGCGCTAAAATCGCCGCGCTCAGGCCCTAAGTTCCTAGCGCCGCCGGAGGTGCTAAACAACCGAATTTCTCCCCCAAGAGGTTCGATTCCGGTTGCTAAATTGGCTTATTTTAATGGTTTAAATAAATTACTGTGCAGAAGTGTGGAAGTACAGTGCCTCTGGCTGGGTTGGTAAACCACCAACTACTGGTGAATATTTACGGCCTACAGAACCATCGTGTGCACAGGACACCTGGTCCCTCGGATGGGAGAGGCTTTTCTCACTATAGTTTCTCGAAGTTTTATTTTCGCATTTGCTCTATAATGAAACCATGCTTTGGCGAATTTGAGCTGAGCTGGCATCAGATCGTCAGGACAGGACCCTCAAGTTTACTGACGATGTGTCATCGACCTGAAACGTTAACTCTGTTTCTCTCTCCACAGATGCTGCCTGACCTGCTGAGTATTTCCAGCATTCTCTGTTTTTATTTCTGATTTCCAGCATCTGCACCCCCCCCCTCCCGCGCCCCCGTTGGCTGCTGCCCCCCTCCCCATTGGCCACACATCCCACCCCACCATTGGCCACATGCATTTTCTGTTTTTAACCATGTAAATCGCTTTTGAGTGGATTGTTTAATTCGGATTCCAGGAGCTAGCTCCTGCCAGTTCTGCTGTTTAATTGGTTTTGCACGGATTGCTGGCAGACTTGTGGACCATCTAGAAGGGTAATCAGATTTAAAGCCAGGACCAGGCTCACGGATGCCAGGCACCGCATTAACAGGCCAACATAAAAACAGCTTAATAGTGGCCATGCAGGTGTACTATTAAAGGAATACTCTGGGACAAGCCCTATAATCTTGCAGCATTCTTCAAACCCATTACCACTACCCACCCCACCCCTCCCACCCCCCAATATTAAGTTGAGAAAACTCCTAAGTTAATTTTCTGCTTGTGCATTACTTTGGCTGCGAATGTTATAGAGGAGGTGGGTTGGAGTCAGATTGCCTGGTGGGCGGGTTCCACTTCCGCTTCCGTTTTCAGCCGCTCCCGATTTCCGATATTAGTTCAATAGCCCTAATTAGTCCCGTCGTACGCGTTGCCCGGTCCAATGAGTGGGAGCGTGTCTGTTGCTCTCCACTGATGATGTCATTGCTGCAGTTGTTTTTAAGGGCCCCATGTAGCCTCAGCCTCTCATTTCTCCTTTCTGCTGCTGTTTGAATGGGCCCTGGCTACAATGACAGCGACTATGTCTTGCGAAAGTCTCAGCCTCCTTTGGCACTGCTGCTCACCCATGTTGAGGAAGCTCATCCTCTGCCTGTAAACCCTGTGTTGGGGTATCTCCTGCGGCGAGGTGCAGGCCTGCACTGACGCCCTGTGCCTTGTGCATCATCAGGTGGCTGAGGAGAAAGTTGGCGCTCCTGTTGTTGGTGCTGCTGTTGTGCCTGGTTCTGCTGCTGCCGCGGCTGCTCTTCCTCCGAATCTGATGACCAGGATGAGAGGATATAAATGGTTCCCATACCGCTGGTATATATCTCAGTTGAGGAATGGAGGTTGTTTGCGCTCAGACAAAGTGGCCAGAGGGTATTCCAAGGAGGTCACACAGCAGATGGATTTCAGCCTCAACACTCACAAGATTAGTCGAGCTGAAAAGAGTGTCCCAAGTCTGACGAAAGGTCTTCGACCTGAAACTTTAACTCTGTTTCTCGCTCCACGGATGCTGCCTGGCCTGCTGAGTTTTTCCAGCGTTTTCTGTTGTTATCTCAAAGCACTAAGTTGTGGCATCTGAAACTATGAGAGATTGCAGGACCGCTTTTAAGCTAAACGAGCAGCTGCCAACAATTCAGGTCCTCACTAAACCCGGCACAATGCAGCTGGCGTGTTTTTCTGAAGGCGGGCTGCATGCAGAAAAACCTGCAAAATCCAATCAGGCAGTTAACAAGCTGTTTCCTTCAGTGCCTCTCCCGCCGTTTGGTGTCGGGTCAGTTCGGGAGCCGCTGACCCGACACTTGCCAAAGTCGCGTGGAGGCGGGATGGCGGCGGGTTCGTAACCTGCTGTCAATTTTTCCGATTTTCGCTACAGACCCGCCTCCAAACCCGCCCTCTGAGGTCTATTAAATTTCGGCCTTTGTACTTGACTTGAGTAACACCATTTTAGACAGTTGTGTGTTAAAACATGTCTAGGTGTTCATCTAAACCCTAAAAGGTTTTTTAATAGACCTGCTGTATATCTTGTTCTTCAGCTTTTAAGCAGGAGCATAAGAGTTGGGCGGGGGGGCCTGGGAGCTGGCGCTGGATGAGCAGGAGTCGCAATATTTGTGCACATTACATTGTCGGAACATCAAGCGTTTGAGCTGCCTGCTTTCATAGAACAGACTCCACTTCTGAATTGCACAACTTCTGAATTGAACCACTTTGTTTTTGTGATTTTCTGTTTTGGAGCCTATGCAGAAGTTAATTCAGATCCTTTTATGAAATGAAACAGGGGTTTTGGTGTCAGACAGATCGACCCCCCCCCTCCCCCCACATGTTTGCTATTATGACTTTATCGGAGCTGTGGAGAGAGAGAACCCTCAGTGCAAGTGCTCACTTAAGTTCTTCACTTGTAACACAGCACAGAGTTGAAGCTGCACTGATTGCAGGAAAAGGATACTCAGCAATGTAAACCTAATTATTAATAACCTGCACCACCAATCACATCTCACCTAGTAGTGAAGCCAGTTTCATCCGTAGAATTCGCAAATTATCGCGATTTCGAAATAACGAGATAGAGACATACAGTTTCGTAAAAACAGCTTTATTTCAGCAAAATGCTGTCAGGTTCAAAAACGGACACAAGAAGCCTGTAAAATGGCCGCCGCGCCTCGTGGCAGAAGTTTCTAGACTTTCAGTAGGCAGACAAGATGGCGTTCCAATAAACATTTCAGCAAGATCGGACAATGCTCAGCATACATTGATATAAGACAAGACGCGATCGTTTTGCATTTTTGACACCTAAGCAAGAAATATAAGTGCTGGAATCGGTTTTCCATACACAAACGAGGGCTATTGTACTGAGCAATCAAGGGCCCATCCAAAGACATTGATACGCAAATTCCCCGCGGCTCTACAATGAGAGAGCCGTTCGCGGGTACTCACAGCAAGAATTCGGAGGCCCCCAAAAACCCCTCCAGGGAGACTCCTAGCCGGTTCCACAATGGGAGAAATATTAACGGGTACTTAGACAGTTACAAGTATCACCGAAACCCATTAACGACAAGAACCACCCCATACAAGAAGTTTGAGCGCCAAAACATGACAAAAGATGAACATTAAGTTTGGGCGGGAGATAAGGAATTACAGTACTATAACTGTAGTGTCCAAACGTCCATCGCTCTCTTATCCTTTTCATTCACTTGGAATCATCTCTTGGCTCTTATCCCGGATGACCGTTATTCTCTCTTGTTCCGCTGATCCCTTTTGGGGTCGATCTCGTGGCGTGCTGCGAAATCGGGTGCACCATCCCGAAGGTCGATAAATGGTGTCTGGACCCGAAGGCCCGAGGAGATGAGATGAGATGAGATGAGAAGAAAAGAAGACGACTACACGTGCCGCCGCGGTCAGTAAACCCCGACCGCGCCCGAAAATATATAGACCATTTTTGAACTCTATAGGTTACTGCACGAACTGACACAGGAAGACTTTTCTTCGAATTTTATCGAACTGGTGTCGATCCAGAAAGACTTTTCTTTGAGTTCTACAGCCGGGCCCGAGCACTGTCGAGTTCTTCATGACAACGGGGAGCCCAGCCTGCTAGCCGGAGCAGAGCAAATAAACAAGTGGGGTACAGAGACCCCTGGTCAACACGTGGATAGTCAGGTGCTGCAGCGAAAACAGCCGAGCACCGTTTTTAGAATTCTCCGAGTTATCACGAGTGGTGAGCATGATTCTCGATCCTACAGATCTAGATTAGGACAGGTATTAATAGGGGAGGGTTTTGTTTTAAGGATAATTATAATGTGTGTCCCCTTTTACGATGTGTCGTGCGCTCCTTGTTTCCCTAAACCTAGTTGCATAAATGTATGTAAGCTTGTACTGTCATTAACCTGTGCTTATGACATGTATTTCGTACTCTTGAACAATATGCAATAAAGATTTTCCATTTCGTACTATTCAACCGGGTCTACCTGAGTTTTCTCTGCATTACTGCTCTCGCACCTAAGTCCAGTGTCAGAACCGTAAGGGCGAGTGGGTCGAACCACTCACAGGTGTCTAGTGCTACCAGGCTGGCTGGAGACCAGAACAGGCAACAAGGCCTAACCCCGCACTAGCACCCAGGCTAAGCACAGAGCCACCCAAACCCCTTACACATCGGAGTGATAAACTATGAAGGTAAGACATGGTTTACTGAAAGAATGCACATAACAAAGTCTTGAACTTATTATTTACCAGTATAGAAAAGCTCACCTTGAGCAGGATTTGACTTCGACAAATCTGTTTTTCTTAAATACAGGTGCAAACCCCTTTCCTGTCACCAGATGCTGCTAGTTTACTTTGAGAACTGCATTGGTACATATTTATTTCGCATCTTGTACCGGTTAAGAGGTACAGAACAATTTACTTGCTCTCAAATTACCTTACGAACAGAAGTCAATGACTGCATAGTATGTCACTAATGTTTCTTATCTATGTTTTACCCTGTATGTGCTCCCTGCAAATGTAGCACTTGTTTTGGACCCTTTTTTGTGGTCATCCTTAATTATGTAGAATTTACAGCACAGAAACAGGCCATTCGGCTCAACTGGTCTGTGCCGGTGTTTATGCTCCACACGAGCCTCCTCCCACCCTCTTCATCCTACTCTATCGGCATAATCCTTCTATTCCTTTCTCCCTCATGTACTTAGCTAGCTTCCCCTTAAATGCATCTATGCCACTCCCTGTGGTAGCGAGTTCCACATTCTATCCACTCTCTGGGTAAAGAAGTTTCTCCTGAATTCTTTATTGAATTTATTAGTGACTATCTTATATTTATGACCTCTAATTTTGGTCTCTCCCATAAGTGGAAACATTCCTTTCATAATTTTAAAGACTTGTTGGGTCACCTCTATTAATCATAGTCAGATTTATTTATAAAGATCCCATACTTAATTCTAATCCACCAAAATTTCTCGTAGTAATCTCTGAGTGGCTGATTTTAACATAGGATGGACACCCCACCCTGTTTCCTACTTTCTCAACTGCTGCAGCAGACCATGGTGAAGTAAGTTTTTTTTTAAAACTTAAGTGAGTTGGGAAGCAGGAAAGTTAAAACTTTTTTTTTAAACAATGGTTCCTGCAGTTGGGATAATTTCTACCTACTGCACTCAGCTCACTTTCTTACAGATGTAAAACGATTTTTCAATACTGTGTTGTACTTTACTCTCCCAACAACATACAGCTTCTGCGCTGTCTCCTACTTGGTTATTGACCTGTCAATTAATTAAACCCAAGGTTCTGATCCACAGCCTGACTTGTGACTGAATCCATCACTCACTTCAAGAATAGACAGCTTTGCAGTAACATACACCTACATTGTGCTTTCCAAGGTGTGCTATTCCTGTCCTTTATAAAACAGCATATTCTGTGACATAACATGAGCACTGCTGCAGGCGATTCTCCTGTATATAAGTTTTGAGAAGCCTCTGTCACGCTTTAAGCTTAACACTTAGTACAAAACACCAACAAAGCACAACTGAACTAACTAAGAAAGAAAGCCAGTCATTTCCTGCTGCGGTTTCTGAGCTTGAGATAACCTGGCATCTCACTAGAGGTAAAAGAAATGGCTCTTTACAAAAAATTGTAATGTGATAGTATACGTAACAACACAAATTAAAATAGCAGGATAAAAGATTGTCCTAACGGGGAGAACTGTCTAAATTTACCAGTTTTAAATAGAGTTCACTTTTAAAATGCACCATTAAATCACATGACTGACTTCTGTGTTGTTTGATTAATTTTAATTTAATATTTTTAAAAGGGAATTGGATATATCCTTGAAAAGGAGAAATTTGCAGGGTTACGGGGAAAGATCAGGGGAGTGGGAATAATTGGATAGCTCTTCAAAGAGCCGGCATAGACACGATGGGCCAAATGGCCTCCTTCTGTTTTGTATGATTCTATGATTCCCTGAGGAGAGAAGCCAAGCAACTTCCAATCTCTGTAGACCACTTCCCACAGGGAGTACCTGAGCAATTGCCTTTAAGGGACAAGCAGAATAGCAGCAGAACATCACAATCACGTTTCAGACCCCAGACTACCTGTGATCCATGTCATGGGAGGCAAAAAATGTCTAGAATCATAGAATGGTTACAGCACAGAAGAAGGCCATTTGGCCCGTCGAGCCCGTGCCGGCTCTCTGCAAGAGCACTTCAGCTAGTCCCACTCCCCCGCCCTTTCCCCGTAGCCCTGCAAAAAATTTTCCTTCAGGTAATTATCCAATTCCCTTTTGAAAGCCACGATTGAATTTGCCTCCACCACCCTTTCAGGCAGTTGTATCCATATTTCAATTGCAGTAGAAGTGTTAAAGCAGAAAAGTGTAACTCGATACATTTTAATAGGAAGAATGAGAAGAGACAATATAAGCTAACTGGTACAATTTTAAAGGGGTGAGACATGGGGTGTTTGTGCATAAGTCTTTGAAGGTGGCAGGACAGGTTAACAAAGCAGTTAATAAAGTATATGGGATCCTGGGCTTTATAAATAGAGGCATAGACTACAAAAGCCAGGAAGTTATGCTAAACCTTTATAAAACACTGGTTCGACCCCAGCTGGAGTATTGTGTCCAATTCTGGGCAGTGCACTTTAGGAAGGACGTGAAGGCTTTGGAGAGGGTGCAGAAGAGATTTACTAGAATGGTTCCAGGGATGAGGGATTACAGTTACATGGATAGACTGGAGAAGTTGGGGTTGTTCTCCTTGGAGCTGAGAAGGCTAAGAGGAGATTTGATGGTGGTGTTTCAACTTATGAAGGGTTTAGATAGAGTAAATAAAGAGAAACTGTTTTCAATGACCGAAGGATCGATAACCAGAAGTGATTGGCAAAAGAACCAGAGGCGACATGAGGAAAAACCTTTTTACGCAGAGTGGTTAGGATTTGGAGTGCACTGCCTGATAGCGTGGTGGATACAGATTCAATAGTAGCCTTCAAAAGGGAATTGGATAAATACTTGAAGGAGAAAAAATTGCAGGGATATGGGGAAAGAGCGGGGGAGTGGGATTAACTGGATAGCTCTTCGAAAGAGCCGGCGTAGACTCGATCAGCCAAATGGCCTCCTTCTGTACTGTTCTATTCTATGATTTTATGATAAAGGGGCATTGTTCTGGTAAAATTACATGCCTCCATTGGTAATCAGTTTTCAATTGTAAAACAGACAATGTTTCAGCTGTGCTGATGGTCTAGTGGATAAATACTCACTGTTTAAATCACAAAGAAGGTCCCAGCTTCAGTCTTGCTGGTTTAGCTGAGATCATCTAAGCCATCAGTTGGAGTGCTACAGTTGATCTCATTGCCCCAGGCTAGGGAGGGAAAGATCAACAAGCTCTATCCAGTCTGATGTGTGAACTTCTTGAGTAGGACAGGCCCAAAGCCATTTTCTGTTCCTTACTGACTATTCCCTCAACCCATGATGGTACCCCTTTGTAGACTGATCAGACGCTGGGGAACTCATGAGTTTACAGTGATTCATAGATTCAAAATCATTGGCAAAAGATCCAGAGGGGAGATGAAGAGAATTTTTTTCACTCAGAGAGTTGTCGGGATCGGAATGCTCTACCTGGAAAAAGTGGTGGAAGCCGATTCCATAAATAATTTTAAAAAGGCATTGGGCAGATATTTGAGGATGAGGAACTTACAGGGATATAGACAAAAAGCGGGGATGTGGGACTAAGCACGACTGCTCTTCCAAAGAGCCAGCACAGACAGGACGGGCCGAATGGCCTCCTTCTTTGCTGTAAGATTCTATGATTCTATGATTTGATTTAATAGCGTGGACAAGAGGATGAGAAATTGGATCACCGAATTTTGACACTGGACTGAAATACCTGTTCAAAATTCTTCAACACGATTTAATATTAAGTGATCTTCATTAGATCTTACAAGGCAATACAATTCAATTGTTTTGAGCGTGGACTTTTTGTCTCAGAATTGCGGTTGTCAGGCCTCTCCGTTTTTATGCACATTTCAAGCACTCGTCCAAAAACTTAAAACTAGGAGCTCGCTTGGCCTTTCCCCCCACAAACTTTAGAAAAATGTTCAGTAAATGCTCTGGAAATATTTTGTTTTCATTTGACTATTTTTATAGAGTTCCTGTTTTTAGGCATTTGCAGAGTATCTGATGCCCACTGAGCTTTTGACCCAGATGGAAATGCTGTTAAGGAGAGAAGCACTGACAGTCACAGCAGGCTCACTGCTTGGGGGACTGCAGCAGTGCATCGGCAACGAAACAGCCTGATAGACGGACAGTTACAGGAAAAGTACGGGGGCAGACTGTGTAGTACAGAAGAAAACTCTGACTAGTATCTGCAGCTGTGCAATTCTGATTGGGTTCCAAAAATGATCTGATGCCCGTTATTATAAACAAACCAAGTTTGTGTATTAATACGATTGACTCGCACAGTTATAAACTGGTTCATTGTTGTAGACAAGAAGTTGTAAGTTTTCCTTGTTCTCCCACTCACGATGAACTGTCACTTTTAAAACGCGAGTTGTTACTACTTTACATCCGAGATTATTTTAGCATGAGATGTTGGCTTTGTGAAAGCGTCTGATATACAATCTGTGCACAATTTATTATGACCTCATTCGAACTTAGGATGCCACTTTGGCTCCGCTAGTAGCACTCTCGCTCCCGAGTCAGAAGGATGTGCGTTCAAGTCCCACTTCCAGGACCTGAGCACATATAGGCTGCTACTCCAGTGCAGGAATGAAGGAGTGCTGCATTATCTGAGGTGCCATCCTACGGATGGAAAGTTAAAGTGCAGTCCTGCCATATCGCCACCAAAACAAACTAACAAACTGGTTATTTACCTCAATGATGTCAGCGGGATCTTGCTGAATACAAAATTGCCTCCGTTTTTACCTTTTTGTTATTTGTTCTAGGGATGCTGGCGAAGCCATATTTATTGCCCATTCCCAGTTACCATGAGACGGTGGTGGTGTCTCCATCACTACTATCAGTGTTGTGTCGGGAATTTCAGGATATTCACCCAGCAACAATGAGGAGAGGACAATATAGGTCGAAGTCAGAATAGTGTGTCAATTAGAAGGGAACTTGGAGCTGATGGTGTTGCTACCATACTGCTGCTCTTGTCCATGGAGGTAAAGGTTGCAGGGGAGGGAGGTGCTGTCAAAAAAACCTTGGTGAGTTGCTGCAGTGCATCCTGTTATTCGTATATACAGTAGCTGCAGTGTGCCAGTGATCAAGGGGATGGATATTGAGTCCATTGACATGAGTGCTGATCAAGCAAACTGTACTGTACTGAATGGTATTGAGACTCCAAGGGGTAAAAATTCAGTTGGTTGCGCCTCCCGTTAGCGCCTTAAGAGGGCGCTAATGGGGCGCAAAGCCGCTAACGCCCGGGCGCAGCGATGTTTGCGCCGCTCGAGAACTTAACTTGACATTGTGCGGCGGCGCTAAAACTTACCGCTGCGACCACCTGCGCGCGCAGATTGTGACGTCATTCCATGGTGCAACGCCCTTGGGGCGCCCCGGAGCGGAAATTGAGTGGCGCCCCCTGCCTTACCGCCTGGCGCTTCCAACGACCGGAAGACTGGAACGTTATCAATCGCTGTGGGGCTGGGGGGGGGCGCTATTTAAAGGGGGCCTCTTCCTGTCTTTTTCTGTGGTCGACATTTATGCACCACTCGTTCTGAGAGAGAGAGAGAGATTCGGAGAGAGAGAGAGAGAGACTTCTACATTGACTCAACGCTTTGTGAGGTAGTTTGGCCTAGTTCATCCTAACTTTGTTGCTACTTTAGTTGCTGTACCTCATTACTTTTCTGGCAAAGAGAATATGGGGGCTGCAATGATTGGGGGCGTCGTCCTGCTCCAGCTGAATCGGAGGATAGTGAGACGCAGACAGAGAGTGGCAATGATGGCCAGACGGAGGAGGGCCATCAGGCGCATGTACAGGAGAGCTTACCCTCCCAGGGTATATCGTGAACAGCTCTCCTACATCCATATGTCCGAGGAGCTGTGTTTGCGAAGGCTGCGATTCAGCAAGGAGGTGGTCACTGAGCTCTGCCACCTGCTGCAGCCAGATCTGCAGCCTCAGCTGAGGTCCAGGACGTCTCTGTCGGTGGCAGTGAAGGTCACAGTGGCTTTGAACTTCTACGCCACTGGCTCATTCCAAGCTGCTGTTGGGGACCTCGCCAATATCTCCCAGTTTGCGGTGCATCGCTGCATCCGGCAGGTCACCAATGCCCTCTTCAGAAGGAGACGAGACTTCATCTCTTTCCCTATGACCCCAGACAAGCAGCATGACCGTGCTATGGGCTTTGCGAGGGTAGCGGGCTTCCCCATGGTGCAGGGCGCCATTGACTGCACGCATGTGGCTTTGCGTGCTCCGCGAGAGAATGCAGAGGAGTTCAGGAACAGAAAGGGGTTCCATTCCTTGAATGTGCAGTTGGTCTGTGACCACAGACAGGTGATTCTCGCTGTCAATGCCCACTATCCGGGCAGCTGCCACGATGCTTTCATCCTGCGCCAGACTACTGTGGCAGAACTTTTCGAGGCACCGCATCAGCCAGTTGGTTGGCTTCTGGGGGACAAGGGGTACGCATTGAGCACCTGGCTGATGACACCGCTCCGTGCGCCAAACACCCCTGCTGAGCTGCGGTACCAGGAAAGCCATCAAGCAACCAGGAACATTATTGAGCGCACAATCGGCGTGCTGAAACAACGGTTCCGCTGTCTGGACCATTCCGGAGGAGCCCTGCAGTACTCGCCTGAGCAAGTTTCGAAGTTCGTAGTCGTGTGCTGCATGTTGCACAACATGGCAATCCTCAGGACCCAGCCAATGCCACCAGGCCTTGTAGCACCACCAGAGGAGGAGGAGGAAGAGGAGGAACAGGAGGAGGACGATGATCATCAGCAGCACCAAGGCAGGAGGGCGGCCCACAATGGTCAAACTGCAAGGGCCGTCCGTCAACGACTAATAGCAAGCCGCTTCTAGGGCCCCTGCCATTGCTACAAACACGAATCAACCCAGCACGCAACCCCTAAGCCGGCCAAGGCACCAATAATTCCAACCACCAGCCATGTATATTTTGAATACAGAAACTTATTTATTTTACAAACTCTGTGTGTGTCAATTCCTCATGACAAACTCATAGAAATAAACACAAAAAAACAGTCAATAACATAACTGGTTCTCACAACCTGGAGATAATGTCCAAAACACTAAACAAAAGTTGGGCCATGAACCTCGGCCTTTAATAAAAAAATGACCAGCATTTTGGCACACCTCCTACTTTTTGCCCTTCGAGGGTGATCTCCTTCCCTTGCGCACTTCCCCCCTTCTAACCCTACTGCTCCTCCGTAATGGGACCTCAGTGGCTGCAGCAAGGCTGGTGGAAGGCTGCTGCTCGTCAGACCCTGACACTGCAGATGCCCCTGAAGGACGGCCTCGACCACTTCTGGGCCTGGAGGGCCCGGCTGCAGACTGCACCAACTCTGCATGGGCGGCAGCAGTCTGTCCTACAGGCGGTGGCAAGTGCAGTGGAGAAGTGACAGTGTTGGCAGCAGGAATGCTGTCATCGTGAGAGAGGACAGCAACTCCCTGCTCGCCCGACACACTGGCACTCCCACGGGGCAGCACTTCAGCATCCGGAGCAATTTGCCGGAGAACAGATTGCTGGCCTGCTGCGGCGCGGTGACAGCCCCAGGGACATGTGCACGAACCATCGAGGATGGCAGCAGTCAGTGCTCGCGTGGCCTCAATCTGAGTCTGCATGAGAGCAGTCTCAGATGGGTTCCTGGCAGCCAGTGACTGAATTGCAGCACTAAGCTTTAGTGTGGCATCCGCCTGTGCTACAGCGAAGTGCTCCACACTCCTTGCCAGTGCCTCAATGCATTCGGGCACCCTTCCCACTGCACCCATGAGCTCAGTGTGCATGCCCACCGCCTGGCTGTTCATTTCTGCAATCAGCCGCTCCTCCTCTGCGTCCATTGCAGTAGGAGTGTCTGGCATACTCTCCCTCTGGGGAGAAGGCTCCCGTTCTTCCCTCCCCCCCCCATGGCGTTGCTGCAGCCCGCTGGGTCCTGGAGCTTCACCATCATCAGCCCCTTCCCCTCTGCTCCCCTCCGGGGAAGGCGTGTTCCCAGTGTGGCCATGGGCTTCCTCGGGAGAGGGTGGCACTGATGCTCCGGCTTCCTCTTCCTCCTCAGCTGCAGCATCACTCCCAGTGGCAGCTTCAGGGCCCGTCTCCTCAGCTGGTGAATCACCATCTGAAAGCAGGGAGGTACAAGAGTGGCTTTAGCGTGAGGACAGGGTGGCAGTAAGGGAGGAATAAGTGCAGCGAGTTAGCAAGTTGGATTGAAAGTGTCAAAGGCTGGTATTGTGAGGGACAAGTGGAAGGACAGAGGACAAAAAGGTGATGACCTTACCATTGCTGTCCACAACGGGGTCGGCGTCCCCAGTGGCGACGGGACCGATCACCCGGCTTGCCACAATCCTGTGGACGCGCTCCTCCAGATCGCTGAGGGGTTGCAGCTGAAGCCGCCCTGCACCCGTCCGTTGCTGCTGTCTCCGATTATGAGCCAGCTTAGCCTGCAAGAAAAAGGACAGCATCTGAGTAAATATACAGCCATGGTCTTGCCTGATGTGCCTCCCATAGGTGAATAGCCCTTACAATATGCAGCCATGGTCTTGCCTGATGTGCCTCCCATAGGTGAATAGCCCTTACAATATGCAGCCATGGTCTTGCCTGATGTGCCTCCCATAGGTGAATAGCCCTTACTGTATGCAAAGTGTGGAATGTGTGTGTGTGTTTGATGAAAGGGCCATAGGTGTTGCATGAGTGTTGTGCATTGGGGTTTTAAGACCCTCTGGCCATAGAGTGAGGTTGAGATGGAGGGATGGAGAGGTATTGAGAAAAAGCCACTCACCCTGACGACCCGAGTGAGGTCGTTGAATTTTTTGCGGCACTGAACATGGGTCCTGGGCACCATGCTCCTGGAGGAGACGCTCTGAGCCACCTCCCTCCACACTCTTCTGAACTCGCGTGGCAAAGGCCTCCTGCCACTCTCCGGGAACAGCATGCATCGTCTGCGCTCCACTGCGTCAACCAGAGCATCCAAGGCCCGCTCGGTGAAGCGATGAGCGCGTTCTCTCACCCTCTCCATGCTTGGCAGCAAAATGGATTACAGGTCTCTCCAGGCTGAGATTCAAGGCTGCAATGAGCAGGGTGTGGCTGGGGAGCAAGTGGCCCCCCCCGCTTTAAGAAGTGTCCGGCGCCAGTGTGTCTGTGTTCCCTCGCTAACTGGCAGCAGCTGCGCTGCGCTCGCGCGCTGAGGTAGCGCCTCACTCCTAGGCCTTTGCGCCTTAAGAGAGGTGTGCAGCGCCTGCTTTAGCGCTCCACTCACCTCCCGGGGCGGTAAAAGTGAAGTTTCCTGTCAGTGCCGATAATTAGCGCCAGGCGCTAATATTTGCGCTCGGACGATATTTGCGTCCCAAATGGGGCACGACCTAATTTCTACCCCCAAGTGTTGCAGCTACACCCAGGCGAGTAGTGAATATTCCATCCCATTCCTGACTTGAGCCTTGAAGCTGGTGAAGAGAATGCGAGTCATCAGGAGGCGAGATACTCATTGAAGAGTAGTCTCCACTCGGCTCTTGTAACCAGTGTTGATATGGCTGGTCCAGTTAAGCTTCTGGCCAGTGGTGACCCCCCCAAGGTATTGATGATGGAGACCTCGGCCATGGTGGTGTCATTGAATGTCACGAGAAATGGCTGCACTTAAACCCTTTGTTGAGGGTGGTCATTATCTGGCACTAAGGTGGCACAAAATTTACCTGTCACTTGTTAGCCCAAGCTTGGATGTTGTTCAGTCCCTGCTGTAGGGTGGCATGGGGTGCTTCATTATCAGAGGAGTTGCAACTGGAGCCAAACACTTTAGAATCATCAACAAACAGCCCTACTCCTGACCTTATGATAGAAGAAAGGCCATTGATAAAGCAGATGAAGATGGTTGGGACGAAGGGGCTTACCTGTAACTGCTGCTATGATGTCCTGGAGCTGATGATTGGCCTCTGTCAATCACAACCATCTTCCTTTGTGCTGGGTATGATTCCAGCCATTGAAGTGTTTTCCATTTGACCCACATTGACTTCAGTTTTGCTGGGGTTCCTTGGTGACAGGGGCACCTCCTCGCGCCTCTTTTCTGACATTCGGCTCTTGCGTCCATGATTGGATCAAGACTGTGATGAGGTCTGGGGCCGAGTGGTTCTGGATGGAACCCAAACTGAGCACGGTGTTACGTGTTTCTTATACCTTCCATCATTCTACTGATGATTGGGAAGAGGCTGATAGGGCAGTAACTGGCCAGGTTAGATTTATCTGGATTTTTATAGATAGGATGTACCTGAGCAATCTTCCAGTTTGTTGGGTAGATGTACTGCAACAGCTTGACTAGGGGAGCGGTTAGCTCTAGTGCATAGGTCTTCAGCACTGCAGCCAGGATGTTGTTGGGGCTCGCAGCCTTTGCTGTGTCAAGTGCACTCAGCCACTTACTGATGTCACATGGAGTGAACTAAATTGGCTGTACACTGGTATCTATGATGGTGGGGAGCTCATGAAGAAGCTGGATCGGATTGTCCATTCAGCACTTTTAGCTGAAGATGTTTGCAAACATTTCAGCCTTGTCTTGTGCACTCGTGCTGGGCTGCATTATGGTTGAGAATTAAAATGTTCATGGTGCCTTCTCCTCTTCCTGTTAGTTGCCTGGTTGTCCATCATCATTCTTGACTGGCTGTGGTAGGGCTAGAGGGCTTTGTATCTGATCCATTGATTGTGGGATTGCTTAACTGTCTATAACCTGTTGCTTTTGGTGTTTAGCATGCAGGTAGCCCTGCTTTGCAGCATCATTTAGGTTGGTGTGTCATTCTAAGATGTGCCTGATGCTGCTCCTACTATTCCCTTTTGCATTCTGCATTGAACCAGGGTTGATATCCTGCCTTAACGGTTAAAAGAGGAGTAAGGTAGGTGTGGGACCATCAACTTACAGATTGTAGTGATGGCCCACAGAGCTTCATGGATGCTCAGTTTTGGGCTGCTGGGTCTGTCCTTAGTCTGTCCCACTTAGCATGGCGGTAGTGTCATACTACACGATGCAGCGAGTTCTCACTCTGGAGATGAGACTTTATCTTCACAAGAACTGTGCATTGGTCACTCATACCAGCGCGGTCATGAACAAATACATCTGTTGTTTGTTGGTGAGGATGAGGTTAAGTAGGTTTCCTCCTTGTGTTGGTCCCCTCAACACCTGATGCAGGACCAGTCTGGGCAGCTATGTCGTAATAGACTATGGGCTAGAAATTCATCTTGGGCAGTGGCGAGAAACGGGCGGTATCTGATCGGCAGCCCGTTATACGCAGCACCTGATATTCAGTTCTATTGCAGTCAACGGAACTGAATATCAGGCGCTCCATATAACAGGCGGCCGATCCAATACCGTCTGTTTTTTGCCACTGCCCGAGACTAATTTCTAGGCCTTTGACAGCTTTAATCAGTGGTGGTACTATTGAGCTACTCTTGGTGGGGGATTTGCAGGGTCAACTGGGCTGATATTGCCCGAGTCTTGTTTTGAAATGATGCCGAGGTCATTGCCAATAAGCCTGTCCCAATTTTTTAATATTATTGTTGAACTCGGTAACATTTGTTTTTCAACTTATTGGCTTGCTAGGCTACTTCACAGGGGATTAAGAATCAACCACATGATGTGGGACTGGAGTTGTGCGTGCACCATACTCGGTAGGGTTAGCAGGCTCCCTTACCTGAAGGACATTAGTGAACCAGTTGGGTTTATACGACAATCCGTAAGCTTTCATGCCAGATTGTTGAATTCAATTTCACAACTTGCCTTGGTGGGATTTGAACTCACGGACTTGTACCATATCCACCCAGTAACAGTCACTACTTGGCTACTGTATCTAGGTAACAGTCATTACATTCAAAGTAATTCATCATACGTGGAATGCTTTGGGATATTTCTGAGAGGCATAATAAGGTGCTGTGTAAAGACAAGTATTTCTTCTTTTTATGGGTTTCATGGACAAAGAAGGATACCGATGGGGTGGAAGCTGGTTGAACTCCCCCCCACCCCCGCCCCCGCCCCCCCCCACCACTCCCCCACAACAAATCCAGAATTTAATCTATTTTTTGTTAACAAAAATCACTGACAACAGAAAGTCAAAATGCAAGGCTTCACAACATCTTATACACCAATGGTTTCAGAATCATTTCATAAAAAGGGAATAAAAAATTAAAAAGTGCTTTAATTAACGGATCTGTATCACTTAAAAGATAGGTGTCCTGCAAGATGCTGTTACTGTGGTAACAACCCCTTGGAAGTTCCACCTGTTAAGGTTTCCCAATTGTAGCATGTATATATTGTTTTAGAAAACGAATCTTCTAATACTGTTGCTGCTTAAAATTTAAAATTAAATTTCAATCCTGTAGCTGAATCTCTACAAGTTGTTTTTGGTTTCAGTAATGGGTTATAACATCAAGCAATGGACTGAGCTCTGTCATAATTAGGTCTCACTTATAGAATGCGTTCAGTGGTTCCTCTCAGACAGCCTGGTGTTTGCACATGATTTGGGTTTTCACGTACTTCAGTCATGTGCCCTACAGTGGCATGGAATCTGCATTCAGGAAGAGAAAGTGAATAAACCTGTATTTATATAGCACCTTTCACCACCTCAGGATGTCCCAAAGTGCTTCACAACCAATGTGATACTTTTGAAGTGTAGTCACTGTTGTAATGCAGGGAAATTTACTTTTGCAGAAGTTTTGGGGGCGATTTTGCCAGCCCTGGGGAGGCGGGACTGCCGGGAAAATGGCTGAATCTGGGAGCGGGTACCCATCCCACCCCCAACCCGCCTCCGTGCCATCTTCCCAGGAGGCGGGTACCCGACCCGCGACGGGTCCCGTCTCCTCGAGGCGGGAAGGGGATTAGTGCCAATTAACTGCCTGTTAACAGGTACTTAACAGGCAGATTTTTGGCTAATTCCTATTTTGAGCCCTAAAGTGTGGGTTTCCCGACGGCTCCGAACCTCGCCAGGGTCAGCGAGGTGAGCCGTGGGTCTGCGGGGGTCGGAGGGGCCGAAATGTCCGGTGTGCAGGTGAGTGATGGGTGCATGTGTGGAGAGGGAAGTGTGTGAGGTGTGTCTAAAGTGTTTTAATAAGATTACTTACCTTTGCTTCTTCCTCCAGGCTTCATCCCTTTAGGCTGTGGAGCTGCCTCATCTCCATGGCAGAGAAAGCAGAATGGCTGCTGCATTCTCCGATGCAATAGCCATCTGATTTCCGCTCAGGAAAGAGGTTTGGTGAGTCTTGAGTACAAGGATTCACCAAAGAACAGAGATTGTCAGTGTTTGACAGCTTCTCAAAGCTGTCAAACGATGACAATTCATCTGTCAAAAATTTTTGACAGATGAAATGTCATATGCTGACGTTCTCTGTCACCGGCTTCCCCTTAATTGGCCGGCTAAGCCCGCTGGGCGGGCTTAACAAGGTCAATCAAAGGAAAATAGCATGGGTTGGCTGGACATCAGTGGAGGCGGGACTAAAACCCGCCAAGCAGCAGTCCCGCCTCCATCACGTCCCCATTGATAAAATCACCCCCTATATATGTGTTGACTGCAGCTCGGTGTTAGCAGGGAAAGTGAACCCATTCAATTGAGTTATCTCATTGTCAAAGGACACGCTTTTGCCAGTACAAAGAAGCCACAATGCAATTACTGGTGCACCAACCCCTCACTCAGTAAACCATATTGCATTACCAGCTGATCCAGGGATTGCCAGAGCAATTGACCTAAGCCGTTGATTATCCATTCGTGCTAAATGCAGCTTAAAGGGATTTTTTTTGCACAATTTATTGATCGAAGTCATTGTGATGGGCCTGGATCCATGCTGAATGAGTCTTGCACATGGTTGGTTTCATATAAACCCCCGGTAATTGGGACATTAAAGCAAAAATATGATTCTGACCATTACATGGCACGATCTTCATGTTTCACAGGGCCCTTTTGATGTAAATCATCTCATTGCGTTAGCATAAATTAGAAACCAAGTTTGCCTATTACCTTTACCTCCCATAAAGAATTGCCAACAATGTGTAACCCAAGGCTATCTCCACACAATCTGAGAAAATATATTGGCTTCTCGCTGCCAAAGTAATACATCATGCAGTGAGGCTGTAACATATTACAAATTTATGATTGAAGTTCTGAAGATGCTTCCACTTACTGATTCAGGCTCTGCACAGCAGCTGGGAATGAGATTTTTTTTTTCATGTGGATCAATACATGTTTAATCAGATTCATAGCTCATTGCAGCACCAATTCCACAGAGCCCGGTGTCATTTCATTTATTTTGCTTAAAACAGAGATTACTTTGATGTGCATTCAGGTTTAGAGTGAGAACTCTGATATCAGTATAGGGGGAGGTCTGGTGGGAGATCCCTGATACCCGTATAGAGAGAGAACTAATGGGAGAACTCTGATGCCAGTATAGGGACAGGTCTGGTGGGAGACCCCTGATATCAGTATAGGGAGAGTTCCAGTACTTTTCCACTTAGCCATCAACAAGAATATGTCTCATTTGGCGTTGGGATTCCGTGGTAATGCAGTTCATGAAAATGAGTCTCTCTGCATTAATCGCATTCGCTTATTTGAAATTTGGAAATCTTTTGCAGCTTTGGAATGCACATGTTTGTTCCATCTTACAACACCTACAAACTGAGCTGTGTAACCCTCTGTTACAGAATGTCCTAAAATGGCAGTGCACCAAGATACAGATTCCCCAAAGATTTCTGGATTTGCAGCGTCCTATCAATAGATGGGACTGCAGCACTGGAGTTTTATTTGGCTTCACAAATGGAGCTCTAGCCTCAAAGCCTTTTCGAAATTCAGATGGTTGCTGATTTTGTCACATAACCTGCACATGCCCGGTATAAGGATTTGGTTGTCTAGACTTGTAGTCTTTTCAATCTGTCATCACTGAAATATAGTTTTTCCTGTATATAGTCTTTGTTTATTCTCCTCCTCTTCATTCATTTTTATTGTCCCCATCCTGCACTGACCCTGGCAAGTCAGAGATTGCAGCCTCGACCTGTAGCTTGTGCCTGTCCCAAGTTGACCTTCTTTGCTGCGTTGCTGCCTGAATTGAGCTCGGGGTAATCTGTTGACTTGAGGCCTTTTCTTGGGTAGACAAAGAGCATTAATGGTGGTGTGCTTAAGTGCTGATCCTCGGTGGCCCCTGAGTGTATGAGGTAATAAATGGCTGCCAATAAACTGTGAGGACATAGGTCAAAGGTATCTAAATGAAAGAAGTGGGTGGTGTTTTTTCCCCACTGTATACTTGGGGATGCTGCCGTTCACTGATGCTACGTGTACTCTTTGTTTTTTTTTAAATCTCCAGTCAGGACACTATAATGAACTTAGAAAAAAATATATATTTTCCATGATTGCAGTAGACCATATTTTATTATACAGTGGAACTTCTATTGTTCACCGAAATGGAAACTGGTGGTTAACTGAGAGTCTCCAAATTTTGGACCTAAACATGTAATGCAACAACACCGTCACCATGGGAATGAAAGCACATCCAGTACCAAACGTGTAAATCAAATTTAATCTTTCTTGGGCAGTGAGGTTGGGGTTAGTGAGCTGTGCAAGGAGATAGTATTTCACACAAGTGGAGGCTCCACGGTGTTTATCCATTTTGCCTCTGTGATTATACAGCACATCATATCAAATACAGGACCAGAAGAAGGCCACGTGACCTTTTGAGCCTGCTGCACCATTTTGTTAGCCGTGGCGGGATCCATCTCTTCAATTCCAATTTCCTGCCCTCTCCCCATGTACTGTCCGAGTACCTATCTCATTTTTAAACATCCCAATTGCTTCTGTATCCGTGGTGTTTCTGGCAGTGCATCCCACATTCTCACAACCCTCTTGTGTGCAGACATTTTTTCTGGATTCATTTTTAAGCCACATAACAACGGTTACTGGACTGTAACATAATTAATTATATGTGAAGCGCTTTTGAATGTTTTTAAGCATATGAAAAACTTTCTATTTATGCAAGAATTCCTTTCTTAACTGGCTTAATTCTAATTTTAATATATTCTGGATTCCCCTACATAAGGGAAGAATGACTTCCTATCTCTCCTGTCAATCCCCTTCATTATTTTTAAATACAGTCAGATAATTCTTTAACCTATATAAAGAGCAGGAGAATCCGCTGAGAGGAGCGGATATAAAGAGCAGGAGAATCCGCTGAGAGGAGCGGATATAAAGAGCGGGAGACACTGCTGAGAGGAGCCGATATAAAGAGCGGGAGAATCCACTGAGAGGAGCGGATATAAAGAGCGGGAGACACTGCTGAGAGGAGCCGATATAAAGAGCAGGAGAATCCGCTGAGAGGAGCGGATATAAAGAGCGGGAGACACTGCTGAGAGGAGCCGATATAAAGAGCGGGAGAATCCACTGAGAGGAGCGGATATAAAGAGCGGGAGAATCCGCTGAGAGGAGTGGATATAAAGAGCGGGAGACACTGCTGAGAGGAGCGGATATAAAGAGCAGGACACAGCGGAGCTGAGCGGCAATTAAAAAAAACCAAGGAGTGACGTCACAGAACAACAGGTAGGTGATTGGTGGGTGAGTATTACAGTTTTTTTTAAACTAAAAGCTGGGGAACTATAACTATTATGTTATTAAATATTAACTTAACTAAATAAACTAAATAAGTAATATAACTATAAATAATCGTTTGATTAAAAAGTTTAACTAATTAAATAAGCAAATAAATAAAGTCTCGAGATGGCAGGACAGGCTATGTGTCGGGACTGTAGTATGTGGGAGTTTGTGGACAGAGAGACTGTCCCGGATTCCCACATCTGCAGGAAACGTCTCTGCCTTCAGTCACTCCGGCTCAGAGTCATTGAGCTGGAGTGTGAGTTAGACACACTCCGAAATATAAGGGTGGGGGAGGAATTTCTGGACAGTTTTATCCAGAATACGGTCACACCCCAGAGGAAAGCACAGGTTCAGGAAAGGGAGGGTGTGACTGTTAGGGAGCCGGGTAGCGGGGACTTAGGAGTAGTTGAGAAGGAGGTCCCGCAGACACTGGTCCTGTCCAACAGGTACAATGTACTCGCTACGTGTGAGGACAAGGTGAAAGACTGCGGGGAGGACAGCCACAATGCAGACCAAGGCATCGTGGCTCAGAAGGCTGTCCAAGGGGGGCAGGAAGAGCAGAATAGAAATGTGGTAGTGATAGGGGATTCTATAATTAGGGGGATAGATAGCGTCCTCTGCAGCCAAGAACGAGAATCCCGAAGGGTGTGTTGCCAGGGTAAGGGATATCTTGAGGCGGCTGGAGAGGAATTTGGAAAGGGAGGGGGTAAATCCAGTTGTCGTGGTCCATGTCGGAACAAACGACTTAGGTAAAAACAGGGAGGAGGTCCTGCTGAGGGAGTATCGGGAGTTCGGAGCTAAATTAAAATGCAGGATCCTGAGGGTACTAATCTCTGGATTATTGTCCACGCCACATGTAAATTGGCATAGAAACAGTCAGATCAGGAGTGTAAGATCTTAATGGTCTCTGAGTTCTTGGACAAGACACCAATAGGCAGCAGCCAGTATGTTTGAGCAATAGATCAAGACTTATTAAGCACACAGCGTAATATACTTAATATTAGGCGATAGTTTTAACGAGTAGCTCACAGCCCTTGGTCTCTGGAACCTCTCGGACACAGATGACGTCGTCTTAAATCTGTTCCTTTGTTCTCGCAGTACGTCTGTGTGAAGTTGTTCTTTGAGTATCGAGGTTTTAACCCTTTTCTTATCAACAGTTCGTTTGGCCAGTGTCCGTATATGGTCTTTAACAAAATCACCTTTTATAATTGGTTCTACTGGTCAAAATACCATTGTCACTCAGACTAAGATAGCATCCCGCCTTTCCAGTATTTTTCCACCAACTTTGCCATGTTCAGTGTTATCTTGTTTATAGTTTTTCACCCCATTGGAATTTACTTTATCTCTTTCATTTCTAGCTTCCCTGGTGCAAGACCTTTACCCCAAGGGCCCATATCAGCGCTGTTTCACTAGTCTTGAGGTATCCAAACTATCTCACTTTAATCGACCAGATAAATACTTTATCTCCATGATCTCTCTCATTTTATGTCCTTATACTAATTATTTTTTAAATATCGTTGCAATTAGTTTTGGTAAGCGAATTCTAAGTTCTATACAGCATCATAATATGTTATTTAATGATTTAACCTTCACTCGCAGTCTGTGGCTGTTTGTTATCAAAACTTAGTCAAAACTGCTTTTGACTGTGCAGCTACATTTTGAACAAGTCTTAGCTTTTTAGTTACCCAGGAGTAATTATGGGTAATATTATTTGGTCAATGGCTACACTTGAAGTTATACATATATGATTCTCGTCTACTAAATATCTT
Organism: Squalus acanthias; assembly: GCA_030390025.1. Taxonomy (NCBI): domain Eukaryota; kingdom Metazoa; phylum Chordata; class Chondrichthyes; order Squaliformes; family Squalidae; genus Squalus; species Squalus acanthias. Next base: position 255,375 of record JASTWF010000467.1, read on the forward strand.
TAAATATCAGCCTTTCGTACAGGAGAATTAACACGTGGCTAAAAGGCTGGTGTGGGGAGGAAGGGTTCCTTTTCATGAGACACTGGCACCAGTACTGGGTCAGAAAGCAGCTGTACCAATGGGACGGGCTCCACCTGAACCAGGATGGGACCCGTGTCCTAGCAGAAAGGGTAAATAGGGAGGTGGCAAAGGCTTTACACTAGTAAGATGGGGGGAGGGATCTACAAGTAATGAAACCAGTCTAAATATAAACAAAACAGGAAAGGAGAGCATAGGAAAGAGTAAAGTAAGGGAGAACATTGATGGCTAGGGAATAATTAGAGTTATAGAACAGGAGTTTAAAAAGATGGTTAAAATTAAAGTGAGAGGAACTGCTATTAAAAATGAGTTAAACTGTCTGTACAGCAATGCACAGTGTCCATAATAAACCAGGGGAGCTGGAGGCAATCATGCATTATGAGGAACCAGACATAGTAGGGATTACTGAGACATGGATACAGAAAAATGAGGACTTGGAATTAAGTATTGCAGGGTATAACATATTTAGAAAAGATAGAGAGGGGAAATGGGGAAGTGGAGTAGCTGTACTTATTAGAGATAACATAATGGCAGTAGAAAAAAGTGACGCAGCAATCAGCAAGTCAGAAATAGAATCCATGTGGATAGAGACAAAAGATAATAAAGGATCAATCACACTAATAGGCGTAGTCTACAGACCACCTAATAATGGAAGGGAGGTGGAGGAAGAAATATGCAAACAAATTAGGGAAATGAGTAAAAAACATAGAATAATAATCATGGGGGATTTCAACTACCCCGATATTAATTGGACAGAAGAGGTAGGTAAAGGGGATAAGGGAATGGAGTTCCTACAATGTGTACAGGACTCCTTCCTAACCCAGTATGTAAAAAGCCCAACAAGGGAGGATTCGCTATTGGATCTAGTAATGGGGAATGAACCAGAGCAGATAAGAGAAGTAAAGGTACGGGAACATCTAGGCAATAGTGACCATATTATAATAAACTTTAAGATAATAACTGAGAAGGACATAGGTATGACAAAGACCAGGGTAATAGATTGGAGAAAAGCTGATTTTGAGGGGCTGAGAATAACACTTGGGAAAATAAAATGGACAACAGTATTGGCAAACAATGATGTAGAAAAGCAATGGGAAACATTTAAAACAGTGTTCAACAGAGTCCAGGAAAAATATATTCCGCTAATATACAAGAACAAGCTAAACACTAATGAGACACTGTGGATGAATAAAGCCATAAGGAAAAAATTGAGAATAAGGAAAGAGGCATAAATTAGGGGAGACAGCAGGGGAGAGCATGATAAGAGAAAATATGAAGGGATTGGGAGAGAAGTTAAAAAAACAATTAGGAAGGCCAAGAGGAACTATGAAATTAAATTATCAAGGAACATAAAACAAAATAGTAAAATATTTTACAGGCACATAAATAAAAAAAGGAAGGTTGGGATGGGAATAGGGCCACTAAGGGATAGAAAGGATAATACCACAGGCAGCAATAGAGAGATAGCAGAAATATTAAATAACTACTTTGCTTCAGTATTTATCAGGGAGATAGAACAGGTGGAGATGACATCAGATGATGAGATTAGTAATGAGTTAACTGCATTTAAAATAAAACGAGGAGATATGCTAAATAAACTAAGGAAACTCAAAGAGGATAAAACCCCTGGTCCGGACGGATTACATCCGTGCATTTTAAAAGAATCTAGGGAAGAGCTAGCAGAGGCATTACTACACATATTTAGTAATTCATTAGAAAAAGGTGTAGTGCCAGAGGACTGGTGGACAGCTAACGTAATACCGATATTTAAGAAGGGAGATAGAACATGTCCAGGGAACTATAGGCCAGTCAGTGGTAGGAAATATAATGGAATCCCTACTAAAGGAGAAAATAGAAGAACATCTAGAAAGGAAAAATATAATAATAGTCAAAATATTTTACAGGCACATAAATAAAAAAAGGATGATGCCACCTTCCATACCAGTGCTTCCGACATGTCTTCCTTCTTCCTCAACCGAGGATTCCCCTCTACCGTGGTCGACACGGCCCTCGACCGTGTCCGTTCTATCTCCCGCACTTCTGCCCTCACCCCTGCCCCTCCCTCCCGGAACCACGATAGAGTTCCCCTTGTCCTCACCTTTCACCCCACCAGCCTCCACATTCAACGGATCATCCTCCGCCATTTCCGCCACCTCCAGCGTGATCCCACCACCAAATGCATCTTCCCCTCACCTCCCCTTTCAGCATTCCACAGGGACCGCTCCCTCCGCGACACCCTAGTCCACTCCTCTACCACCCCCAGCACCCCTTCCCCTTCGCCCGGCACCTTCCCGTGCAAGCGCAGGAGATGCAACACATGCCCTTATACCTCCCCTCTTCCCACTGTCCAGGGCCCCAAACACCCCTTCCAGGTGAAACAGCGATTTACTTGTACTTCCTGCAATCTAGTATACTGTATTCGCTGCTCACGATGTGGTCTCCTCTACATTGGGGAGACCAAACGCAGATTGGGTGACCGCTTTGCGGAACACCTCCGTTCAGTCCGTAAGGGGGACCCCGAGCTCCCGGTGGCCTGTCACTTTAATTCACCGCTTCACTCCCACTCTGACCTCACCGTCCTCGGCCTGTTACACTGTTCCACGGAAGCGCAGCGTAAGCTCGAGGAACAGCACCTCATCTTTCGTTTAGGCACGCTACAGCCCTCTGGACTCAATATCGAGTTCAACAATTTTAGATCATAACCTTAGCCCCATCACATTTATATTTTATTTTCTCATCCACCCTTTTATTTGCCCCCCCCCCCCCCGTTTTTTTTCCTCCTAGAAGCTGGCAGCTGTCCTTCATTCTGCCATTGCATTTCACACTTCTTTTAGCCTTAACCTGTCACATTAACACCACCTCTTGCCTTGATATCTCTTAATGTCTCTTAATGTCTCTTAATGTCTCTTAATCTCTCCTTTTGTTCTTTTATCCCCTCCCCCTTTTCCCAGCTTTATCCTTGCTTTAAATCTATTTGATTTCCTGCTGTCTCCAGTTCTGATGAAAGGTCTTCGACCTGAAACGTTAACTCTGTTTCTCTCTCCACGGATGCTGCCTCGCCTGCTGAGTTTTTCCAGCGTTTTCTGTTGTTATTTCGGATTTCCAGCATCTGCAGTATTTTGCTATCATAATAATAGTCAGCATGGATTTCAAAAGGGAAAGTCTTGCTTGACCAACCTAATTAAATTTTTTGAAGAGGTAACAGAGAGAGTAGACAAGGGTAATGCAGTAGATGAAATTTATCTAGATTTTCAAAAGGCCTTCGATAAGGTACCACATAATAGACTAATGAATAAGGTCAGGGAATGCGGAGTCAGGGGACAAGTAGCAGAATGGATAGTTAGCTGGCTTCAAGACAGAAAGCAGAGAGTAGGGGTAAAGGGTAACTATTCAAAGTGGTAGAAGGTAGGAAGTGGTATTCCACAGGGATCAGTGCTGGGACCACTGTTGTTCACAATTTATATTAATGATTTAGACTTTGGAATCAAAAACACAATTTCTAAATTTGCGGACGACACCAAATTGGAGGGCATAGCCAATACTGAGGAGGACTGCAACAAATTACAAGAAGACATTAATAAAGGTGCAGAATGGGCATATAATTGGCAAATAAGATTCAACACAGATAAATGTGAGGTATTACATTTTGGTAAGAAAAATAGAGAGGTCACATATTACTTGAAAAATACGAATCTAAGTGGGGTAGAGGAGCAAAGGGATCTAAGAGTATAAATACACAAATCACTAACAGAATTGACACAGATTAACAAGGCCATAAAAAAAGCAAACCAAGCACTAGGGTTTATTTCTAGAGGGATAGAATTGAAAAGTAGAAAAGTTATGTTAAACTTGTATCAAACCGTGGTTAGACCACATTCGGAGTATTGAGTGCTATTCTGGTTGCCATATTATAAAAAGGATATACAGGCACTGGAGAGGGTGCAGAGAAGATTTACAAGGATGATACCAGAAATGCGAGGGTATGGATGAACAGGCTGGGTCTCTTTTCTCTTGAAAAGAGAAAGCTGAGGGGTGACCTAATAGAGGTCTTTAAAATCATGAAAGGTTTTGATAGAGTGGATACAGAGAGAGTGTTTCCACTTGTCGGGAAGAGCAAAACTAGAGGCCATCAATATAAGATAGTCACCAAGAAATCAAATAGGGAATTCAGAAGAAACTTCTTTACTCAGAGAGTGGTGAGAATGTGGAACTCGCTACCACAGGGAGTGGTTGAAGTGAATAGTATAGATGCATTTAAGGGGCGGTTAGATAAGCATATGAGGGAGAAGGGAATAGAGGGCTATGTTGATAGATTTAGATGAGGAACGACAGGAGGAGGCTCGAGTGGAGCATAAACACCGGCAGAGACTGGTTGGGCCGAATGGCCTGTTTCTGTGCTGTATATCCGATGTAATCCTATGTATAAACCTCCTTATTTCTAGAGAATATAACTCAAATTTAAAAACTTTAGATGAAGTTTGATTTATAAAGAATGCTTGAGAGTTCGGTTGCAGTAGGGCTTTGTTCTGAGTTAGCCCTTTAAAAGGTTCTCGTCACCAAGGAACTCCTTCCAGTTCAGCTCCTGGGCTGTCAGCGGTCCCCTTATAGCTTTCTCCCTGTCGTGTCTATCTTCCCTTCCTTTAATTATTTCACTGTTAAATATAACATTTTATCCACTGTTTGAGAAACTATTTCTGCCAGTTGACTTGTGAATAGGTTATTCAAATTGAAATAACAACCTTTGCATCACCGTCTTATTACCGATATGAATCTTCAGCAGGATTTTAATTATCCTATATCTGAAGGCTAACCATCATATAAAACAAACTTAAATATTGTGCAATGAACTCAAACCTCAGGTTTGGACAACTCTTGTTTGTATTGTAAATATTAATTATGAAATAAGATCAGTCTGAGAAAAGAATCACCATTTCAAGGCGAATGGTGATCTAATTACTCAGGTCTCTTCTCTTTAAAGATAACATCAGCCTAAGGCATGCCCCTTCTAACAGACCTTGTATTATATTCAGGTCACTGGTCACCTGTAATGTTTTCTTGTAAGTTAGTAGGAGCACATTGGGTACCTGTTAAGGCTTGCAAGCAAATTTACAAAGCAATTTGCTTCCATTTGCCTACAATACTTGTCTCTTGTGATGGAAGAAGAGCTCTCTTTAACTTCAAACTATTAAGATTCCTGTATTACAGTGTATCTCTTCAGCTAGGTGAATTTTAAATGTCTTCAGCTGGGGTTCTGTTATGGGAAATTGTTTCTATAGTTTGGGAAAACACAGTTGTGTTGCAGCTCCAGCAGCACTTTGTTACCTCGTTAATCTAATTCTGGAACCTTTTGAAGGGCAGTAGATATTTTATTTGTAGATTCCAGTCAGACAGTTGTCAAAGATTGAGGGCTGGATTTTTAATGACCCGTGGAGTCGGGTTTGGAGGCGTGTGGGGGGTTAAAGTTGCAGATTCGGGGGTCCCGACCCCATCCCACCTCCACGCAATTTTGATAAAATCGTGTGCGGTGTTCCCGACTCTGTCCCGCCTCCAAGAGGCGGAAGAGGCCATTAAAGCCCTTAACAAGCCCTAAATTGGCTCTGTAATGCCATTTTGAAACGTTTTAGCTAGTTTAACCCTTTTCTGACATGAAGCACGCCTGATGTGAAACACGCCAGTGAAACCTGGCGGGAGCACAAGTGGATAGCTGACTATCAGCTGCAGGTCCACTATTACAACGGAGATGTGATGAAGGTAGTAGTAGTATTAGGTCTGAAAGTCGCCTCTGATGCTGCTGCATTGAATGTCTTCAGAGACTGCCGGGGCCTTTCTCTCTCTCTCTGCTCATTTTGCATCCAGGTCCTCTCACAGCAAAGGCCAGGCTCATTTTGCATCCAGGTCCTCTCACAGCAAAGGCCAGGTAATCTCTGAGACCAAGCAGTCTCTGACCTGCAATGATGACATCATCAGAGGCGACTTTCAGACTGAAACCACTAATTGGTTCATGGGTTCCCACATGCTGTAACTCAATTGCCCAATTAAGTGAAAATTGCATCAATCTCCCACATCCAATTTCAGGCGGGTGGATAACACGAAATGCGGATGACACGACCCCAACCCGACCCCAAGACAAAATCCAGCCCTGAGAGTTTGTAGACGGTTGGCTCTAACGGTTGAGCCATGGAAATGAGGTTTCTTCTCCAGGACACAAACCAGCTGCTTTGACTTGCAAATCAGTGTGGTTGTGAAGAGCTCATTCCAGGGCTATTGCTTGGTAAAAGCAGTACTTGGATTTGAGAGTCCTGGACAAGGTGTGAATATTCATCATTGTAGATGTAGCTCTCTCACCTCTGAGTCAGAAGGTTGTGGGTTCAAGTCTCAGCACAAAATCTAAGATGGCACTTCAGTGCAGTACTGAGGGAGTGCTGCACTGTCTGAGAGGCTGTCTTTCGGATGAGACGTTAAACTGAGGCCCTGACTGCCATCTCGGGTGGATGTAAAACATCCCATGGCACTATTCAAAGAAGAGCTGGGGAGTTTTACGGCGTCCTGGCCAAAATTTATTCCTCAACCAACATCACTGAAACAGATTACCTGGTCATTTATCTAATTGCTGTTTGTGGGAGCTTGCTCTGCACATATTGGCTGCCGCGTTTTCTACTTTACAATGGTGACTACATTTTTAAAGTACTTCATTGGTTGTGAAGCGCTTTGGAACATTCTGAGATTGTGAAAGGCACTTTATAAATGCACATCTTCCTTTTTTTTAAGATGCTACTCTTTGGAAGTGAAGGCTTTCGGTGAAATATTAACAGGCCCTGTGCTATTTTAGCAAAGTGGATTACAAGTAACTTCCTATTGTTGACATGCTGTGTGCACAAAGACAAGGTGGCTGCTGGGAAAATGCTTCTGACTGTAGTCTGCTGCAGTATGAATTTAATTTTTCTTCATAATTACAGAGCACGCCACTTAAGAAAGTGTGCTAATATCATACATTGGGTGAACATGACCAAACTGTCTTTGGCACTTTACTGAAGAGATAATGAGGCATCAAAGTAAAGAGGCAAATACAGTGACCAGTTTCAATCATGAATCTGATACATGAGCATTCGGCAGCTCAATGTCAAGCTTATTGTTTTCCAGCTCACTCTATTAAGACAGCCTCATACTCAAGCAATCATTGCACGTTCTTCTAATATGTCCTCCACTACATTTACACTGTCTCAGCAATAGTGTTGTTTTCCTGCTTTGTTTCAAGATTCAGTTGGCCCCTCTCTTTGTCTAGTGAACTTTGCCAAAATGTAATTGTGTGCCCTTAAGGACTTGATGTAATAACAACAATTTGCATTTATATAGTGCCTTTAACGTAGTAAAACATCCCACTGTGGCGGATCGCAACCTAAACGGGCATTATCCACTTTTCCGTCCGTGGACAAAATATCGGGAACCTTGCCTTTAAGGCACCTTGCCTTTAAGGCAGGAGAAAAGGAGTGGGCGGGGCCTCAGGGTTTTGCCAGAGAATTCTGGGAGCAGTTGGTTTCAGCCATTTTGGACCATGCAGTTGTATTAAAAAGCCTTTGTTTTCCACACATGGATTCAGTCTTAATTCGTGTTTCGTGGCAGCCTCAACACTGGTGACCCTGACGCTCAGAACGTATTCCGAGCACTGCAATGGCGGACACGAACGCAGTTTCCGTGAAACTGCCGGAGTTTTGGGAAAACCAGCCCAAAGCCTGGTTTCTCCAAGCTGAATCCCGCTTCCGGCTGCGAAACATCACCACAGATGGGACGCAGTACGACTACCTCGTCACATCACTCGGTAGCGCCACAGTTTCGAAGGTTTGGACAGCGCTGCAGAACCCACCAGAGGAAGGCAAGTACGCACAACTTAAGGCAGCGCTCCTTAAAAAATTTACGGCCTCGGCATACCAGCGAAACTGCCACCTCCTCGACCTTCCAGGCCTCGGTGATGCCTCACCGTCAGACCTCCTCTCCCACATGCTCTCCCTCACCGACGAGAGCCCACCTGGAACCCTCTTCCGCACGCTGTTCATCCGCCAGCTCCCTCTCAGCATCCGCCCAGCGATCGTGGCGTCCGGCCTCACGAACCTGGAAGCCCTGGCCGATGAGGCCGACAAGCTGCTGTCCACTCACTCCAGCCGCGACGTCACTCCGGACCTGGCAGCCAATGCCTGGGCGCGCCCCTCACCGGCCACCACGCGGCCAAAAGGACCCGCCACCAGGCCCACGGGGCCTTCGCGCCCCACTAACCCAGGCCACTGTTACTACCACGCACGGTTCGGTGCCAGGGCACGACGGTGCACACCTCCCTGCTCTTTCAAGTCCGCCCCCGTACCAGCCCCCGCGATGGCCATGGGCCACGCGGGCTCCCTGCTGTACGTCACGGATGACAAAACCGGCCGCCGGTTCCTGTGCGACACTGGAGCTCAGCACAGCATCATCCCGGCCTCCTCCCTCGACATCCAAAAGGGCGAACGAGGACCGGCGCTGGCTGCGGCTAACGGCTCGGAAATCCGGACGTACGGCACCCGGACAGTCACCCTCGACCTCGCTGGTCGCCGCTACCGATGGGAGTTCATCATCGCAAAGGTGCTCTCTCCTCTCATCGGCGCAGATTTCCTGTGCGCCCACGGCCTACTGGTAGACATCCCTCGTCACCGCCTCGTGGACATGAACACCATGTCCCCTATCCTGGGCGCCATGGCCCCCCGTCAACCCGCCGACATGGCGTCACAGTGCCACGCCCGGGCCACGGATGACTACTCGGCACTCCTGGCCGAATTCCCGGCCCTTACCAATCCGACCTTCTCCGCGGAGGCCGCCAAACACGGGGTGGAACACTTCATCCCCACCACAGGCCCCCCAGTGTACGCCCACGCCCGCAGGCTGGACCCGGCCAAACTGGAGATCGCGCGGACCAAGTTTGCCACCATGGAACAGCTCGGCATCATCCGCCGCTCCAACAGTCCCTGGGCCTCCCCACTCCACATCGCCCCCAAACCAGGCGGGGGTTGGCGCCCCTGCGGGGATTACCGCCACCTCAACGACGCCACCACCCCTGATCGGTACCCCGTGCCGCACATTCAGGACTTCTCGGCTAGACTGGCCGGCCGCTCAGTCTTTTCCAAGGTCGACCTGGTGCGCGGCTACCACCAAGTCCCCGTCCACCCCGCGGATGTCCCCAAGACGGCCGTAATCACCCCCTTCGGCCTGTTCGAGTTCCTGCGGATGCCCTTCGGCCTCAAAAACGCGGCCCAGGCATTCCAACGGCTCATGGACTCGGTCCTTCAGGAACTGAAGTTCCTGTTCGCCTACCTGGACAACATCCTGGTAGCCAGTTCCTCCAAGCAGGAACACCTCGAACACCTTCGCATCCTGTTTGGGCGCCTCAGCGACCACGGGCTCATCCTCAGCTCAGCCAAATGCCAGTTCGGCCTGGACAAGATCGACTTCCTCGGCCACCACATCACCCATGCTGGGGCCATTCCCCTGCCCACCAAGGTGCAGGACGTCCAACAATTTCCCCGCCCCACCACCATTAAAGGCCTCCAGGAGTTCCTCGGGATGGTGAATTTCTATAACCGCTTCATCCCCAAAGCGACGTCCCTCATGAGGCCCCTGTATGAAGCCCTCCGGGGTAGGAGCGGCAAGATGGCGGTCGAATGGACAGCAGACGCGTCCGCCGCCTTCGACTCCACCAAGACCGCGCTCGCCAACGCCACCCTGCTCGCGCACCCACGGCCCAATGCCAGGGTAGCGCTCACCTCGGATGCCTCCGACCACGTGGTCGGCGCCGTGTATGAGCAGTGGGTCGACGGCGCCTGGCAACCACTTGCCTTCTTCAGCCGCCAACTACGCCCCCCGGAGGTCAAGTACAGCACCTTCGACCGCGAGCTCCTCGCGCTGTTCCTGGCGGTCCGCCATTTTCGGTTTTTGCTTGATGGCCACCCCTTCACTGCGTTTGTCGACCACAAGCCCCTGACATTCGCAATGGCAAAGACAACCGACCCCTGGTCTGCCAGGCAGCAGCGCCAGCTCGCGGCAGTGTCCGAGTTCACCACGGACATCCAACACGTCTCCGGCCGAGACAATGTGGTAGCCGACTGCCTCTCCCGCCCCACCATCCACGCCGCACACCTGGCACTCGACTACGCTCAACTCGCAGCAGACCAGATCACCGACTCTGATCTGCTCTCCGCACCTACCAACCTACCAGGGCTACGCCTGGCCGACGTCGCCTGTGGCCTGACCGCAGTCACGGTCAAGTGCGACATATCCCTATGTCAACCTCGGCCCGTCGTCCCAGCGTCCTGGTGCCGCCGGGTATTCGACATTCTTCACAACCTCTCCCACCCCAGCGCCCATGCATCCATCAAATTGGTAGCCAACCGCTTTGTCTGGCGCGGCCTTCGCAAGGATGTGCGTACTTGGGCCAACTCCTGCCTAGCCTGCCAACGGGCCAAGGTACAGCAACACACGAAAGCACCCCTCGAGGAGTTTACCGTCCCCTCGCGTAGATTCGCCCACATCCACGTGGACATCGTCGGGCCCCTGCTGCCGTCGCAAGGCCACACGCACTTGCTGACGATCGTTGACCGCACCACGCGCTGGCCCGAGGCAATTCCACTGACCTCTACCACCACCGCCGACATCGCCAGAGCCTTCGCCAGTACCTGGGTCGCACGGTTCGGCGTCCCCTCCGACATGACGTCGGACAGAGGTCCGCAATTTACCTCTGAACTCTGGACCGCCGTCGCACCACAGCGTACCACCCCCAAGCCAACGGACTGTGTGAGCAGTTCCACAGATCCTTGAAGGCATCTCTTCGAGCCAGCCTCCAGGACGGCGCCTGTACCGACCGACTTCCGTGGGTCCTCCTCGGCCTGCGCACCGCGGTTAAAGAAGACCTCCACGCATCGGCAGCAGAGCTCATGTACGGTCAGCCGCTGCGTGTACCTGCCGAGTTCCTGCCCACCGCCACGACACCCTGGTCAGCCGACCAGCAACGCCACGACTTCACCTCACCGGCGCTGCAGTTCGCCCCGGTGCCCATTGCCCGACACGGCGAATCCACCTCACACGTCCCACTAAGCCTGCACCAGGCACGGTTCATTTTCGTCCGGCACGACGCCCACCGCGGAGCCCTTCAACCCCCGTACGACGGGCCCTACAAGGTGCTACAGGCTGGGGACCGAAAAAAGTGTCAGTTGATCGACTCAAGCCAGCACGCTCGGAGCCCGGTGAGCAGGTCCCTGTAGCTCGTCCACCACCACGCGGCCGACCTGCCCTCAAGCCGGTTCACCCGGCTGCTCCACGCCCGGCCGTTCCACGTCCACCGGCATCCTACAAGAGCCGCTCCGGCCGGCCCATCAGACCGCCGCACCGTCTCGTCCACACCTCCTAAGCGGATTCTGGGGGGAGCTGTGTGGCGGATCGCCACCTAAACGGGCATTATCCACTTTTCCGTCCGTGGACAAAATATCGGGCACCTTGCCTTTAAGGCACCTTGGGGGAAAAATTAGGTCGCGCCCCGTTTGGGGCGCAAATATCGTCTGGACGCAAATATTAGCGCCTGGCGCTAATTATCGCCACTGACTGGAAACTTCACTTTTACCGCCCCGGGAGGTGAGTGGAGCGCTAAATCAGGCGCTGCACACCTGTCTTAAGGCGCAAAGGCCGAGCAGTGAGGCGCTAACTCAGCGCGCGAGCGCAGCGCAGGTGCTGCCAGTTAGCGAGGGAACACAGACACACTGGCGCCGGCCAGTTCTTAAAGCGGGGGGGGACAACTTGCTCCCCAGCCACACCCTGCTCATTGCAGCCTTGAATCTCGGCCTGGAGAGACCTGTGAATCCATTTTTCTGCCAAGGATGGAGAGGGTGAGAGAACGAGCTCATCGCTTCACCGAGCGGGCCTTGGATGCTCTGGTTGGCGCGGTGGAGCGCAGAAGATGTATACTCTTCCCTGAGAGTGGCAGGAGGCCTTTGCCACGCGAGTACAGAAGAGTGTGGAGGGAGGTGGCTCAGAGCGTCTCCTCCAGGAGCATGTTGCCCAGGACCCATGTTCAATGCCGCAAAAAGTTCAACGACCTCACTCGGGTCGTCAGGGTGAGTGGCTTTTTCTCAATACCTCTCCATCCCTCCATCTCAACCTCACTCTATGGCGAGAGGGTCTTAAAACCCCAATGCCCAACACTCATCCAACACCTATGGCCCTTTCATGAAACACACACACACATTCCACACTTTGCATACAGTAAGGGCTATTCACCTATGGGAGGCACATCAGGCAAGACCATGGCTGCATACAGTAAGGGCTATTCACCTATGGGAGGCACATCAGGCAAGACCATGGCTGTATATTTACTCAGATGCTGTCCTTTTTCTTGCAGGCCGAGCTGGCGCATAATCGGAGACAGCAGCAACGGACAGGTGGAGGGCGGCCTCAGCTGCAACCCCTCAGCGATCTTGAGGAGCGCGTCCACAGGATTGTGGCAAGCCGGGTGATCGGTCCCGTCGCCACTGGAGACGCCGACCCCGTTCTGGACAGCAATGGTAAGGTCATCACCTTTTTGTCCTCTGTCCTTCCACTTGTCCCTCACAACACCAGCCTTTGACACTTTCAATCCAACTTGCTAACTCGCTGCACTTATTCCTCCCTTACTGCCACCCTGTCCTCACGCTAAAGCCACTCTTGTACCTCCCTACTTTCAGATGGTGATTCACCAGCTGAGGAGACGGGCCCTAAAGCTGCCACTGGGAGTGAAGCTGCAGCCGAGGAGGAAGAGGAAGCCGGAGCATCAGTGCCACCCTCTCCCGAGGAAGCCCATGCCCACACTGGGAACACGCCTTCCCTGGAGGGGAGCAGGGGGGAAGGGTCTGATGAGGGTGAAGCTCCAGGACCCAGCGGGCTGCAGCAACGCCATGGGGGTAGGGAAGAACGGGGGCCTTCTCCCCAGAGGGAGAGTATGCCAGAGACTCCTATTGCAATGGACGCAGAGGAGGAGCGGCTGATCGCAGAAATGAACACCCAGGCGGTGGGCATGCACACTGAGCTCATGGGTGCAGTGGGAAGGGTGCCCGAATGCATTGAGTCACTGGCAAGGAGTGTGGAGCACTTCGCTGTAGCACAGGCGGATGCCACACTAACGCTTAGTGCTGCAATTCAGTCACTGGCTGCCGTGATCCCATCTCTGACTGCTCTCATGCAGACTCAGATTGAGGCCACGCGAGCACAGACTGCTGCCAACCTCGATGGTTCGTTCACATGTCCCCGGGGCTCTCACCGCGCTGCAGCAGGCCAGCAATCTGTTCTCCAGCAGATTGCTCCGGATGCTGAAGTGCTGCCCCGTGGGAGTGCCAGTGTGTCGGGCGAGCAGGGAGTTGCTGTCCTCTCTCACGATGACAGCATTCCTGCTGCCAACACTGTCACTTCTCCACTGCACTTGCCACCGCCTGTAGGACAGACTGCTGCCGCCCATGCAGAGTTGGTGCAGTCTGCAGCCGGGCCCTCCAGGCCCAGAACTGGTCGAGGCCGTCCTTCAGGGGCATCTGCAGTGTCAGGGTCTGACGATCAGCAGCCTTCCACCAGCCTTGCTGCAGCCACTGAGGTCCCATTACGGAGGAGCAGTAGGGTTAGAAGGGGGGAAGTGCGCAAGGGAAGGAGATCACCCTCGAAGGGCAAAAAGTAGGAGGTGTGACAAAATGCTGGTCATTTTTTTATTAAAGGCCGAGGTTCGTGGTCCAACTTTTGTTTAGTGTTTTGGACATTATCTCCAGGTTGTGAGAACCAGTTATGTTATTGACTGTTTTTTTGTGTTTATTTCTGTGAGTTTGTCATGAGGAAATGACACACACAGAGTTTGTAAAATAAATAAGTTTTTGTATTCAAAATATACATGTTTGGTGTTTGGAATTATTGGTGCCTTGGCCGGCTTAGGGGTTGCGTGCTGGGTTCATTGATGTTGTTAGCAATGGCAGAAGCCATTTCCACAGCAGGGGCCCTAGAAGCGGCTTGCTATTAGCCGTTGATGGACGGCCCTTGCAGTTTCACCATTGTGGGCCGTCCTCCCGCCTTGGTGCTGCTGATGATCATCCTCCTCGTCCTCTTACTCCTCTTCCTCCTCCTCCTCTGGTGGTGCTCCAAGGCCTGGTGGCATTGGCTGGGTCCTGACGATTGCCATGTTATGCAACATGCAGCACACAACTACGAAGTTGGATACTCGCTCAGGCGAGTACTGCAGGGCTCCTCCAGAATGGTCGAGACAGCGGAACCGTTGCTTCAGCACACCGATTGTGCGCTCAATGATGTTCCTGGTAGCTTGTTGGCTCTCATTGTACCGCAGCTCAGCAGGGGTGTTGGGCATATGGAGCGGTGTCATCAGCCAGGTGCTCAATGGATACCCCTTGTCCCCGAGAAGCCAACCAACTGGCTGATGCGGTGCCTCGAAAAGTTCTGCCACAGTAGTCTGGCGCAGGATAAAAGCATCGTGGCAGCTGCCAGGATAGTGGGCATTGACAGCGAGTATCAGCTGTCTGTGGTCACAGACCAATTGAACATTCAAGGAATGGAACCCCTTTCTGTTCCGGAATTCCTCGGCATTCTCATGTGGAGCACGCAAAGCCACATGCGTGCAGTCAATGGCGCCCTGCACCATGGGGAAGCCCGCTATCCTCGCAAAGCCCAGAGCGCGGTCACGCTGCTTGTCTGGGGTTATGGGGAAAGAGATGAACTCTCGTCTCCTTTTAAAGAGGGCATTTGTGACCTGCCGGATGCAGCAATGCACCGCGAACTGGGAGATATTGGCGAGGTCCCCAGCAGCAGCTTGAAATGAGCCAGTAGCATAGAAGTTGAGAGCCACTGTGACCTTCACTGCCACCGACAGAGACGTCCTGGACCTCAGTTGAGGCTGCAGATCTGGCTGCAGCAGGTGGCAGAGCTCAGTGACCACCTCCTTGCTGAATCGCAGCCTTCGCAAACACAGCTCCTCAGACATATGAATGTAGGAGAGCTGTTCACGATATACCCTGGGAGGGTAAGCTCTCCTGTACATACGCCTGTTGGCCCTCCTCCGTCTGGCCATCATTGCCACTCTCTCTCTGCGTCTCTGTGTCCTCCGATTCAGCTGGAGCAGGACGACGCCCCCAATCAGTGCAGCCCCCATAGTCTCTTTGCAAGCAAAGTAATGAAGGACAGCAACCAAAGTAGCAGCGAAGTTAGGATCAGTAGGCAAAACTACCTCACAAAGCGTTGACTCAATGCAGAAGTCTCTCTTTCTCTCTCTCCGAATCTCTCTCTCTCTCTCAGAACGAGTGGTGCAAAAATGTCAACCACAGAAAAAGACAGGAAGAGGCCCCCTTTAAATAGCGCCCCCCCCAGCCCCACAGCGATTGATAGCGTTCCAGTCTTCCGGTCGTTGGATGCGCCAGGCGGTAAGGCAGGGGGCGCCACATAATTTCCGCTCCGGGGCGCCACAAGGGCGTTGCACCATGGAATGACGTCACAATCTGCGCGCGCAGGTGGTCGCAGCGGTAAAGTTTAGCGCCGCCGCACAATGTCTAGTTAAGTTCCCGAGCGGCGCAAACATCGCTGCGCCCGGGCGTTAGCGGCTTTGCGCCCCATTAGCGCCCTCTTAAGGCGCTAACGGGAGGCGCAACCAACTGAATTTTTACCCCCTTGCCTTTAAGGCAGGAGAAAAGGAGTGGGCGGGGCCTCAGGATTTTTGCCAGAGAATTCTGGGAGCAGTTGGTTTCAGCCATTTTGGACCATGCAGTTGTATTAAAAAGCCTTTGTTTTCCACACATGGATTCAGTCTTAATTCGTGTTTCGCGGCAGCCTCAACACCACAGTGCTTCACAGGAATGTAATCAGACATAAAGGGTTCGATTTTGCCAGGCCCGAGGAGGCGTGAATGGAGGCGTGTGGGGTGTTAAAATTGCAAAAAATGGCGGGCGGGCCCGACCCCACCTCCATACAATTTTCCCAAATGCATGGTTTCTGATCCCGTCTCCGTCCCACCTCCAAGAGGCGGGATAGGCCCTTAACAACCACTTAATTGCCTTTATATCCCATTTTGAGAGGCCTTTCTGATTTTAACACTTTTCGGACGTGATGCACGCCTCCTCTGAAAGACGACGGTGAAACCTGGCGGTAGTACACTTGGATTGCTGACTATCAGTTGCAGGTCCACCATTAAGAAGGAGATTTGATCAATCATCATCATCATCCTCTCCTCGCCCTCCTCCTCGCAAAGGCCAAAAGCTTCCCAGTCTCTGCAGACCTTCAATGCAGCAGCAATGATGACATCATCAGAGGCGACTTTCAGACTCAAAACACTAATTGGGTCATGGGTTCCCACGTGCTGGAACTCAATTGCCCAATTAGGGGAAAATTGAATAATTCTCCCACATCCAATTGGAGTCGGGTGGCTAACACGAAAAGTGGATGACACGACCCCAGCCCACCCCACTGACAAAATCGAGCCCAAATTGTCACTGACCCAAAGAAGGAGACATTTTGGATGACCAAAAGCTTGGTCAAATTGGTAGGTTTTGCGGAGCATCTTAAAGGAGGTAAGAGAAGTGAGAGGCATAGAGGTTTAAGGGAGGGAATTCCAAAGCTTAGGACCCAGACATCTGAAGGCTCGGCCACCAATGGAGGGGCAAAGTGAGTCGGGTATGCACAAAAAGCCAGAATTGGAGGAACACAGAGTTCTTGGAGACTTGTAGGGCTGGAGGAGGTTACAGAGATAGGGAGGGCTGAGGCCATGGAGGGGTTTGATTGCCAATTAAGGCATTTTTTAGATATCAAGGTTAATACAGCTTAAGAATCTATCAAAAACTACAGTTGACTATATGCTTGCAGAGGATATTAGTAGATCTCTCATGGCTTTGCTGATGAGTAGTACGAGACCTGAGGTACAATTCTTGATACTACTGTGCCAGTGCAGCCTGAATGTGACACTGATTCATCCATCACTGCAACATAACAAATTTACTGAAGCAATATGATTTATGTATCAACTAAAACTTTCTTAAGATGCTGATAGCTTTGTTCTTCTATCCCCAAAGTCCCCCAGTTATTTTATAGTGCATTTACAGTATTTGCTTAAGATGCAAGTATTTTATCCTTGTTTATTTTTTCCTCTTCCCTCCTCAAAGGATATTTTTTAACCTCTTCCTGTGAATCTGTAGTTCTAATTGAATCTGTTCTTGGTGTAGCATTATGCAAGGAGGGTTTTCTCTGCTGTTGGATCTCCATTGACCAGTGCCTGGCCATTCACTGTGGTCCAGACCTGGCTGGCTGATTCTAGTTACATATTACATAGAATGTACAGCACAGAAACGCGCCATTCGGCCAACTGGTCTATGCCGGTGTTTATGCTCCACACGAGCCTTTTCCCATCCCTCTTCATCTCACCCTATCAACAACCTTCTATTCCTTTTTCCCTCATGTGTTTATCTAGTTTCCCCTTAAGTGCACCTATGCTAATCGCCTCAATTTCTCCTTGTGGTAGTGAGATCCACTCTCTGAGTACAGAAGTTTCTCCTGAATTCCCTATTGGAGTTATGAGTGACTATCTTATATTTATGGCCCCTAGTTCTGGTCTCCCCCACCAGTGGAAACATCTTCTCTATGTCTGCCCTATCAAACTCCTTTATAATTTTAAAGATCTCTATTAGGTCACCCCTTAGCCTTCTCTTTTCTAGAGTAAAGATCCCCAGCCTGTTCAATCTTTACTGATAGGTATAACCTCTCAGTTCTAGTAACATCCTGTAAAGCATTTTTGGACTTCCTCCAGTGCCTCTATATCCTTTATATAATATAGAGACCAGAACTGTGCACAGTACTCCAAGTGTGGTCTAATCAAGCTTTTATACAAGTTTAACATAGTTGCATGTCTAAGGTCAGCATAATCGCCCCTTCTGACCTAACACAAATATGAATTGCCACACAGTAACACCAAAACATCCTCATCTCAAATAACATGGCTTGAAATAGTTACTTAATGGCTTAAGCTGTATGAAATGCTGAAAATAATCAACCTTATTATTTTTGCTGTTGCTCACACCTCACAATTGTTTACAAATTTTATGACTGGTAGTTACAGGACATTGGGTATTGTAGTTCCAAAGAGCAAAAAACTACAGCTTCCATGATCTCTCTCTTTGCACTCATAATGTCCACTGTAACTGAAACTATGGTGTGGTATTCCTCATTGTCCTCTTCGATATTGCCCATGATATTCAACACAGTTGACCAGTCCTCCTTCCTCCATCATTCTCCCTATCTCAATGCAACCACCACATCTCCTTTATCCCACAGATGATCACCTTGGGTTTCATCCTTAGCCCCCTTCTTTTCTTCATCTACAGGCTTCCCTTTGGTGACGTAATTCGTAGGCATGGTGTTAGCTTTTCCATGAATCTTGAAAACGCCCCCAGCTCTACCTCTCCTCCATTACCCTTGACTCCATGATCTACTGTGCTTATCCCAGATCAAACCATGGATGAACATGGACTTTTAAAAAATTTAACATCGCAAGACGGAAGCCAATCTTTTTGGCAACTGCCAAAAATTCTGCACCTTAGCTCCTATTTCTATTCCCCTCCCTGACTGCTTACGATGGTTAAACCTCAGACAGTGCACAAATGCAAACCTGAGCTGAGCTTCAAATCCCTTAACTGAGACACCATCAAGACACCCTACTTCACCCTCACTGCCATTAAAACCCTCATGCATGCCTTTGCCACCTCCACGCTCAACTACTCGAGCATTGTCCTCACTGGCCTCCTATGTTCCATTTTTTATAAGCTGCCGCCCATCCAAAAGTCTGTTGCCTGCACCCTAAGCCACACTAAAGTCCTGCTCCACTATAACCACTGTCCCCACCAACCTCCACTTGCTCCCCATCCCCCAATGCATTGAATTGAAAGTCCTTGTCACAACTTTGCCCACAGCCTCTTGCAACCTCTGGAACCTCCATCAGCTCTACACGCCAGCATGTATCTTCTGCTAATCCAATTGGTGCCTCCTTTGCATCTCTCCTTACTCCATCTTTCTTTGAGAACCATTCAGCCATCTTTGCCCAATGATCTGGACCTCTCTCCCTAAATCTCTGCATCTTGACATCACTTTACCCCTCTTTCAAAAGCCTTCTCAAAAGCCAACTCTTTGACTATGACTCTTTGGTCACGTCGCCTAAATCGCCTCCATTCACTGCTCAGAACCTGTTGATCAGCTTTGGCTGTTTAGTTATGTCGAAGGCAGGTTGGTATATATGATAGAATCAAAGAGATTAAGGTCAAAAGTTGATGCCATTAGTGTGCTACAGAAGGATGGCATGGATGAAGATAAAGGTACGAAGAGCCACATGGAAGTTTGTACGGGATCTTTGACTACCTGCAAAAGAAAGGAAATATCAATTCCCCCACTGGGATGCGCTGGAAGCATCAAATGTAA
Source organism: Squalus acanthias (assembly GCA_030390025.1). Classification (NCBI taxonomy): domain Eukaryota; kingdom Metazoa; phylum Chordata; class Chondrichthyes; order Squaliformes; family Squalidae; genus Squalus; species Squalus acanthias. The sequence goes on from JASTWF010000467.1 coordinate 274,929, forward strand.
TTTGTGAGGAAAGCAAACGTGTCCTTGAGTAGATTCACTGGTTATTCCGTACCTATAATAGGCAATCGTTTAGGGAAGCAAATGCTCCCAGATGTTTAGTTTTCTGCCTCAGCTTTTTGCCTATCATAAATGGAACTGAAGCATAAATAGGTTTGTGTGGAAATACAGTTGTATAAGAGTCATTAACTTGTTAAAATGCTGACTAAATATTTTTACCCTTTCACTGATCAGACTGAGAAAAAGAAAGCGGGATACTTCTTGACTCCTGTGGTGTTCCTAAACTTGGGTCACAGGTTACTTAAAGCACAGGGTAGGTCGCTTGGATCATGGGGCACTTTTCCTGTATAGCGCAGCTGAAGGGGAGAGCAGGCAGGTCAAGGAATCCGAAAGGATTTTCTGCTGCCTTATGTAGCATTAGCATTTTCACATAATGTTAAAATTTGGAAAGGTCTAGAATGCTGTATCCATTTGATGCAACTGTTTTATTGGGTCAGAGTTGAGGTAGAGGTAGCAGTTTATCAATCCAGTTTGTAAGTATTATCCAGGCCTTTTTTTGTACAATTATGCAAAATATTGTGTTGTGTTAACGATCTAGCTGATTGCATATCATACACACAACATATGTGGCACAATCCCCATTTAATTGCCCCAAAATTAGCAACATGTGTGTTGGGCTCTTGAGTTTGCCTGTTTATTTCTAAACAGTTTCTCTGGGTTATATCAGCCTTTCCCATGGTTGTGTAATGAGCTAGAATTGTAAATTAACTTTTTTTTTTCATCCTTCCAGAATACCAACCCTACCATTTAAACATGGTGGCATCCAGCTGCTCTTTAAATAGCCGCAGCCAGCCTTCCTGGCAACCCATTCCAGCTGTTGCTCATCCTCTATGTAAAGAAATGCTTAATGGTGTATGTCTTGAATTTGCCCATCACAACCCTGAACCTGTGGCCTCTGGTCCTGCCACCTTGAGATATCTGAAAGTATTTTCAAGCTTCCTCTAATATGTGTCTCCAAGTTTGAAAAACCTTAGTTGACGAGTCAGTCCTCATAGCTCCTTCGTCAAACTTAGCGGATCAGCCTCATTGTTCTTCCCTAAACTTGCCTCCTAAGAACTGATGGATGCTTTATGTTATTGGCAACCAGAACTGTGCTCAGTTCTCAAAATGTGTCCAGTTGGATGGGACTGCACTCGCCTGGTTCCATTCCTATCTATCCAGTCGTAGCCAGAGAATCATCTGTAATGGCTTCTCTTCCCACTCCTGCACGGTTACCTCTGGAGTCCCTCAGGGATCTATCCTTGGCTCCCTCCTATTTCTGATCTACATGCTGCCCCTCGGTGAAATCATCTAAAAACACAATGGGCCGAAAATTGATCCCGGGACGCGAGAGTACGCACTGCGTACTCTCGCGTATTCCCACTCCAATTGCCGGTTTTCTGCATGCCCTGCGCATGCGCTGAAAACCGGCAATTGCTCTTCTGAAAAGGGGGGCGGGTCCTCGGTGCATCGCGTGCGCGCTACAGGCTGCGCGCACGCTGTGCACTTCATGCTTTGGACGCGCAGGTAAGTACGGAAGATTTTGGAAATGTAAAAAGGAGGAGTAAGACCCACTTTTAAGAAGGTAAATAGTGAATTAAGTATTTTTTTGAATTTTTTTTAACAGGTATATCTTTTTTAGAGACTTTAAAGACAGGTAAGTTTATTTTTATAACTTTTTAAAAGATTTTAAATTTTTTCAAAAATGTAATTTTTTATTTAAAATGGTTAATTTAATTAACTATACTTATTTTATTAATGTGATGGTTTTTTTTTAATTTAATTGAGGTTTAGCTGTTATTTTGGGGGGGTGTAAGATTCATAGATTTTACAGCCGTGCTGTGAAACTTATGAATGGAAGATGGTGTGCTGCCATTGGCTCTAACTGAGTCACGTGATCCCACAGCTCGCACGAATTCACTACGCCGCTGGGATACGCAAGCCCAGCACAGCAGCTGTCCAGAACATCAAGTTCGTGCGAGCTGGATCTGAAAAAGCACAAGCGAGGTGAGAGATCGCGGGGAAGCCTTACCCCCGCGGGAACAGAGCGAGATCAATTTCTGGGCCAATGTCAGGTTCCACATGTATGCTGACGACACCCAGTTCTACCTCACCACCTCTTTTCTCCATTGCCTCTGATTTGTCACACTGCTTGTCCGACATCTAGTATTGGTGAGCAGAAATTTCCTCCAATTAAATATTGGGAAGACCAAAGCCATTGTCCCCGCCACTAACTACGTTCGCTACCCACCAACTCTCTCCCTGGTCACTGTCTGAGGCTGAACCAGACCATTCACAATTTTGGTATCCTATTTGACCCTGAACTGAGCTTCCACCCCCATGTCCTCTCCATCACCAAGACTGCCTACATCCGCCTCTGTAACATCGCCCCTTTCCGTCCTTGCCTCAGCTCATCTGCTGCTGAAACCCTCATCAATGCCTTTGTTACCTCTAGACTTGACTATTCCAATCCTCTCCTGGCCGGCCTCCCACCTTACACCCACCATAAACTTGAGCTCATCCAAAACTGCCCGTATCCTAAGTCCCGTCACCCATCACTCCTGTGTTTGCTGACCTACATTGGCTCCCAGTCCAGAAACAACTCAACTTTAAAATTCTCATCCTTGCTTTCAAATCCCTCCATGGCCTCATCCCTCCCTAGCTCTGTAACCTCCTCCAGCCCTAAGCTCTCCGAGATCCCCAATTTTCATTGCTCCACCACTGGTGGCCTTGCCTACAGCTGCCTAGGGCCTAAGCTCTGGAATTCTCTCCCTAAACCTCTCTGCCTCTCTACCTCTCCTCCTTTTAGACACTCCTTAAAACCTACCTCTTCGACCAAGCTTTTGGTCATCTGTCCAAATATCTCCTTATGTGTCTTGGTGTCAAATTTAGTTCAATAATGCTCCTGTAAAGCACCTTGTGGCGTTTAACTATGTTAATGGCACTACACAAATGCAAGTTGTTGTTGTTGATCGGAGCACTGTGCAGCTTCAGCATAGCTTTTGGGAGAAACTATTTCCTCTGGTGGGGAATCCAGAACAAGGGGACATAATCTTAAAATGAAAGCTAAGCCAGTTAGGATTGAAATTGGGAAGCATTTTTTCATAGAAAGGGTAGTGGAAATCTGGAACACTCCCTCAATAGACTGTGGATGCTGGGTCAATTGAAATATTCAAAACTGAGATCGATAGTTTTTTGTTAGGAGTAAAGGCGGGTAAGTTGATTTTAGGTACGGATCAGCCAAGGTCTAATTGAATGGCAGAACAGGCTTGAGGGCTGAATGGCCTACTCTTGTTCCTGTGTTCCCATGAACTTAACTTATTTGGCATGCTGTTGGCTTTGTTGATTGCTACCTCACATATATGGACATGGGGGGGGAGAAATTCGGTCTCGCCCCGTTTGGGGCGCAATTATCGGCCGGGCGCAAAGTTTAGCGCCTGGTGCTAATTATCGCCTCCGACTGCAAACTTGGCTTCTATCGCCCCTGGAGGTGATTGGAGCGCTAAATCAGGCGCTACACACCTCTCTTAAGGCGCTAACGTCGAGGAGCGAGGCGCTACCTCAGAGCGCTGGCGAAGCTCATGTGATGTCAGTCAGCAATGGAACACAGACACACTGGTGCAGGCCAGTTCTTAAAGGGGAGGGTCGATCTTGCTCTCCATCCACACCCTGCTCATTGCAGCCTTGAATCTCGGCCTGGAGGGACCTGTACATCAATTCTGCTGGAAAGAACAATGGAGAGACCAGGGAAAGAGCTCAGAGTGCAGCCCCCACAGTCTCTTCTAAATCGATGCAAGGAAGGTCAAATCAAAATTGAGCTGCACAGTGCTGCTCAGTACCCAAAACTCCTTCACACAGCGTTGAATCTCTCCAGAAGTCTCTCTCTCTCTCTCAGAATGCATGCTGCAAAAATGTCACTGACAAAAAAAGGCAGGAAGCGGCTGCCTTTAAATAGCGCTCCCCCAGTCCCTTCATGACTGCAAAACGTTCCCCTCTACCTGTCGTTGCTAGCGGCAGGTGGAAAGGCAGGGGGCGCCACTCAATATCCGGTCCAGGGCGCTTCCGGGGCGTTACACACTCGACTGACGTCACAATCTGCGGGCGCAGGAGATCATGGCGGTAGTGTTTAGCACCGCCGCAAAATGTCTGGTCAATTTCGCGAGCGGCGCAAACATTGCCGCGCCCAGGCGCTAGTTGCTTTGCGCAAAGCAACCAAATTTTTCCCCCGTGGAGTTTGATGAATCAACTAATGCACTTGGGTCTCTTCCCAACTTCACTTTTGGATGAGCTCTATCCCATCATGGAGTACATCTGTCTTCTATTTCTATTTCAAATAAGTAGTACCTTGCATTTGACTGTATTAAACTTCATCTGCCACGGTGGATGCCATATTGAGCTCTCTTTGTAAGGTTTAGACACGAGATGGCTGTAATTGTATTTTATTTGATTCAAGACATTTTTTTAACCTATGCTTTTATTAGATATTGACAAACAGTTGTTAAATGCTGTTGGTAGAGTGAGAAAGTAAAGAATTAACAGTGACCATTGAGTCCTGAAAACTGGGCTGAGAGCTCCCAGGAGAGTCCCGAGAGCAGGAGCCGAATCAAAAAGTGAATGCTTTTGACAAGGCAGGTTTGATTGACCTGCAGAGTTATGGGTTAACCACTTTGTGAGGCAAGTAACTTCTTTCCACAATGATTCAAGAATTTTATCATCAAGTAAGTACTAAAAGAAAGAAAGACTTGCATTTATATCGCACCTTTCACGACCACCGGACGTTGCAGAGCGCTTTATAGCCAATGAAGTACTATTTGAAGTGGAGTCACTGTTGTAATGTAGGAAATGCAGCAGCCAATTTTGCGCACAGCAAGCTCCCACAAACAGCAATGTGATAACGACCAGATAGTCTGTTTTTTAGGTGTTGATTGAGGGATAAATATTGGCCAGGACACCAGGGATAACTCCCCTGCTCTTCTTCAAACTAGTGCCATGGGATCTTTTACATCCACCTGAGAGAGCAGACAGGGTCTCGGTTTAACGTCTCATCCGAAAGATGGCACCTTTTGACAGTGCAGCACTCCCCTGGAGTGTCAGCCTAGATTTTCATGGAGTGGGACTTGAACCCACGACCTTGCGATTCACAGGGGAGAGTGCTACTCACTGAGCCACGGCTGACACTAATCACTGGAGTTCAGTTTCAATATACTTCTATAACCTGCTAGCTTTCGTTTTCCAAGAGCTATATGCTATAATTAAAATCAATAAAAATTAGTCACTTGACCTCCAGATCTTTCCTGAACTGTCTTTGGTTAAAAATGTTACATAGATTTTACTGACCTGATTTCTATCTCTCTCATTATATGACAGACATCCCATCATTTGGTGAAGTGATTTGTCATAATTTAAAAACTTTAATTTTCACTGCCTGCAGGACCTGTTATGTAAAATTGCAGTCCTCACGCAGCAAGTCTTGCTACATGTGGTTGTTATTTTTGTAACTTTCACGCTCTTCCCTTGGAGAACAGTGTGAAGTAGTGGAAGGATTTGCAGGCTGATTAACAGTCTGACAGGCTGCAACGTGAATGCTCCTTCCATGGCCATAGCCACCTTGCTACCAGTCAATAGGGTGGTTAGGTCCTATATGGTGGGAGGGTTTTATGGGCTCCCACGACCCATACGATGAGGGAGGGCCACCCACACCCACCGGACACGAGTATCCCGAGTTCAGAGCCAGAACACCAGTCTTCACTCGCCGGCACTGTCTGGAGTGGAGTTCAGATCCCTGCACTTTCTGACTCAGAGGCGAGAATGTTACCATTAAGCCAAAGGCTTGCTCCAGTGCTGAACACGGTAAGCGTAGAAATTTGCGGCGTGTCGTGTAACGCCAAATCCTTCGCTGTACCCATCGTGCATGTGGTGCCATACTGCAGTAGCCGATATTTTTGATTGTTTTTAAAAGTCGTGATAAATAAGTTGTTGCCAAAACAGATCCTGCAGCTGCAGAGTGCTCAACGTAAAGGTTCCAGCTAGTCCTTCAGTTAGAAAGTCTCGCTGCCTTACGGCAGAGAGTACTGCTGTAGCAACTGAAACCGGTGAGCTATCTCGCCTGGGGCAGCACGACAATTTTAAGCGGAGGTTACTTGGGCAAGCTCCTGCTTCCTCATGTGGCTTAAAATCATACCCATCTTGCTGGATGATAGAACTGGGCAGAGACGGTCTGCGTCGTCTGCCTCTCTTAAGCCCCTGTTTAACAGTGACCGTAAATAACTTGGTGTCCCGTTTCCACCCTGATCCCAGTACAAACAGATGTGGCTCCTGACTGGGCCGCCCTCATCAAGCCCCCTTCAAAACAAAATAATTATTTGAACAGTGATTAAAGGAACGTTTCCTCTGGAGCAAATTACAAAGTAATCAAATTCTCAGTGACTTGTAAAGATCCATTCCAGATACTTCAGTATGTCACCAGCATGTATTCCCCATTGCACGACGCTACAGTACGCAAAACAGACCTGAAAGTTGATCCTCACTGTATGAATGAGCTCAATGTGTCATGCTGCATTATAAGCAGACAGTTGCGTATCACAGTGTATCAAATGTATAGAAAAGATTTTTTGAGCATCGCTTCTTGGACGACTTCCATTTGTATCGTGTTACCTTTATTCTTTGTTGCACTTCATTTAGTAGTCAGGCACTCGCATTGGTGTGTCACGGCTTGGAAATATGCAGCTAATCCACGGCAATACATAAAATCTGTGCTGGACTTTGTAAATAATGAATATTTAAGGTGGATTGAACTGCTTCACTCATACTTTATTTGTCTTTCCTCTTTCATAAGTAGTCACTGTCACACCATCTGTCTCCAGATTGGACTCTTGCAGCTCCTTATAGTTGAGTTGACCCACAACAGCATTGCCTTCTGGCGCGGGTCAAGATGAAAAGGTTTATATTTATTTATTTGGCTGAGAACTGGTATTAATTGGCACGTCAGAGTGTTGGACAGGAAGCAAATTTACTTGTTGATAGGAAAGTAATTTGCAGAGCTGGAGAAAGGACAAGAAAGAGGATAACAAAGAAAGTGGAACCAGAATGAAAAGCATTCTGCAGATCCTTCGAGTTAAATACAGACAGAGGCATGGGAGCAGTATGGTCATCAGGAGCGCACGCTCAGGGCATGAAAGATCAAGTAAATACTCTTTTTTTTTCAATGGAGCTCAAATTTTGGAAAAGAACTCGGCATTGAATCTTTGAGGTACTAGATTTTCTGCTCAAAAAGACACGCTCAATCAGGTTATTCTGTTTTTGAAAAAAAAGAGTTTAATCGGTGAATTATTTTAATGCTTATAATCTCCGATTGTTGAAAACGCAATTTTAACCTAAACTGCCAGGCGGAAATGGGCAACTTTGGATCCGACAACTACTTCACATGCTGCAGAATGTTAGGCTTCACTGAAGTCCAATCGGGCATTGTGTAATTCGGGCACCCCATCTCATCCCATCCCGTTACCGCTGTATGGGGTCGTTTAAAATCGGAGCTACAGACTTTCATTCAAGGGAATTGATCAACAACAACTTATATTTATATAACGCCTTTAATGCAATAAAACGTCCCAAGGCACTTCGCTGGAGTGTTATCAAAAAATGTTTTTTGACACCGAGCCATATAAGGAGATGTTAGGGCTGAAGACCAAAAGCTTGGTCGAAGAGGTAGGTTTTAAGGAGCTTCTTAAAGGAAGAAAGAGAAGTGGAGAGGCAGTGAGATTTTATTAAAAAAAGAAAGACTTGCATTTCTATAGCGCCTTTCACGACCACTGGACGTCTCAAAGCGCTTTACAGCCAATGAAGTACTTTTGGAGTGTAGTCACTGTTGTAATGTAGGAAACGTGGCAGCCAATTTAGGGAGGGAATTCCAGAGCTTAGGACCTAGGCAGCTGAATGCATGACTGCCAATGGTGGAGCATTTAAAATCCAGGATGTTCAAAAGGCCAGAATAGGCGGAGCGCAGAGGTCTAGGGGGACTATAGGGCTGGAGGAGATTACAGAGGTAAGAGGGGCGAGGCCATGGAAGGATTTGAAAACAAGGATGAAAATTTTTAAATCACAATTGAGAACATGAGAACAGCAGGAATAGGCCTATTTAGCCCTTCGAGCCTGCCCCGCCATTCAATAAGATCATGGTTGATCTTCGACCTCAACTCCACTTTCCTGCACTATCCCCATATCCCTTGATTCCCTTAGTATCCAAAAATCTATCGATCTCTGTGCTCCTCTAATTCTGCCCTCTTGAGCATCCCTGATTATAATCACTCAACCTTTGGTGGTCGTGCCTTCTGTTGCCTAGGCCCTAAGCTCTGGAATTCCCTCCCTAAACCTCTCCGCCTCTCTTTCCTCCTTTAAGACGCTCCTTAAAACCTACCTCTTTGACCAAGCTTTTGGTCACCTGCCCTAATTTATCCTTATGTGGATCGGTGTCAAATTTGTTGTCTTAAAATACTCCTGTGCAGTGCCTTGGGATGTTTTAGTACGTTAAAGGTGCTATATAAACACAAGTTGTTGTTGTTGAATATACTCAACGACTGAGCATCCACAGTTCTCTGGGGTGGAGAATTCCAAAGATTCATAACCCTTTGAGTGAAGAAATTTCTCCACATCTCAGTCCTAAATGGCCGACCCCTTATTCTGAGACTGTGACCCCTAGTTCTAGACTTCTCAGCCAGGGGAAACATCCTCCCAGCAACTACCCTGTCAAGCCGGGTAAGAATTTTATATGTTTCAATGAGATCACCTCTCATTCTTCTAAACTCTAGGTACTATAGGCCTAGTCGTCTCAATCTCTCCTCATAGGACAATCTCCAGTCTAGTGAACCTTCGTTGCACTCCCTCTAAGGCAAGTATATCCTTCCTTAGGTACAGAGACCATAACTGTACACAGTACTCCAGGTGTGGTCTCACCAAGGCCCTGTATAATTGTAGTAAGACTTCTTTACTCTTGTACTCCAATCCCTTTATAATAAAAGCTAACATACCAATTGCTTGCTGTACCTGCATAATAACTTTCTGTGATTTGTGTAAAAGGACACCCAGGTCCCTCTGAATACCAACATTTCCCAGTCTCTCACCATTTAAAAAAAATCTGCTTTTCTATTTTTCCTACCAAAGTGGATAACTTCACACTTCTCCACATTATATTCCATCTGCCATGTTCTTAACCTGTCTATATCCCTTTTCAGCCACTTTGTGTCCTCCTCACAGCTTACTTTCCCACCTAACTTTGTATTGTCAGCAAACTTGGATACACTACACTCAGTCCCCATTGATATAGATTGTAAATGGCTGAGGCTCAAGCACTGATCATTGTGGTACCCCACTAGTTACAGCCTGCCAACCCAAAAATGACCCGTTTAATCCTACTCTCTGTTTTCTATCCGTTAACCAATCCTCAATTCTTATTACCCCCAATCCTATGAACCCTAACTTTGTATAATAATCTCTTGTGTGGCACCTTATCGAATGCTTTTTGGAAATCCAAATACACTACATCCACTGGTTCCCCCTTATCTACCCTGCTAGTTACAACCTCAAAAAAACTCTAACAGATTGGTCAAACACGATTTCCCCTTCATAAATCGTGTTGACTCTGTCCAATCATATTATGATTTTCCAAGTGCCCTGTTACCATGTCCCTAATAATAGATTCTAGCAGTTTCCCTACTACTGGTCTATAGTTCCCAGTTTTCTCCCTCCCTACTTTCTTGAATAGCAGGGTTACGTTTGCTATCTTCCAATCCACGAGGATCGTTCTAGAATCTAGGGAATTTTGGAAGGTCAAAACCAATGCATCCACTATCTCTATAGTTACCTCTTTTAAAACCTTAGGATGTAGGCCATTAGGTCCAGGGGATTTGTCGACTTTTAGTCCATTTAATTTCTCCAGTACCATTTCTTTACTAATACCAATTTCTATGTTTCTCATTCTCAATAGTTCCCCACTATTTCCGGAATTTTATTTGTCTCTTCTTCCATGAAGATAGACACAAAGTATTTGTTTAATATCTCTGCCATTTCCTTATTCGGAGATGCCGGTGTTGGACTGGGGTGGACAAAATTGAGAGGTCGCACAACACCAGGTTAAAGTCCAACAGTTTTATTTGAAATCACAAGCTTTCGGAGCTATCGATTGCCCCTTCCTCAGGTGAAGTAAATTAGATACAGAATCGCCAAAGCATATATAGATAGAGAACAAAGCATGTGTACCTTACAATTGCAGACCACTAAATTAACTCATCCTGACTATCTGCCGAGGTGTGATAAAGTTAATCAAGTCAGCCAGGAAGGTACCACATCAAAGACATAGCAAGATACAACTGAGACAATGAGGTGTAGTCGCAGGGGTTCTAACGTGTCAAAAGCTGCCGTCTGTATGTAAAACGAAAAGCTTTAAAATTTTTACTTTTTTACTGGGAAAATTTTTACTTGCCTTCAAACAGCCGCCTAACCTCAGAAGTACCATCGTTCGCAGCAAATTACCCAGCTTTCAGGATAACAGCGACCACGACACCACACAACCCTGCCAAGGCAAACTCTGCAAGACATGCCAGATCATCAACACAGATACCACCATCACACGTGAGGACACTAACCACCAGGTACATGGTACATACTCATGTGACTCGGCCAACGTTGTCTACCTCATACGTTGCAGGAAAGAATGCACCGCAGCATGGTACATCGGCGAGACCATGCAGACACTGAGACAACGTATGAACGAGCACCGCGCAACAATCGCCAGGCAGGATTGTTACCTCCCAGTCGGGGAACACTTCAGCAGTCAAGGACATTCAGCCTCGGATCTGCGGGTAAGCGTTCTCCAAGGCAACCTTAGAAACACACGACAACGCAAAATCATCGAGCAGAAACTGATAGCCAAGTTCCGCACTCATGAAGACGGTCTCAACTGGGATCTTGGGTTTATGTCACGATACATGACGTGATCCGGACTCGAGTCGTCGTTGGCTTGTTCACAGATGTGATTCCCAGTAAAAAAGTAAAAATTTTCCCAGTAAAAAAGTAAAAATTTTAAAGCTTTTCGTTTTACATACAGACGGCAGCGTTTGACACGTTAGAACCCCTGCGACTACACCTCATTGTCTCAGTTGTATCTTGCTATGTCTTTGATGTGGTACCTTCCTGGCTGACTTGATTAACTTTATCACACCTCGGCAGATAGTCAGGATGATTTAATTTAGTGGTCTGCAATTGTAAGGTACACATGCTTTGTTCTCTATCTATATATGCTTTGGCGATTCTGTATCTAATTTACTTCACCTGAGGAAGGGGCAATCGATAGCTCCGAAAGCTTGTGATTTCAAATAAAACTGTTGGACTATAACCTGGTGTTGTGCGACCTCTCAATTTCCTTATTCCCCATTATAATTTCTCCTGCTTCTGCCTCTAAGGGATCCACATTTTCTTTTGCTAATCTTTTCCTTTTTACATATCTATAGAAGCTTTTGCAATCGATTTTTATGTTTCTTGCTAGTTCACTCTCATATTCTCTTTTCTCTTTCTTTATCAATTTCTTGGTCATCCTTTACTTAATTCTAAAACCCTCCCAATTCTTAGGCTTGCTATTGCTTTTGGCAACATTATAAGCCATTTCCTTTAATCTAATACTATCTTTAACTTCTCTTGTTAGCCACAGTTGGACTACTAATCCCATGGGGTTTTTATTCCTTAGGGGAATGTATAAACATTGCGAATTATGAATTAATTCTTTAAATGTTTGCCATTGCTTTGCTACCATCATATCTTTTAATCTACTTTCCCAATCTACCTTAGCCAACTCACCCATCATACCTACGTAGTTTGCTTTGTTCAGATTTATGACCCTAGTTTCAGATGTAACTAAATCACTCTCAAACTCAACTTAAAATTCTATCATATTAAGATCACTCTTCCCCAGAAGCTCCTTTACTACAAGGTTATTAATTAACCATTTCTCATTGCACAATACTATATCTAAAATAGTCTGTTCCCTAGTTGGTTCCTCGACATACTGATCTAGAAATCTATCTTGAATACATTCCATGAACTCGTCTTCCACACTATTACTGGAAATTTGTTTTTTCTAGTCTATATCAAGATTTGTTAAATGCACCTCTAATTTCCTGATTTATATTCTGCCCGACACTACAACTATTGTTAGGAGGCCTAAAAACTATTCCCACCAGTTTTTTCTGCCCTATGTTTTTTCTTAGCTCCACCCAAACTGATTCTACATCTTGATTTTCCGAACTAAGATCCTTTCTTTCTATCTCATCATTTGTTATCAGGGTTACCCCCCCCCCCCCGCCCCCACCGTCACCCCCCCCTCCACACACACACACACACACACACGCCTTTTCTATTTCGCCTATCTCTTCTAAAAGTCAAGTATCCTGGAATATTTAGTTCCCATCCAAAAACTTTGCATCCAAGCTCACCAACAAAACATATATGGAAATATCTCCGGTGTTTGTGTCTGCATCTTGATTTTTTTTCCCTACATGTGGAGGCAATTTTCTGATTCTTGTCTCTCTTGCCTATCCACCGCACCAATTCTGAAGTCGGCCAGGTTTTTCCACTTCTGCGTTCGTTGCCCTTTTGATTTCCCACCAGTTCTACTGAATGGGATAAAATTCTCAGGCTGGCGAGAAGTTGGAAACCCTGATCCATTAGTCTAATGTCACTAGTGGGCAAACCCTTAGAACCCATAATTCAAGACCAAATTATTGAGCATTTGGAGATGGATGAGATAACCAAGGACAGCAAACATGGTTTTATTAAAAGCAAGTTTTGTTTGATATATCTGAGAAGAGTTTATTTTAAAGAAGCGATTGACCAGAAAAATAAAAGGAGTTCAGGAGATGTAGTCTATTTGGATTTTCAAAAGACTTTCGATAAGGTATCTCACAGGAAGCTTATTATAAAAAAATAGATGTAAGGTATCAGGAGAAATGTAGCAACATGGATAGAAAGTTGATTTCAGACAGGAAATAAACATTTAGAGCTAATGGGTGTTGTTCAGATTGGAAAAGGGTTTGAAGTGGTGTATCCTAGAGCTGGGTTTGCTTTTGTTTCTTTTTTCTCTCTCTCATTCTGTGTCTCTCTTTCCTCTCTGCCTCGATAAAATAAGTGTGGGAAGCTCAATATTGAAATTTGTTGACAGCACAAAAAGACAAACAGCAAGAGGACCGTAGAAGACATCAGGAAGACATAGATTCACAGAATGGGCAGACAGATGGCAGATACAATTTAATATAGATCAGTGTGAGGTATGCATAATGGGAGGAAGAACAAGGAATGGGAGCATGCACTGAATTGAAAGATGCTGTAGGGTTTAGAGGGAGACCTAGTTGTTTTAAAAAAAATTATTCTCAGGATGTGGACAACACTGGCAAGGTGGCATTTATTGGCCATCCCTGGAAGCCCTGAGGTTGTGGTGGTGGGCTTTCTCCTTTCAACTACTACAGTTCTTGTGGTGATGATGCTCCCACAATGGTGTTGCATCAGGAATTCAAGCATATTGACACAACGACAAAGAAGGAGTGGCACTACCTGTCCCAGTCAGAATGGTGTGGGACTTGGAGGGGAGTTTGGAGGATGGTGTTCCCACAACATTGGTGCTTTTGTTTTTCTCTGGTGGTAGATATCACAGGACTGGGTGATTCTGTCAAAGTAAGCAGGATGAGTTGGTGCCGTGCATTCTATAGATTGTATATACTGCAGCCGCAGTGTGCCAATGGTGGATGGGATGGATGTTGAGTCCAATGGCAGAGGCGCCGATCAAGTGAACTGCTCTGTCCTGGATGGTGTTGAAATTCCTGAGTGTTTTTGCAGCTGCACCATTCTAGGAGAGGTGTGAGTATTATGCCTCAGCCCTGTAGATGGTGCAGAGGCTCTTGAGTGGTCGGGGAGAGAGCCACTCATCAGAGTACCCAGTTTTTGCCTTGCTTTTGCATCCAAAGGTTGATATGGCTGGTCCAGTTAAGCTTCTGGTCAATGTTGACCCCAAGATATTGCTGGTGGAGGACTTGGTGATGGTGTTACCAATGAAGACTGGAGAAGATGGCTGGGCTTTCTCCTATTCAAGGTGGTCCTTACCTAGCACTTATGTGGTGCAAATGATACCTGCCACTTGTTAGCCCAAGCCTGGATCTTAAGGTCCTGCTCTCGGGTGGCTTGAGCTGCTTCATTATCAGAGGAGTTGTGAGTGGAGCTGAACATTGTGGAATTGTCAGGGAAAAGTCCCACCTTTGACCTTAAGACGGGGGGGAAAGTCACTGATGGTTGAGCCAAGTGTATGTTATTCTTTGAAAGTGTGAGTAGTTGAGGCAGAGACCATTGCATCTTTTAAGGGAAGAGTAGACACAGCTTTGAAGCAGAGAAAGATACAGGTCTACAAGAAGAGAGTGGGCAGCAGGATAAGTTTTGGAATGTTGTAGCAAAGAATTGGTACATAGTCTGTTTGGCCTCCTTTTGTGATATTAAAATGTAATGATTCCATAAACCACTGGAAGTGGATAGGTAACTTTTTCTCTTTTGTTTTTATTTTAATGTAGTTTTTCATAAGCATCTGCACATTCACTAATTGTCCAGATTTACCTGAGCATTCCCAAGAAGGGATGTGCTCCAAAGTCTTTTATAAATACATAAACAGTAAAAAGGTAGTCAAAGGAAGGATGGAGCCCATTAGGGACCAAAAAGGAGATATTTTTATGGAGGCTGAGGTACTAAATGAGTACTTGGTATCTGTCTTCACTAGAGAAGAGGATGCTGCCAATGTAGCAGTAAAGGAGGAGGTAGTAACGATATTGGATAGGATAAAAAATAGGTAACGAGGAGGTACTTGAAAAGATGGCAGTCCTCAAAGTAGAAAAGTCACCCGGTCCAGATGGGATGTATCCTAGGTTACTGAGGCAAGTAAGGGTGGAAATTACGGAGGTTCTGGCCGCAATCTTCCAATCTTCCTTGGATATGGGGGTGGTGCCAGAGGACTGGAGGATCGCAAATGTTACACCCTTGTTTAAAAAAGGGGAGAGGGATAAACCTGGTAACTACAGGCCAGTCTGCCTAACATCGGTGGTGGGGGAACTTCTAGAGACAATAATCCGAAACAAATTAATTGGCATTTGGAAAAGTGTGGGCTAATAAATGAAAGCTAGCATAGATTTATTAAAGGAAAATCGTGTTTGACTAACTTGATTGAGTTATTTGAGGTAACGGAGAGGGTTGATGAAGGTAGTGTGGTTGTTGTTGTGTATATGGATTTTCAAAAGACGTTTGACAAAGTACCACATAATAGACTTGTTAGCAAAATTAAAGCCCATGGAATTAAAGGGACAGTGACAGCATGGACACAAAATTGGCTAAGGGATAGAATGCAGAGAGTAGTGGTGAACAGTTGTTTTTCAGACTGGAGGGAGGTATACAGTGATGTTCCCAAGGGGTCGGTATGAGGACCACTGCTCTTTTTGATATCACTTCACCAAGGAAGTGGTCACAGATCTCTGCCACCTCTTGGAACCAGACCTGCAGCTTCAGAGCAGGACAACGACGGCACTGCCAGTGGCCCTCAAGGGAATTTATCAATTCCAATACTACACAACAATGTCATCTAATCACCCTTGTGCATTCCCTTAGTGTCTGGTCTTTCATGATGCTTTGCCTACTCTAGTGCTCCTACGAAGTGCTACCCCAGTAACTGCAGCATGGCTAGTGGAAGGCTGCTGACTTTCCACTGGTGAGACTGCAGATGGCCTTGCAGGACGACGTCGAGCAGCTCTGGAGCTAGGCGCCTCAGCATTCCTCGCCATCTATTGGAGCACAGATTGCTGGACTGCTGTGAGACCCTGCAAGCTCCTTTCCACACTCGTAACCCCAGCCACGATGGCAGCAGTCTGATCTTGCGTGGCAGCAAGCTGAGACTGCAGGAGAGCAGTCTGAGCTTCCACTGCAGCGGTGAGACATTGGGTTGTTTCCGCCTGTGCGGCAATGGAAGCGGCAAGATCGCCCATCACACCCAGCATCATGGTTGGGTCCACAAATGTCCTAATGGAGTTGCCCATTACTTCCATCCAGGAAATCATGGGCTCCAAGCTCCGCGCAAAACCCCATGCAATGTCGGAGCTGGACTCCTCCATGCTCCTTGACACTAACAAGAGGCTCTCTGGCAGGCTTGCCATTGCTTCAAGCATTTCTGTGTGCATGCCAATCACCCTTCTTCTGAAGGCAATCCCATCAAAGTCATCATCCGAGACTTGTGCAGTAGAACTCGTGCGTGAACTTGCCCTCCAGGGACCCGAGCTGCCCTTCCGTCCTGGCCTGGCTGCAGCCCACTCGTGCCTGGTGACTCACCTTGTGTAGATACTGCCTCTATGCTACCCTCTAAAGTCCGCGCAGTACCATTTTCTGAGCTGGTGCCTGGGAGTGTCAGATTGAGTGACGGCGCCTCTTCTGATTCGTGATTGGAAGTGAAACGAGGTTAGGTTTTCTTTTACTTTCTGATAAACCAAAGTAAAGGGCCAAGGCCGATAGAAGATGCATAAAAGCATAGAAGCATAGAAGATAGGAACAGGTGTAGGCCATTCGGCCCCTCGAGCCTGCTCCGCCATTCGATGAGATCATGGCTGATCATCCAAACTCAGTACCCTGTACCTGCCTTCTCCCCATATCCCTTGATACCTTTAGCTTTAAGAAATATATCTAACTCATTCTTGAATATATTTAATGACTTGGCCTCAACTACCTTCTGTGATAGAGAATTCCACAGGTTCACCACTCTCTGGGTGAAGACATGCTTCCTCATTTCTGTCCTAAATGGCTTACCCTTATCCTTAGATTATGACCCCTGGTTCTGGACTCTCCGACCATCGGGAACATTCTTCCTGCATCTAGTTTGTCCAGACCTGTCAGAATTTTATATGTTTCGATGAGATCCCCTCTCACTCTTCTATACTCCAGCGAGTATAAGCCCAATCGACCCAATCTCTCCTCATATGTCATTCCTGCCATCCCAGGTATCAGCCTTGTGAATCTTCGCTGAACTCCTTCCATGGCAAGAACATCCTTCCTCAGATAAGGCGACCAAAACTGCACACAGTACTCAAGGTGTGGTCTCACCAAGGCCCTGTACAACTGCAGCAGGACATCCCTGTTCCTATACTCAAACCCTTTCGCTATGAAGGCCAACATACCATTTGCCTTCTTCACCGCCTGCTGCACCTGCATGCTTACCTTCAGCGACTGGTGCACAAGGACACCCAGGTCTCGTTGCACTTCCCCTTCTCCCAATCTATTGCCATTCAGATAATAGTCTGCCTTCCTGTTTTTGACACCAAAGTGGATAACCTCGCATTTATCCACGTTATATTGCATCTGTCATGCTTCTGCCCACTCACCCAACCTGTCCAAATAATCCCAGAGTTTCTCAGTATCCTCCTTGCAGCACACACGCCCACCCAGCTTTGTGTCATCTGCAAACTTGGAGATGTTACATTTAGTTCCCTTATCCAGATCATTAATGTATATTGTGAATAGCTGGGGTCCAAGGATAGAGCTGGATCCCATTGAAATGCGAAGACGATGAGTCGAATCAGGAGTTTGCTATTTTTAAAGCCTCAATATTTTAAGTGGAAAGAAAGATGGAGGGTGGTAAGGAGTTCCACAGTTTTGAAGTTCAAACAAAACACAGTCATAAGTAAGTAGTCACGAGCACAGACAGTGTACACAGTGAACGCCCAACCATACGCAACACAGCCATCTCCTAGTCCTAAACTAACCAAGTACAGATACACTGCTTGTTCCCTCTCACTGGGTTACAAAGACTTGGGGGAGAAATTCGGTACCTTAGCGCCTCCAGTTAGCACCTGACAGGGGCGCTAACGAGGCGCTGAGGCAGTAGCGCTGTGGCGAGGCGAATCCAACGGCACATGCCAAATTCACCCCCCCCCCCCGTAGCGCCACCGCTATGAGTTAGCGCCAGGGACCTCAGCGGCAGGCAGATCATGACATCAGCGAGCGTGCAATGCTCACTGGGCACCCGATCTGCTAAATTGAGTATTACCCCCTGCCTTAGCACTTGGTCCCAACAGTGACAGGGAGAACATAGAAACATAAGAAATAGGAGCAGGAGTAGGCCATACAGAACCTCGAGCCTGCTCCGCCATTCAATAAGATCATGGCTGATCATCGACCTCAACTCCACCTTCCTGCACTATCTCTATATCCCTTGATTCCCATAGAGTCCAAAAATCTATCTATCTCAGCCTTGAATATACTCAGAGAGGAGGCGTCAAGCAGGCGGATGGTGGTTCCAGGGGCTCTATTTAAAGGGATCATTAGTAATGAGTCACAGCTGTCAGGTTACTGGTGTTTCAGTGCTTCCTTGTCAGTTTGAGATTGAATTCAACTCTTGAACTATCATTCAAAGGTTGTTTCGTCTCCGGAGTGTTGCAGCTTCTAAAAGTTAGTTACATTTATTCTCACAAAATATCAAAGTGCTGCACTTCCTTACATTAATGGAGCTGTACTGTTGGTTGACTTCGCCCTCCAGGATCTACTGCGGAGGGACCACAGGCAGCGAGAAAGATTGGAACATGTGGCCAAAGGGAGGAGGAGGACCATCAGGGCTCTCAACAGGAGGCCTTACCCTCCGAGGGTCTCCCGAGAGCAATTCTCCTGCCTTCAATTAAGCCAGGAGCAGTGTCTCAGAAGGCTCCGCTTTAGCATGGAGATGGTCACAGAACTCTGCCACCTCCTGCAACCAGACCACGAGCCTCAGATCAGGACGACCACGGCTCTCTCAGTGGCAGTCAAGGTCACTGTCGCCCTCAGTTTCTTTGCCAGCGGATCCTTCCAGTCTGCAACAGGAGATATAGTGAACATCTCACAGTTCGCCATCCATCGCTGCATCTGGGAGGTCACAGAGGCTCTTTACAGTCGGAGAAGGGACTACATTTCCTTCTCCATCACCAGAGAGAAGCAGGATGAACGTCATGTGGCTTTGCCAGGATAGCGGGCTTCCCCATGGTACAGAGTGCCATTGACTGCACCCACGTGGCTTTGCGGACACTGCATAACAATCCTGAGATCTTCCGTAACCGCAAAGGCTACCACTCACTTAATGTCCAGTTGGTGTGCGACCACAGACAGCGAATCCTCAATGTGAATGCCCGCTATCCTGGCAGTAGCCACGATGCCTTCATCCTGCACCAGACCGGTGTGCCAGCACTCTTCCAGCCACCACGTCAAGCTCGCGGCTGGCTGGTCAGAGACAAGGTCTATCCGCTCTCCACCTGGCTTATGACTCCCCTCCGCAACCCCAACACTCCTGCACAGCACTCATATAATGAGAGCCATGCCGCCACCAGGAACATCATTGAGCAGACCATCGGGGTGCTCAAGCAACGGATCCGCTGCCTTGACCGCTCAGGAGGAGCCCTCCAGTACTCGCGGGTGTCCTATTTCGTTGTGGTCTGCTGCATGCTCCACAATCTGGCCATCATGAGGGCCCAGCCCTTGCCAGCAGGGATTGCAGGACCGCCTCAGGAGGAGGAAGAGAGAGAGGAGGAGGAAGAGGATTACGAGCAGGAGGAGGAACAGGAGCGATGGAAGAGGCAGTCATTCAATCGGCCTTTCGGAAGGGCGGTCCGTGACCGCCTCATCAGACTGCAGTTCCAGTAAATTCAACCCCAGATCCCCGTTGCTCACCACATCCCCATCATTCCATCCCTGTCGCAGGCCATATCACAGCGCACAGGAGGTGGATAAGCTGACATCCAACTACTGTCTGCGCTGGAAAATAGAGTGAGGGAGATTATTGGGCACCAGGTGATGGGCGCCGTGGCCACCAGCGACGTTGACCCCCATGGGGACAACGGTATGTTCATCCCTACTCCTTCTGCTCTCACCACTGCCACTCTGCCATTGCCCTTGTCGCTGCCTGTCCTGCTCCTATTTCTTAAGTTCTTACGTTCTTATTTTCTCCCTGCCGCTGTTGGGACCAGGCGCTAAGGCAGGGGGTGATAATCAATGTGGCAGATCAGGCACCCAGTGAGCGCTGCACGCTCGCAGACGTCATGATCTGCCTGCCGCTGAGGACACTGGTGCTAACTCATCGCAGCAGCGCTATTGGGGGGGGGGGGGGTGAATTTGGCGTGCGGCGCTGGATTCGCCTCGCCACAGCGCTACTGCCTCAGCGCCCCGTTAGCGTCCCTGCCAGGTGCTAACTGGAGGCGCTAAGGTACCGAATTTCTCCCCCAAGTCTTTGTAACCCAGTGAGAGGGAACAAGCAGTGTATCTGTACTTGGTTAGTTTAGGACTAGGAGATGGCTGTGTTGCGTATGGTTGGGCGTTCACTGTGTACATTGTCTGTGCTCGTGACTACTTACTTATGACTGTGTTTTGTTTGAACTTCAAAACTGTGGAACTCCTTACCACCCTCCATCTTTCTTTCTACTTAAAATATTGAGGTTTTAAAAATAGCAAACTCCTGATTCGATTCATCGTCATCGCTTTTCAATGGGATCCAGCTCTATCGGCCTTGGCCCTTTACTTTGGTTTATCAGAAAGTAAAAGAAAACCTAACCTCGTTTCACTTCAAATCACAAATCAGAAGAGGCGCCATCACTCAATCTGACACTTCCAGGCACCAGTTCAGAAAATGGCACTGCACGACTTTAGAGGGTAGCATAGAGGCAGTATCTACATGAGGTGAGTCACCGGGCACGAGTGGGCTGCAGCCAGGCCAGGACAGAAGGGCAGCTCGGGTGCCAGCTCCCCGGGGGAGCAAGTTCGCGCACGAGTTCTACTGCACAGGTCTCAGATGATGACTTTGATGGAATGGCCTGCAGAAGAAGGGTGATGAACATGCACACAGAAATGCTTAAAGCAATGGCAAGCCTGCCAGAGAGCCTCTTGTTAGTGTCAAGGAGCATGGAGGAGTCCAGCTCCAACATTGCACGGAGTTTTCCGTGGAGTTTGGAGCCCATGATTTCCTGGATGGAAGTGATGGGCAACTCCATTAGGACATTTGTGGACCCAACCATGATGCTGGGTGTGATGGGTGATCTCACAGTTTCCATTGCAGCACAAAAGGAAGCGACCCAACATCTCAGCGCTGCAGTGGAAGCTCATACTGCTGCCATCGTGACTGGGGTTACGAGTGTGGAGAGGGGCTTGCAGGGTCTCACAGCAGTCCAGCAATCTGTGCTCCAATAGATGGCGAGGAATGCTGAGGCGCCTAGGCCCAGAGCTGCTCGAGGCCATCCTGCAAGGCCATCTGCAGTCTCACCCGCGGAAAGTCAGCAGCCTTCCACCAGCCATGCTGCAGTCACTGGGGTAGCACTTCGTAGGAGCACTAGAGTAGGCAAAGGAACGCGAAAGACAGATACTAAGGGAATGCACAAGTGTGATTAGTTGACATTGTTGTGTAGTATTGGAATTAATAAATTCCCTTGAGGGCCACTGGCAGCGCTGTCGTTGCCCTGCTCTGAGGCTGCAGGTCTGGTTCCAAGAGGTGGCAGAGTTCTGTGACCACCTGCTTGGTGAAGTGGAGCCTCCTAATACAATGCTCCTGGCTTAACTGCAGGTAGCGGCCCTCAAGGTGACTGTGGCCCTTAATTTTCTTGCCACCAGATCCTTCCAGTCTGGAGCGGGAGACATAGCTAACACCACCCAGTTCAGCATCAATTGCTGCATTGGGGAGGTCACAGCGGCTCTGTACTCCAGGAGAAGAGACTTCCTTGTCTTCTCTCTGCACAGAGAGAAGCAGAACGAGCGTGCATGTGGCTTTGCCAGGATATCGAGCTTCCTCATGGTGCAGGGTGCCATTGACTGCACACCAGACTTTGCGGGCACAGCATATCAATCCTCAAGACATTAGATGGGTAAGGCCTCCTGTTGAGAGGCCTCCTGTCCCTCCTCCTCCCTCTGCGAGCAGCTTGTCCACTTCTTCGCTGCCTCTGCTCCATCTCCCTGCCATACTCGAGCACAAGGCGGGCTGTAAGTAGAGCCCCCATGACTGGGAGCAAGTGGTGTGAGCAGAACCCTTTAAATCAGAAGCAAGGCGTTCTCCACTTGCAGCAACACTCCCCTGTCACCTCACCAACTAAACAGTTGCACAAACTTACACAGAGCCAGTAGAAATCAAAAAGCAAGTCAGCTGCAAGTTGTTGCTGATCCCTTAAAATAGCGCTAGTGGAGTGTTCTTCCTGCTGCTGAACCCATGTTCAGCTGGTCGTGATTTGGAGAGGGCGTTGAATGGAGCGGCGACATCGAAAATGGCAGGTGGTGTGTCAAATCAGCGTTGCAGACTGATTGACGTCACAATCTGTCTCATCACCATTTCTCCAGCGAGCGCAGGCAACGGCTGCGGTGCTGACCTGCCCAAAATGGTGACCGGCGCGGGACCCACCAGAAGTGGGCAGAAGCGAGGCAGCCGCCATTTTTTCTCAGAAATCGACCTTATCAGCTGGCGCTAAGGTGCCAAATTTCATGGCTGAGGTGTTTAAAATGATAAAAGGATTCAATAGGGTAGATACAGAGAAACTATTTCATCTGGTGGGGGAATCAAGAACAAAGATTAAAATTAGAGCCAAGCCATTCAGGAGTGAAATCATAGAATCATACGGCACAGAAGGAGGCCATTCAGCCCATCTTTGAAAGAGCTATCCAATTAGTCCCACTCTCTTGTGCTTTCCCCATAGTCCTGAAATTAGGAAGCACTTCTTCACACAAAGGGTAGTGGAAGTCTGGAACTCATTGCGTCCTCCCCTCGCCGCCCCCCCCCCCCCACCCCCGCCACCACCTCTGACCCACCCAATAGGCTGTGGATGCTGGGTGAATTGAAACTTTAAAGACTGAGATCAATAGATTGTTGTTCGGTAACAGTATCAAGGGATATGGAGCAAAGGTGGGTAAATGGAGTTGAGGTGAAGATCAGCCGTGATCTAACTGAATGGCAGAGCAAGGGCTGAATGGTCTACTCCTGTTCCTATGGTACCTCGATTGTTGTAACACATCCAGCTGTGCTGTCCAATACAACACATCTAGCTGTGCTGTCCTATGGAACACATCCAGCTGTGCTGTCCTATGGAACACATCCAGCTGTGCTGTCCTCCTTTAGAATCAGGGAAAAATTCAGTTGCTTGCGCCTCCCGTTAGTGCCTTAAGAGGGCGCTAATGGGGCGCAAAGCAACTAGCGCCCGGGCGTGGAGATGTTTGCGCCACTCGTGAAATTAACTAGACATTTTGCGGAGGCGCTAATCACTACCGCCACGATCTCCTGCGCCAGCAGATCGTGACGTCAGTCGAGTGCGCAACGCCCTGGTAGCGCCCCAGAGCGGATATTGAGTGGTGCCCCCGCCCTACCGCCTGCCGCTAGCAACGACAGGTTGAGGGGAGCGTTTTGCAGTCAGGAAGGGACTGGGGGAGCGCTATTTAAAGGCGACCGCTTCCTGCCTTTTATTGTTGGTGACATTTTTGAACCATGCATTCTGAGAGAGAGAGAGAGAGAGACTTCTGGAGAGATTCAACGCTGTGTGAAGGAATTTTGGGTACTGAGCAGCACTTTGCAGGTTCATTTTGATTTGCCCT
This sequence comes from Squalus acanthias, assembly GCA_030390025.1. Lineage (NCBI taxonomy): Eukaryota > Metazoa > Chordata > Chondrichthyes > Squaliformes > Squalidae > Squalus > Squalus acanthias. The sequence goes on from JASTWF010000467.1 coordinate 298,596, forward strand.
TCCTTGTATCGATTTAGAAGAGACTGTGGGGGCTGCACTCTGAGCTCTTTCCCTGGGCCTCTCCATTGTTCTTTCCAGCAGATTTGATGTGCAGGTCTCTCCAGGCCGAGATTCAAGGCTGCAATGAGCAGGATGTGGATGGAAAGCAAGATCAACCCTCCCCTTTAAGAACTGGCTGGCACCATTGTGTGTGTGTTCCATTGCTGACTGACATCACATGAGCTTCGCCAGCGCTCTGAGGTAGCGCCTCGCTCCTCAGCCTTTGCACCTTAAGACAGGTGTGAAGCGCCTGATTTAGCGCTCCAATCACCTCCAGGGTCGATAAAAGTCAAGTTTGCAGTCGGAGGCGATAATTAGCGCAGGCGCTAAACTTTGCACCCGGCCGCTAATTGCGCCCCAAATGGGGCGATACTGAATTTCTCCCCCATGGAATCTTACAGCACAGAAGGGGCCATTCGGCCCATCGTGCCTGTGCTGGCTCTTGAAAGAGCTGTCCAATTTAGTTCCACACCCCAGCTTTTTCCCCATAGTCCTGCAAATTAGTCCTCTTCAAATACATGTCCAATTGCCTGTTGAAAGTTCCTATGGAATCTGATTCCGCCACCCTTTCAGGTAGTACGTTCCAGATCATAACAACCCTCTGTGTGAAAAAATGTATCTTCATTTCCCCTCTCGTTCTTTTGCCAATTATTTTAAATCTATGACCTTTGGTTACAGACCCACTTGTCAGAGGAAACAGTTTCTCCCTACTTGCTCTATCAAAACACTTCAAACTTTGAATACCTCTATCAAATCTCCCCTTAACCTTCCCTGCTCCAAGGAGAACAATCCCAGTTTCTCCAATCTCTCCACGTAACGTAACATCCTGGTAAACCACCTCTGTACCTTCTCCAAGACCTTGACATCCTTCCTAAAGTGTGGTGGCCAGAATTGTGCACAATACTCCAGCTGAGGCCTAACCAGAGATTTGTAAAGGTTTAGCATGACTTCCTTGTTTTTGTATTCAATGCCCCTATTTACTAAGCTAAGTATTCCATACGCTTTCTTAACTGCCTTATCAACTTGCCCTGCCACCTTCAAGGATTTGTGAATGTGCACCCCCAGGTCCCACTGCTCTTGCACTCCCCCCTCAGAATATGACCATTTAGATTATTCTGCCTCTCCATGTTGTTTCTCCCCAAGTGCATCACTTCACACTTACCCGCATTAACTTGCATCTGCCATGTGCCTGCCCATTTCACCAGTCTGTCTGTGCCCTCCTGAAGTCTGCTACTATCCTGCTCACTATTTACAAGTTTTGTAACATCCACAAACTTCGACAATGTGTTCCCCGGCCTGGAGTTTCCACTAGGTTGCGTTGTTTTTTCAGCACAATTCGCCCGAAATCGGTCAAATTAGCGTAAAAGATCGAGGAATTTCAAGCACAAATTGCATCCAGCGCAACTCGAGTTTCCGCGATCTCACACACTGGTTTAAAAAAGTGGCACGCTGTAACCGGCTCTGCCCACAAAACTAGCCCCGCCCCCAGATCTAGTTAATCACCATGGCGAGTTTACGCTAATTGCGCCTGTCTGCGGGCCTTCGAGGAGACTCTTAAAATTAAGCTTTTTTTAAAGGCGCAAGAACACTAATATGCGCATTTTAAAAGCTTTTAAATATTAAAAAATGTTTAATTTACTAAATAACTGATGACTGTACACCAATGAAACTAGTCAATGGTTCTGTATAGATTTTTAAAACTAATTTTCACTTATTTAAAATCAGGTTACTCACAGGTGGTGGACCTTATTAAAAATGCTTATTTTTTGTGATCAACCCATTTCCAGCTGTATTAATCAAACTGCACCAGGTTACCACTCTTAAATATTTCAAGGAATATTTTTACTGCAAGAAAATAAACAATTACATTCTAAACGCTGCCCAATTGCGCGGGTTCAAGGAAGAGTTTACGTTTGGCAATATGCAAATGAGCTTGAGCAGAAACTTGAGCAAAAATTTCAATACGGAAAACTAGTGCAATTGAGCAGAATTTGCGCCGGATTGCCGATTGCGCCCAAAGCGGAATCTCTACCCCTCTATACCCAAGTCCAGGTCATTTATATATAACAAGAAACGCAATGGTCCTAATACCGACCCCACTGCATACATCTCTCCAGTCAGAGAAACTCCCGTTCACCACTACTCTCTGCCTCCTATCCCTTAGCCAATTACGTACCCAAGTTACCATCATCCCTTTAATACCATGTGCTTCTATTTTCCGAATTAGTCTGTTATATGGCACTTTATCAAATGCCTTTTGAATGTCCATACGTACGTGTACTGCACTACCATCATCAACGCTCTCTGTTACTTCATCAAAGAACTCAATCAGGCTAGTCAGACCATTTTCCTTCAACAAATCCATGCTGACTGTCCCTTATTAATCCATGCTTCTCCAAGTGAGAATTAATTTTGTCCTTGACGATGGTTTCTAGTAGTTTTACCACCACTGACGTTAGACTGATTGGCCTGTTAGTTACCAGGTTTATCCCTCTCCCCTTTTTGAACAGGGATGTAACAATTGCAATCCTCCAGTCCACTGGCACCATTCCCACATACAAGAAGGATTGGAAGATTGTGCCTAGAACCCCCACAATTTCTACCCTTACTTCCCTCAGTAATCTAGGATTGTGGTCAGAGCTTCTGCTATCTCCGTCCTAGCTTCCCTCAGCAACCTAGGATGCATTGCATCTGGACCGGGTGACTTGTTAACCTTGAGTGATGCCAATCCATTTAGCACCTACTTTCTATCTATTTTTATCCTAGCCAATATCTCCACTCCCCCCTCCTCTACTGCAACATTAACCTCATGCTCTTCTTTTGTCAAGACAGATGCAATGTAATCAGTCAGTACCTCAGTCATGCCCTCTGCCTCCACACGAAGTTTTCTCTTTTTGTCCCTAATCGGCCCCACCTTTATGATGGGTGAAGAGGGAGTGGGGTCTTGCAGACTCCAGGGGGACGATTTTCACCGAATACTTTAGGCGGTAAAGAGGTGGCCAAGATGGGGTCTTAAGCTGAAGTGCCGGTTTAGCTTATGTTTAACGCAAGATGCAATCTTGGTAAGGGAGTTGAAGCTAGCGCTAGGAACGGTCACCCGGAGACTTGTTAAACATCCAGAGAATACCACCACTACGCCAGCAAAGACATGCCGATCCAGGCCGACTTGAACAACCTACCACCAACCCGTCTCAAATCTAGGCGGCCATTTTGGACCGTCATCGAAGCCCTTCAAGCGCTCTCCCCTCAGCCTTGATGTCTGATGGCGAAATGCTTGGAAGAACTGTGACATACGGAATGGATTCCTTATAGAGGACCCCACAGTACAACCTGAAGGATCAAACCTTCCTCGCAAACAGTGGACAACCATCAACCTGCCTCAGAACCGGTCATGGTAGATGCTGCCACCTTCTCCATAGATAGAAGATTAAAGCATCTCCATCATGAGACTGTGGAGCTCCTAATCAGACCCTGGAGCAGATTATTGAGCACTGCCCTCGGAGGAAATTCGCAGGCAGCCGACAAGATATCCACACTGTTACACCGGAAGCTTGAGCCTGGCTATCTGACTTAGATATTGACATTGGATTTGCTTTGCTACCACCATACGAAAGAAGAAGAAGCCACTTAAAATGCTTGATACGGATCATTAAAGAAGTTGCACGGCATTCTGGTGGCTAGCGATTCAACTAATGCCCTCTCCTAACAGCGACCAGCTGTTTGGGAGTAAACACAGTGTTTATGTCGATTTCAAGTGCTACTTAAAGGGATACTTACCACTTAAAGGGATACTCACCATTTCAAGGTCATTGCTGCTGGAGCTGTGAAGAGAACCTCTGAAACACATCGAGTGACTTTCTGGGACACTTTGTCAAGACTTCACCAACACTCGAGCAACATTTATTCCAGAAATTCTCTGAGGACTTCACCTAAAAAGAGTAAGTGCTGTGCTACTCCACCTTATAGGAGTCACCAGGAGAAAGGGAGTGCTTGGTCACAGGCATCTTGCCAGGGGTCCCCCTTGGTCTGGACGAGGAATGGGAGGAGGTCATGAGGCCTGGCAGAGCAGCACCAGCTGCTGCAGGAGAGAGGGACAGGAAGGTGAGGTGGCGTCCTTGGAGGTGAGAGTGGAGGGGAAGGGGAGAGGGGTTTAAGGAGACGGTTGGTAGTGGAGAGGAGAAGCCGGGGTTATCTTTGCATTCCAGTTTTGGCAGAGGAGAGCAGGACCCAATAGTGCTTGATGTGGTCCAGCTAGATCTACCGATGATTGGCTAAACCGGTTGTGTATCAGAGATGTTTAAATCTGTGCTCCTTGGAATTTGGGGGGCTGAGGAGGGGGGCCGTACCAGGGGAAACAACCAGGGTGGAAGAGAGTAAGGATTTTACTGGGGACAAGGCATCAAAGGCATTCAACGGGACTTAATATTAAAACTAGAGCCAGGACATTCAGGGGTGAAATCAAGAAACACTTTTTCACACAAAGGGTAGTGGAAATCTGGAACTCTCTCCCCAAAGGGTTGTGGACAATGAAAGCTTTTAAGACTGAGATAGATAGAATTTTAATAGGTAAGGGTATCAAGGGAAATAGAGCAAAGGCAGATAAATGGAGATAAAATGCAGATACGCTGCGATCTAAGTGAATGGCAGAGCAAACCCTAGGGACTGAATGTCCTCCTCCTGTTTCTATGAGAGTGTTTTTTTGCAGGGGTGGCTGCAGAAGGAAGTGGGGTTGGAAAGAATTAGAGGGTTTTGGGTGATACAAGGAATTGGCCGGAGATGGCCTTGTCAGAGACCATGGAAATAGTGAAGCCCGGGGAAATGGCAAAGTTGAGGGGGTAGCCGTGAATATGGGTAGGAGAGTTTAAAGGATGACAGGAGGGCAGTAAAATCAGAGGAGAGAGGGGAGGGGAGTTGAAGTGGAGTTTGAAATAATCGAGGATGAGGAGTCACTGAGTCCAGAGGCTGAAGGAGGAAAGCAGGGAGGATATGTGGGTGAGAAACCTGGTTGGTTGGCAGTAGAGAACACGGATTTTAAAGGAGAGACGAGTGGAACAAGTGCTCTGATGTCACAATGGACCACTCTGATGTCACAACAACTTCCTCATGACATCATGAAGCAGCTTCAATCCCTTTAGAGTTTACTTCCTGTTAACACACAACAACAACTTGTATTTATATAGCACCTTTAACATAGTAAACGTCCTAAGGTGCTTCACAGGAGCATTATAAAACAAAATTTGACACCGAACCACATAAGGAGATATTAGGGCAGGTAACCAAAAGCTTGGGCATAGAGGTGGGTTTTAAGGAGCGTCTTAAAGGAGGAAAGAGAGGTAGACAAGAGGTTTAGGGAGAGAATTTCAGAGCTTAGGGCCTTGGCAGCTGAACGCATGGTGACCAATGGTGGAGCGATTATAATCGGGGATGCTCAAGACGCCAGAATTAGAGGAGCGCAGATAAAGACAGTGGAATCATTTGTTTAGACAGTGATGAACGTACAAATGCACAACCGTGTTTACTCAGGAATTATAAAATCGTCGTCAAATGCAAATACCATCTGACGCGTTCCATATTATTTGAGACTATCCTACTGGAGTGAAGGATTCTTATTGCTCTCCCATATAATCTGGGCTCGAAATGATGCTTTCCTATTCTATCCCCGGAATGATCTTTTATTTCTAGCGTATTTAAAATTGATTTAAGTCACATGAACATCCCAATTTGGGGGCAGTTCTGCTAGTAATGTCGGTCCTACACTCCCAATTCTACATCTTTTGTCACGTGTACTTTGAGAGTCTGTGCTGCGGTGGGTTCTTTATTAGGAACAAACAGCTGCTCGATCCAATATGGCTGCCAAGGGTTGTGAATGTTGCCTTGTCCGTATGGTCTGTATCTCGGGTCTGGGCCTTAACCCCCACCACCCACCTTAAACTGCCACAAACAGCTGGCAGGACTTATATGGTCACATGACCCAGGGCCACATCACAACTGAGGGGTTATGTAACCTGGCGTCACAATGGAAACCATGACAACCCAGAAACCACAGGGGGTGGACAAAACACAGCAAAGTGGCACAAACTGTGCATTTGTGTATGAGAGAGCAACAAGAGCAGAGCTGCTGCACAGCCCTGTTCGACAGTTAGCCATGAACGCCTGCAAGCATCTGATACAACTGCACACTGAATCAAACCAAGCTGACACCTGGCAATTGATTCAAACCTGCCTGACCAGTACTTTCAGCTTGTTACCTTCAGAACTGGACAATGACAAAGACACAAATGGTAACAAAAAATAGACGGCAACACTTTATACCCAAACCATGAGTTCCCTGAAAGAGCTTCTGAAGCAATTACTGCTTCAGGACCTGTCCCCTGAAGGACTGGAGGTCATTTGCAATCAGGTAGAAGACTGGATCATATCAACAAAAGCTCATGAACGAGAGAGAGCCATGGACACCACCTTACAGCTTTTGAAATTTTACTGGGAGAAGCTCAATGTTCTTAATATAGCGCCAGGAAATAACATGGGGTCTCTGATTGGACGACTAATGCCGCGTTGTGCAGACTCATCACTTCCCGTTCGACAGATGGCTCTGGACACCTTGTACATCATCCTGTCCATTCAGTTATCATATGAAGGCACCAATCTGGATCAGCAAAAGGATCAGTTGGAGGTTCTGAAAGAAGTCAGTTAACCCTGATGCTTCAGTCCTCTTTCAAACATGCTGTCACATCACAGAAGTCATTTCCAAATGTTTGCCCCATGACCAGCTGAGCAACTTGCTCACCGTGGCTCTCAAAGGACTGTCCGACCAACACCACAGCTGTTCCAGTGCAGCTGCTGTGCTCCTGCAAAACATCATTAAAAGACGTGGCAGTGAACTTCGGGACCAGGTCTCAGAGATACTTCACGTGCTGAGCGTTGAATTGCAGACAGTTCCTTATGAGAATGTGAAACTTTGGTTCCATGGAGTATCGCCATACTGGCCTCACACAACAGAGCAACAGTTGTGTCCTGTCTCCTCACCTACCCCGTCCCTTTGGACAAGTACATCAGTGACGTGTGGCGATCACTGGCCGAGGACACAGAATATGCCACGAGTACAATGGGAGAGCTGCGGGACACACTGAACAAACGGTTATGATTTGGGATAAGCAGAACCTGTCCCCTCAGTGAGATCGCTACACAACTCGACCCTTGAATCCCTCTCTGCCATCTGTGGGCTGCACGAGATGATAACTAAGCCCGAGTCGGCAAAGGCGGTGACTACATTATTCCTGCAGATATTTAGTGCCCTGCTCATTTATCTCAACTCTTGTGTTAATGTTTGTCTGGTCAGTGGTTTAGTTCCTGATGGTCAATCGCAGCAGAGAGAATTCTCAGTTGAGCCTCGAACATCTGAAAGCAGCAATGTGTGTGTGAACTGTCTGGAGACACTGAAGGACCTGCTAGCTCGGACAAATAATGAAGCAGTGCTTAATGACATGGTGGAAAGCGGAGGATGGGACCAGATGATGGATCTCTGCAAGTCTGACAAGGGGGTTGTCCTGCTGGCCAGGGCAATGGTGAGATATGCTGGCCCCAGTCTGACTGGCATTGTGAGACAGTTGGCAGCTCAGATCCATACTGTCCAAGACTGTCACGCAGTTACCCTGGCTTCCTTCTTTGGAGAGCTGTTAAAATAGGGTACGGTAGCACAGTGGTTATGTTACTGGACTAGTAATCCAGAGGCCTGGATGAATGATCCAGAGATGTGAGTTCAAATCCCACCACAGCAGCTGGGGAATTTAAATTCAGTTAATTCAATAAATCTGGAATAAAAAGTTAGTTTGGTAATGGTGACCATGAAACTATCGGATTGTCGTAAAAACCCATCTGGTTCACTAATGTCCTTTAGCGAAGGAAATCTGCCGTCCTTACCCGGTCTGGCCTATATGTGACTCCAGACCCACAGCAATGTGGTTGACTCTTAACTGCCCTCTGAAATGACCTAGCAAGCCACTCAGTTGTACACAACCACTTGTACCAAGCAATAGCCTGACATGGTCATACTCACAGAATCATACCTTTCAGCCAATGTCCCAGACTCCTCCATCACCATCCCTGGGTTTGTCCTGTCCCACTGGCAGGACAGACCCACCAGGGGTGGCGGCACATTGGTATACAGTCGGGAGGCAGTGTCCCTGGGAGTCCTCAACATTGACTCCGGAACCCACAAAGTCTCATGGCTTCAGGTCAAGCATGGACAAGGAAACCTCCTGCTGATTACCACCTACCGCCCTCCCTCAACTGATGAATCAGTCCTCCTTCATGTTGAACACAACTTGGAAGAAAGGGCACAGAATGTACTCTGGGTGGGACTTCAATGTCAATCACCAAGAGCGGCTCGGTAGTATCAATACCAATGCTGGCTGAGTCCTGATGGACATAACTGCCAGTCTGGGCCTGCGGCAGGTGGTGAGAGAACCAACACGAGGGAAGAACCTCCTTGACCTTGTCCTCACCAATCTACCTGTCACAGATGCATCTGTCCATGACAGTATTGGTAGCAGTGACCACCGCACAGTCCTTGTGGAGATGAAGTCCTGTATTCACACTGAGGACACCCTCCATCGTGTTGTGTGGCACTACCATTGTGCTAAATGGGATAGATTCAGAACAGATCTAGCAGTGCAAAACTGGGCATCCATGAGGCTCTGTGGGCCATCAGCAGCAGCAGAATTGTACTCCACCACAATCTGTAACCTCATGGCCCGACATATCCCTCACTCTCCCATTACCATCGAGCCAGGGGACCAACCCTGGTTCAATGAGGAGTGCAGAAGAGCATGCCAGGAGCAGCACCAGGCATACCTAAAAATGAGGTGCCAACCTGGGGAAGGTGTAACACAGGACTACATGCTAAACAGCAGAAGCAGCATGCTATAGACAGAGCTAAGTGATCCCACAACCAAGGGATCAGATCAAAGCTCTGCTGTCCTGCCACATCCAGTCATGAATGGTGGTGGACAATTGAACAACTAACGGGAGGAGGAAGCTCCATGAATATCCCCATCTTCAATGATGGTGGAGCCAAGCACGCGAGTGCAAAAGACAAGGCTGAAGTATTTGCAACTATCTTCAGCCAGAAGTGCCGAGTGGATGATCCATCTCGGACTCCTCCTGACGTCCCCACCATCACAGAGCCAGTCTTCAGCCAATTCGATTACTTCACGTGATATCAAGAAATGGCTGAGTGCACTGGATACAGCAAAGGTCCCAGCTGTGCTCCAGAACTGCCGCACTTCTAGCCAAGCTGTTCCAGTACAGCTGCAACACTGGCATCTACCCAACAATGTGGAAAACTGCCCAGGTATGTCCTGTCCACAAAAGGCAGGACAAATCCAATCCAACCAATTACCGCCCCATCAGTCATCTCTCAATTATCAGCAAAGTGATGGAAGGTGTTGTTGACAGTGCTATCAAGCGGCACTTAATCACCAATAACCTGCTCACTGATGCCCAGTTTGGGATCCGCCAGGACCACTCAGCTCCAGACCTCATTACAGCCTTGGTCCAAACATGGACAAAAGAGCTGAATTCCAAAGGTGAGGTGAGAGTGACTGCCCCTGACATCAAGGCAGCATTTGACTGAGTGTGGCATCAAGGAGCCCTAGCAAAATTGAAGTCAATGGGAATCAGGGAGAAAACTCTCCACTGGCTGGAGTCATACCTAGCACAGAGGAAGATGGTTGTGGTTCTTGGAGGTCAATCATCTCAGCCCCAGGACATCGCTGCAGGAGTTTCTCAGTGCAGTGTCCTAAGCCCAACCATCTTCAGCTGCTTCATCAATGATCTTCCCTCCATCATAAGGTCAGAAGTGGGAAATGTTCACTGATGATTGCAGTGTTCAGTTCCATTTGCAACACCTCAGATAATGAAGCAGTCCATGCCCGCATGCAGCAAGACCTGGTCGACATTCAGGCTTGGGTTGATAAGTGGCAAGTAACTTTCGCGCCACACAAGTGCCAGGTAATGACTATCTCCAACAAGCGAGCGTCTAACCACTGCTCCTTGACATTCAACGGCATTACCATCGCTGAATCCCCCACCATCAACATCCTGGGGGTCACCATTGACCAGAAACACAACTGGACCAGCCACATAAATACTGTGGCTACAAGAGCAGGTCAGAGGCTGGGTATTCTGCAGTGAGTGCCTCACCTCTTGACTCCCCAAAGCCTTTCCACCATCTACAAGGCACAAGTCAGGAGTGTGATGGAATACTCTCCACTTGCCTGGATGGGTGCAGCTCCAACAACACTCAAGAAGCACGACACCATCGAGGACAAAGCAGCCTGCTTGATTGACACCCCATCCACCACCTTAAACATTCACTCCCTCCACCGTGGCTGCAGTGTGTAACATCTACAAGATGCACAGCAGCAACTCGCCAAGGCTTCTTCAACAGCACCTCTCAAACCTGCAACCACTTCCACCTAGAAGGACAAGGGCAGAAGGCACATGGGAACACCATCACCTGCAAGTTCCCCTCCAAGTTACACACCATCCTGACTTGGAAATATATCGCTGTTCCTTCATCGGGGCTGGGTCAAAATCCTGGAATTCCCTCCCTAACAGCACTGTGGGAGTACCTTCACCACACGGACTGCAGCAGTTCAAGAAGGCGGCTCACCACCACCATCTCGAGTGCAATTAGGGATGGGCAATAAATGCTGGCCTTGCCAGCGACGCCCTCATCCCAGGAACGAATAAAAAAATAATGAAAAAAAATCTCCAGTGGTTTCACAGCTGCAGCTCACAGACACTCTGGCGAGTAGATTGCTAAGATGTTTGCTCTATGGTTCTCCAGTTGCCCAGTTGGTGTGTGTCAGGGGCCTGTATAACATTAGAGCACATCCCAAGACTAAAAGATGGTCTCGGAAAGTGATGTGCACAATGATTACTCTGTTGGGGAACATGGAGAACCAGAAGGAGGTGCTAATATTTGAGGTGCTGTCGTGCCTCTCGAAGCACTTAATTCAGTTGCGAGCAAACACCATCCAACCCTTTGTAGAGAAAATCCTCGCCAGGATTCAACCACTCTTTGAGGCAGAGTCTGATAGAGTGCGGGCTGAAGCGTTCAGCGTGTTGGGGATCTTGGCCAAGTGTGGGATCGGAGGTTCCAGATCCTCCTTCTGCCGACAGGTCCATTCCAACCTGGTGCGCTTGTTGTTGCACCTGGATGGAAAGAGTGAGGAGCTCACTAGGTCTTGTTGTTTAACACTACGGTTGCTCTTCCCACTCATTGGATCTGTTGAGGCTTCCTTGTTGAATGACAAGTATAAGGAGGAGCCCACCAGGAGCTACATGAACCTCCTAAGAGACCTTTCACGACAGTTGGCTCAGGATATCCCCAAACAAATCACCTCATATGCCACGGATTGCGAGTCCTTCTTCCAGAACCCCCGGGAACAACTGCGAGCACATGCAGTGGCCTTTGCATGTTTACTTCACCAACAGTCAGAACGTGTCCGATCCGCCCGGAGGGTCACCTGGTGGAACATCTGCACAATGAACCGCTGCTGTTCACCATCAGACTGAAGACTAAACGCTCAGGCCACCAACCTTCTCCACCTCCTCTTAGCAGCAAACGGATCATTCGTTCAACGTGATTTGTAAATATGTAATTTTATGAATTGTAATAAATTGATTTCCTGTTGTGCCATTGTAACTATCGGTGGATCTTCAAACGGTGCAGGTCCTGCTGCTGTGAGACTGGGAGTGAACTCTCCTGATACTCTCTCTCTCACACACACACACCTCACATTAGACACAGGTCCTGCCCCTCACTCCATGCAATTTCTCGCTGGATCACCATGCTACGTGAGTCATATGATCAAGCGGAAGAATTTGCATATTTGTGTAGACGCATTCAACTAACCTTTGTTTTCTTGTTATGGATTAGGAATGCAACATGTCAGTTACAGATGTTTCAACTGTTTGAGAGAAAAACATTTTGTGTAAAATTGGATGTTAATGTGATAGTCAACATCTTGTAGTCTGGGGGCACGCGTTTTCAAGAGAGTAGCTTCACGCCTGAATACTGTTTCCTAATTCCATTAAACTGGTGGTAGGAGCACAGTACTGGCACCATTTGTGCAAGTGGGTAGTGTCTGGAGTTGGACTGTTAGCTCACTCAGCTAAGGAGGGGAGTGTGCCACAGCTCTACACAAGTATGCTCAAATGCATTTGCAGAGTCTGATTTACTTGGACTTCAATTGTCAATGTATGTTGTGCTACCTTCAAAGAGCTGACAGAACAGTCTCATGGAACAACTAGCTCTTTCAAATGGATAGAAAAATGGTCGGCCAAACTTGAAATGAAAGATGGGCTTTGCACGGCAGCAGGTTGCAAAGTAACACCGCGACAAGACGACCTTCTTTTGAGATAATCCATTTGTGTTGGTTGAGCTGGCGCCAAACACACTACACGGTACGGTTAATACCAAAATCACAGCCAGAAGTGCAGTACAATGGGATGATATACTGAAAATTCCATAAACAGAGAACAAAAACGAAAAGTTGCACAAACAAGTGAAAGGATGAGGTTAGCAGATTCTGTCGTATTGAAGTGGCACTTGGGGATCATCAGCCCAAAAGGATGGATGAGCTGAAAAGATTCTCCATTGCGCTTCAATTAATGTCCTGCTCTGTTTTTATTTGCCTCCAGCTGTTCAGTACTCCAATTTGAAATGCCATTCAGACCCGTCTGCTTTATTATTTTTTTTGGAACTTGGTTTTAAACGTAGACATTTGACTTTGTCACTCAAACCAAGACTGAGGTGAAACCCACGCCATAAGATTGTCTTCTTTATCGCCATTAAGGGTGTTTGAGCAGTAAATGCCACCCAGTTGCTAGCCAAGGATTAATGCATTGGTTTGTATCTTGATTTCCCACTGGCAGTAAGTTAATGGGGCACGAGATGTAACGGTGCAAGTTAATCAGTTTAACAAATGATCTTTGGTGATAAATTGGACTGTATTTGCACTGTGCTAATGGAGGAATAATGTTCAAAATGCCACTCTACGTCAAGCCATATCTACAGAATATGAGCTCGATATCTTCCTGAAACAATTTAGAAAAATCAGAGATAATTATGCAATGGAAAATAATGCGCTCATACCAACTGGCATTGAGAAGCCTGGGGATCCCTTTAACTACGTTAAGCATATGTCTTAGCTAATTAACCGAGAAGCAGCATTGACTGTATCGGAGAGAAGTCCACAGGCTGGACCATCCTACCAGCATCATTAAGAACAGTCCACTGAGAGAGGTGCCTAAAGCACAAGTGCTGAAGATATCTGTCTTTGGCGCATAGATGTTGTTTCATATCTTCATTCTGCCCTTGGAGATTAGTGTGAAGTAGTGGAAGGATTCGCAGGCCGATTAACAGTCTGACAAGGCTGTTTCCATGGCTGTAACCATCTTTCTTTCAGCTGATTGGGTGGTTAGTCCGATGCCGCGGAAGGGTTTCATGAGCTCCCACAACCCATACCCAGCAGACATGAGTATCCCGCTGGATGTCAACTCAGAATTCAGAGGCGGAGCTCCGGTCTCCACTCACCAGGACTGTCTGGAACGGGGTTTCGAACCTTATATCTTCTGTCTCAGAGGTGGGACTCCTACCACTAAGCCAAAGACTTGCTTTAGGGTCACATACATATGTATCATGAAGCCTTGAGGGCAACATATACATTTACTTCTGCGTTCCTATTAATTTGCATCTGTCGTAAGTTGCTGATACGAACAGATGTTGCTGTTTTGTTTGATGATTTAACCAACAATGAGGAAATAAAACAGTCCTTTCCGAACCATGAGGCTGACAAAATTCCAACTGGGCAAATCAGCAAGCAAGAAATTGAAGTGTAAATGGGACCGAGTTGCTTGGGCTCCGCGGTTGCATTGCCAGGAATTGGGGGTGTGGGTGGGATACCCCTTCTCGAAAGGAAAATAGACAATGGCTGGGGTCGGACCAGCCTGCATCTTTCTTAAAATATCAAGTGAAGCAACAAGTAATGAGGACTGGGGTCGGACCAAAGTCAGTCAGGAATAACTGGAATTGGTAAACATTTCAATCGCAGTGAGGGCCCAAAGAATTCCTTTTTAACTATGTAGGAAACAGACACATTGTTGAAGCCCAGATGCCAAGTGTGTGTCTTTTTTTAAACAAAGAGATGAGCTGGATAGAAGTTATGAGAGAGATCTGAAGATAGCAGATGTTTTCCATGAATTCTTCACAAATGAAAACAATGAACAAATCTAAAGTGCCTCGGGGATCTATAATGTATATAGAAGCCAATAAAGCATCTGCAATGGAGAAACTCCAATAATTAAATATCAACAGGGTGTCTGGCCGAAATGAGGTAGGATCTTCACCGAGGGGAGGAAGGTAATATGGCGAGGCTTCAGTTAATAATTTGTGGAGCTCCATTAGTGCAGGAGCTGTACCCAAAGTCTGGAGTACAGGGAATGTTGCCCTGACAAGGAATGGGTCACGACTCAGACAATTAAACACTAGTTAACCTAACACTGGTGAGAGAGGAAATTATCGGATGGTATCGGTATTACAAAATGGCCACAAGGAATAGTTAATGTGGTTTTAGCAATTATCTGGAACTGCTTGAGAAAACAGCTACATTAACAGTGATGAGTGGAGAACTGGCAGGGTTCCGAACTCGGTTCCCCAACACTATCTGTAAACGATTTGCAGGAGGTTATTTCTGGTAATAGTACATAGTTTAATCGTATCCCAAGTTACGTGGCCAAGTGGCTAGTGTAAGGGAAATTGATAGTATTCTGAAGGACCAGGGCCAATTAAATAAATGAAATAGAGAATAGTAGAAGGGTTTTAAGGTGGATTAATGTATTATACTCAACACGAAACTTGTACACAATGGCCTGGAATTTCCTGAAAACTTGAGCCGAAACAATGGCGTGGTGTGGAGTTTTAGCTGAAAGATTGAAGAAATTTGGGCGCATCTTGTCCCGGATTTTACACTACACCCCAATTTCCCCGATCTTTTACACCGATTCCACGACACCTCCGCTGAAACCCTCTGCCGCTCATTAAGGCGCCCCCAAGGCGCACGCAAATTTCTTATTAATGCCAGTTCTGAATGGGCTGTGAGTTTACGCCTAAGCCCAAAGTCATATTTCGGGTGTTTTCCGTTGCTTTTTCTTTTCAGTGAGTTTTTTTATTTCCCCCTTTTGAAAAGTTTCTTTACGGCAGCAAAATGATTTGCTTTAAATATTCAAAATAATTCATAATCCACTGGCTGGAGTCATACCTAGCACAAAGGAAGATGGTTGTGGTGATTGAAGGTCAATCATCACAGCCCCAGGACATCGCTGTAGGAGTTCCTCAGGGCAGTGTCCTAGGCCCAACCATCTTCAGCTGCTTCATCAATGACCTTCCCTCCAACATAAGGTCAGAAATGGGGATGTTAGCTGATGACTGCACAGTGTTCAGTGCCATTTGCAACTCCTTACATAATGAAGTAGTCCATGCTCGCATGCAACAAGACCTGGATGACTTTCAGGCTTGGGGGGCAGGTACCATTCGTGCCACAGAAGTGCCAGGCAATGACTATCTCCAACAAGCGAGAGTCTAGCCACTGCCCCTTGACATTCAACGGCATTACCATCGCCGAAACCCCCACCATCAACATCCTGGGGGTCACCATTGACCAGAAACTTAACTGGACCAACCACATAAATACTGTGGCAACAAGAGCAGGTCAGAGGCTAGGTATTCTGTGGCGAGTGTCTCACCTCCTGACTCCCCAAAGCCTTTCCACCATCTACAAGGCACAAATAAGGAGTGTGATGGAATACTCTCCACTTGCCTGATGAGTGCAGCTCCAACAACACTCAAGAAGCTCGACACCATCCAGGACAAAGCAGCCCGCTTGATTGGCACTCCATCCACCACCATAAAAATTCACTCCCTCCACCACTGGCGTACCGTGGCTGCAGTGTGTACCATCTACAAGATGCACTGCAGCAACTCGCCAAGGCTTCTTCGGCAGCACCTCCCAAACCCGTGACCTCTACCACCTAGAAGAACAAGGGCAGCAGGCAGATGGGAACACCACCACCTCCAAGTCACACACCATCCTGACTTAGAAGTATATCGCTGTTCCTTCATCGTCACTGGGTCAAAATCCTGGAACTCCCTCCCTAACAGCACTGTGGGAGTACCTTCACCACACGGACATTTTTAAAAATTCGTTTATGGGATGTGGGCGTCGCTGGTAAGGCCAGCATTTATTGCCCATCCCTAATTGCCCTTGAGGAGGTGGTGGTGAGTCGCCTTCTTGAACCGTTGCAGTCCGTGCGGTGAAGGTTCTCCCACAGTGCAGTGGTTCAAGAAGGCGGCTCACCACCACCTCCTCAAGGGCAATTAGGGATGGGCAATAAATGATGGCCTTACCAGTGACACCCAGATCCCATGAACGAATAAAAAAAATTGCATTTTCTCAATCAGGCTATGCCTGATATGCATAAATGATGGGTAGATGGCTTCAAATTTCAATTTTCGTGCATAAAGCAGGACTTTAAAGAAGGAATATGATGTAAATTTGCTGCTTTCCTCGGGCCCCAATTGTTTGCGCTGATTTCCATTTGGTTGAAGCCGGTTTTTACGTTCTATCGTATGCCAATGAGATGCTCCAGAAATTTCGGCGTAACTTGCCAGTAGGAAGTTAACTATCATAACCCCGCCCCTGTTAAAATCAATGCCGATTGCAAATTTCCTGAATTAACACTTGTGTTCTCGCCTCTGCCACTTAGACTGAAAAATAGACTGGTGACCTGGCAGCAGCTGATTTATGTAGTAACACTGATTTCAGTGTCGTTAGTTTAAAAATCATTTCACACAATCCTGTAGCCACCCCAGAATTTCAGTGCTGCACCACCAGGCTGATTATTCTCCTACTTAAACGATAATACAAGGGAATAAATTGAACCGTGTTGCTGGGATATTTTTACACTCTGCATAACATTTAAGACTTACTAACATACTGTTTATATTAAAATGTGGAGTTAAGGGCATATGCCAAGTTACAACACATTCCTTCACTGGTAATATGATCCAAATTAACTGAAACATTGAGCTGGGTAACTTGTTAATTTAGTGTGGAAATACTGTTATAATCATGAACAAGTTTAACAAAGTTGACGAAGGAATGCAGTAACAATATTGGCCGCAATCTGTAATATGTGTAGCACCAGCTTTCAAAAGCACCAATGCAGTTTTGCAAACACTGTCGCATTTGTATGAAAATAAGTTCGAAGGATAAAGTGCATGACAGCGATGCTGAACTTGAGGGATGGTGCAACCGACTTTGAGGATCTTAGCTCTCTCCTTTGATACAAGTTAAATTAACTTACATTTTATACAAGTTAAGCTCGTTTGAAAGTTGCACTGCCGGAGGAGCCACCTTTCGGATGAGACGTTAAACTTTACATCTACTCTCTCAAGTGCACATGAAAGATCCCATGGCATTTTCAAATAAGAGCAAGGGAGTTCGCTCGGTGTCCTGGCCAATATTTATCCCTCCACCAACATGACTAAAACAGATTATCTAGTCACATATTTCATTGCTGTTTTGTGGGACCGTGCTGTATGCAAATTAGCTACTGCCTTTCCTGCCATTTTTTAAATGGTGAGAAACTTTCAAATGTTGGTTTTCAGAGAGATTTGGGTGTCCTCGTGCAAGAAACACAGAAAGCTAGCATGCAGGTACAGCAAGCAATAAGGAAGGCAAATGGCATGTTGGCCTTTATTGCAAGGGGGTTGGAGTATAAGAGTAAGGAAGTCTTGCTACAATTGTACAGGGCCTTGGTGAGACCACAGCTGGAGCACTGTGCACAGTTTTGGTCTCCTTATCTAAGGAAGGATATACTTGCCTTGGAGGCGGTGCAACGAAGGTTCACTAGATTGATTCCTGGGATGAGAGGGCTGTCCTATGATGAGAGGTTGTGTAGAATGGGCCGATGCTCTCTGGAGTTTAGAAGAATGAGAGGTGATCTCATTGAAACATACAAGACTGAAGGGGATTGACAGGGTAGATGCTGAGAGATTGTTCCCCCTGGCTGGAGTGTCTAGAACTAGGGGGCATAGTCTCAGGATAAGGGGTAGGCCATTTAAGACCAAGATGAGGAGGAATTTCTTCACTCAGAGGTTTGTGAATCTTTGGAATTCTCTAGCCCAAAGTGCTGTGAATGCTGAGTCTTTGAGTATATTCAAGGCTGAGATCGATAGATTTTTGGACTCTAGGGGAATCAAGGGATATGGAGATCGGGCGGGAAAGTGGAGTTGAGGTCGATGATCAGCCATGATCTTATTAAATGGCGGAGCAGGCTCGAGGGGCCGTATGGCCTACTCCTGCTCCTATTTCTTATGTTCTTATGTTCTTATTACAACAATGACGACACTTCTAAGTACTTCATTAGCTGTAAAGTGCTTTGGGATGTCCTGAGGTTGTGACAGGTGCTATATAAATGCAAGTTCTTTGTTCTTTCTTCTGTCTTTAAACTTAGCACAGTATTACATCACTGTTGGACTCTTTACAAATGCAAGTTCTTTCTTTCTTCAAATATTCTACTCGTCATTACAGGTGCTACGTACATAGGTAACAAACTAGTGCAAACCAAGGGCAGAAACATCATGAGTACAATGGAATCCCAGCTGATAGACTCACACCTCGTCCAAGCGCAATTTGGACCAATTTAGAATTTCCATCATTCCATATCAAACCATCATGCAGAAGATCTGATCTTTTATTATTAGATACTTGATGGATTTATCGAGAATACCGGTAACAGCCATTGTGCTGTTCTCAATCTAAAACATATTTACATTCTTTGTATTTTTACATCCACGGATTACCAAGTACAGTTGAATACAGTTATATTAGTATGTTTCGCTCTTTCTCCCAGAGAGCCGGGAAGAGATTTTTAAAATTACTCCAGAATAAAAGTGATGTTTAAAATACCTGATAAACTTCAGGAAGACATAGACAGGCTGGTGAAATGGGCGGACACGTGGCAGATGAAATTTAACGCAGAAAAGTGTGAAGTGATACATTTTGGGAGAAAGAAAGAGGAGAGGACAGATAAACTAAATGGTACAATCCTAAAGGGGGTGCATGAACAGAGAGACCTGTGGGTATATGTGCACAAATCATTGAAGGTGGCAGGGCAGGTTGAGAAAGCAGTTAAAAAGGCTTACAGGATCCTGGGCTTCATAAATAGAGGTATAGAGTACAAAAGTGTGGAAATTATGATGAACCTGTATAAAACACTGGTTCGGCCCCAACTAGAGTAATGTGTCCAATTCTGGGCACCACACTTTAGGAAGGATATGAAGGCCTTAGAGAAGATGCAGAAAAGATTTACGAGAATGATTCCAGGAATGAGGGACTTCAGTTACGTTGATAGACTGGAGAAGCTGGGGTTGTTCTCCTTGGAGCAGAGAAGATTTAGAGGAGATTTGATAGAGGTGTTCAAAATCATGAGGGGTCTGAATAGAGTAGATAGAGAGAAACTGTTCCCACTGGCAGAAGGGTCGAGAACCAGAGGACACAGATTTAAGGTGATTGGCAAAAGAACCAAAGGCGACGTAAGAAAAAATATTTTTACGCAGCGAGTGGTTAAGATCTGGAATGCACTGCCTGAAAGCGTGGTGGAGGCAGACTCAATCTTATCTTTCAAACGGGAGTTGGATAAGTATCTGAAGGAAAAAAATTTGCAGGGCTACGGGGAAAGGGCAGGGGAGTGGGACTAGCTGAGAGTCGGCACGGGCTCGACGGACCGAACGGCCTTCTTCTGTGCTGTAACCATTCTATGATTCTACCAGTAGCCTCTGACCTATTCTCATGAATTAGTAATTCAGACTAGATTATCCTGACTCTCCACTTCTAAATTTATAATTCTACAGGACAGGGATGGATGGTCCTGATTTCCTGCTTCAGCTATAACAGGATAGAAATACTTTTAGTTGTTCTCCCCGTAATTTCATTGTAGATTGACAATTATTTTAGTCCTGTACAAAATTCAGGAAGAGAGAGAGGGGGTACAGAACAGATAACACCTGGTTAATTCATAACCAACTCTAATACTGATGCATTTTGATATGCACACAGGTCATATGAAGAAGGAGTTTTTTGTTTCTTTACATAGAGTTTTACAGCACAGAAACAGGCCATTGGGCCCAACACATCTGTAAGGCCGATGTTTATGCTCCACACGAGCCTCCTCCCATATTACTTCATCTCACCCTATCAGCTTGGCCTTCTATTCCTCTCTCCCTCATGTACTTATTTAGTTTCCCATGTCGCTGCTTCTTTATCGCTCCTTATGCTTTAAATACAGATGTTATTTATTTGATGAAGCCTATCTGGTTTGTTATTGGTTTCATGCATTATAATATTTCGCTTGTAATACTTTTCAGCTGTGAATCTATATCTGATGGATATTTGTAATCTTCAGTTGCATTCAAAAAACGATTTCTTAAATGTTGAATATTTGCCCGGATTTTGCGGTCAGCGGCGAAGTGACGGCACTCGCCGTTCACCTCAAAAAAGCTGCCCACAAAGTTTTAGCGGGCTCTAGAGCGCTGACATCTTTTCTGACATCAGTTTGAATTTGGCGCCTTCTGCAGGGGATCTGTTGGGTCTGTGAACAGAGCAGGCAGCAGGGAGGCTGATTATCCAATCAGATTAAAGAATCCTCACAAATGGCAAAGCAGGAAGTGAAAAGCAGGAAATATAAATTGCATTTAAATCATTGCACAGAAAATGAAATAATGATTGGGACATATGGGATTAAGGGAAAAACTTAAATAGCAAAACAGAAAAAAAATGTATTCATTACATTTTTTTTAAAAATCTGCAATGTTTTAATTTTCTTCTGAGGGAATGAGACTCCAAACTTGTAAAATTAATGTTTCAGGGCCAGAGAAGTTGTTCAGCAGTAATTATGACTTACTATGCCTTTATAAACTCAGTTACTCCTGAGTGAACAAGGCTTAAATTTTTCATCGGACTTTCGTGCGATACTTGTGGGTAATTAGTTTAAGTTTGTGCCTTAACAGTGAATTTGTGCAGATTCCATCGCCGAAGACTGCAACAGCGTAGTCTATGGAGGAGCAGGGTTTCACTGACAGCAACTTCCGATTTCCGCATTTAACTGCGCATGTGCGGACACCGTACCGTTGCTGTCAGTTTTACCCAGTAATAATGGTGAGCGCTGACAGCCTCGCCATTATTACTACTGCAAATTCTGAGCCATACTCTCGCACCTTGTCCTGGACAACATTCCTCCCTCAATAAATATCACCAATGAATTTAAGCGATCATCGATGATTGTTAGATATTAATGTGTGCAAAATTGCTGCTGTGTTTGCCCCTGTAATAATCACTTGCACTTTTACTTATTGTATGGGAGGTACTTCAGGATGTTTCTGAGAGGCATACATAAATGCAAGTCTTTCTTTCTTTCATATTTAAATAAGAAAATGAAGCATGGAACATGAGAAGGCCATTTTGCCCCACATAGTCCAAAGACTATATATGCTTCATCATGGATTCTATCCAACCCACTTATTACCTAAGGCAAATTTCTCCCAGGCCCCAACAGAATTAATCAAGCACAGCTGGAGAGTATCTATCATATGAATAATCATGTATTATTCATCCCTGACCAGTTGCGTTCCTTGACCTATTTCTCAAGTCCACACAATTCAGGAACCACAATGCTGCACACAGCATCTGATCTTCTCTATCTGCACTTATTTAAACTGATTGTAGAGCTGGAGGGTGAGAGTGGAAGATGGATTAGCGTCAATTGAGGCAAGCGATCAGAAGGATTTTTTTCCGCCACAGAATCAAGGGCAGATTTGTATCCTGGAGTTTTGCTGATAACCTTCAGGAGATTTGTCTTAAAGGTTCCACCCATGCTTTCCTTTGGAGATTAAATGGGTTGGCTGACGCCACTAATAGGACAGATAGTATGGCTTGGTTTTTCCTCATTTTTACTGCCAGGGTAGTGTTGGGGCAATAAAATCAGTCAAATGGTTTGTAGTTAAGGTGGTGCGTTATTGTCTCGAGAGGCTTCCTGCGAATAGGTCAGTTTCCCTGTCATCCAGATAATGCGACCGAGAGAGCATGAGTGGTAAGGAGGCGATTGGTGGTTCTTTCATTCCGACAGGATGTGCATGGAGAACAGTGCCTTCCCTTGCCTTGGTCAACCTTGTGAGATCATTCAACCTCTTCCTGTACTGTGTGACAGTTCCAGGGATAGTGGAGGTTGCACTGACTGCCTCTGCCACCTCCCTCCATGAAATCTGGACCACTCTCTCATGGGGCTTCCTGCCCTCAGTCCCTTCTCAAGTTTATTTCTGCTAGAAGGGCAATTACTGAAGCGTCAGTAAATCTAGGGGCTCTTCCTTGCTTATTGCTGCACTGTTCTGCTGCTCCCTGTTAAGGAGGTCAAAGGACAGAGATGCCGAGGGAGGGACTTCCAGAGGTTAGGGAGAACAGTATCTAAAGCAGTGGCTGTTGATCATTGAGTGGAAGGAGCAGGACGAGTAGACCAGTGTTGGGCATTGGAGGTTGCACGTAGGGACACTTGGCTGGAAGTGACCATGGAAGTAACAGGGGCGAGATCTTGGAGGGATTCAGAAATGAGGACGAGAATCTCAAAGCTGATCCTTTGGAACACTGGAAGCCAGTGGAACTTGGCAAGGACTGAGATGAGTTGGATGCAGAACTTAGTGCGGGTAAGGACACATGCTGTGGCATTCTGGATGCTGGCAAGAAGAGAGTTGGAGAGATCCAGCAGTGAGGCGATTAGAAACATTCCAGTGGAATACACATAAAAGCTACATTAGACTTAAATTAAGAAAATATTTGTGTGTAATTGAAACCAAACAAAAACACTCAATTCTCCTCCCAACTCCCAAGCTAAGTTATTAGCTGTTTAAATTTGGTGCTGCTGTTTGAACTTAATATGCTGCTTCAGGGGTGTATTGTTGGAGCATCAGTCAATGGACATCACCAGCTTTATAGTCGAGGCTGGTGCCATAGTTTGGGCCCCTCTGATGTACAGTTCGAACTGTGAATTTGCCATTTGCCTATGTATAACCTCCAATTTAAAAAGATGTAGGCTTAAAACCTGTCTAGAAATATAAACAAGGACGATTAAATGGCGACATATGGTCTGCAGTGGCTTTCCGGGTGAAAGCACTGCCTGGGGCAGTGCGGAGGCCTGCTGTTACGGAAGTCCCCAGGATCGGGTGCTGGTCTGTGCAGAGTTGATCTCTGCTGGGGTGAAAGGAGAAGAATTGCAATTGGTCTCAATAGGAAGAAGGAAGAAGTCAACCAAGGTTCCCGTTCCTGATCACCATCGAAGAAGCCCTCCTGGGAATATGCATGTATTTGGACGTTGAATGAAGATGAGATTGGGCTTGATGCGCACTTCCCCTCCCCCAACAAACTGTCGACTAGCTTGTGAACACTCGCCTGTCTCAGCTCACATGTAGAAATTGGCCATCTGGGCAAGGTCCTCAATGGCAGCTGTAGGCAACTACACCGTTAAAGGGAGCAGAGGAGAAAAAGACACACGCGTGCTTGTACTGTAACTGAGACATGGGAATAAGCATTTTTGTCATTGAGTTGAATTGTCTGGTTTCCGGCAGAGTATATAAAGACATGAATAATATTGTTTTGAAAGTAGGGTCATGTTTCCTCTTGTACATCACCTCCAAAAAGAACAGTCTTTTCCTATAAATATCGTCAAACACAAAGAAACTTACTGAGTCGTGTCTTAATTTACAGCCTCTAGTCAACAAATGCTAAAAGGAAATTACAATTGCGGCTATTTTCTCATCAGCAGAATTGCTGCTCAAGTTATGAGTGTGGTTACAAACGTAACAGGACACAGTTTTAGAGCTGGTCACAGCTTGGTATATAAACAGGCATATTGTCTGCCTCAGGGCAAAGGACAGTAAATTGGCCTGTTCTGTACTATCAATGTCAGCTATGCAACTGTATGTATAAATTTTGGCTTTAAAAACCTCACGATTTTGATCCCTTGCAATGATCTTAAATAAGGAATGTTCTGTGACCCTTTTGTATTTCCCTATTTCTAGCTGTATAATGCTAGAAAACTGTCCCATGGGTGCTGGGTGTGCATATTTCGAAAGCCCCTATAACCTCAAGAGTTTATTGTTTTCAAGTGAAAAAAAAGGTCCATTTGGTTCATGAGCCTTGTCTATGTAATATGTGAGAAGTCGCACAACACCAGGTTATAGTCCAACAGCTTTATTTGAAATCACAAGCTTTCGGAGTGGCTGCTCCTTCAGGTGACTTCACCTGACGAAGGAGCAGCCGCTCCGAAAGCTTGTGATTTCAAATAAAGCTGTTGGACTATAACCTGGTGTTGTGCGACTTCTCACTTTTGTCCACCCCAGTCCAACACCGGCATCTCCGTGTCATATGTAATATGTGAATGATTACTGTACTGCCAAAGGTCAAAATGGACAGATCAAGGTCACAAGACCTTTACAATAAATACAATTTAAAATGGTGCAATAGCCAATTTTTGCAGGGATCTGCTTCAGTTAAGACTCTTCCATTGAGTCTGTTCAAAAATATACAATCCAGCGTTTTCTGTTGTTATTTCAGATTTCCAGCATCCGCAGTATTTTGCTATTATACAATCATAAACAATTGATTAGCCATCATTATTGTTGCTAACCCTGATGTTTCCCAGTACCAGAGTTTCCTCATACCAGAGTTTACTGCCCTTGAAACCATGAAAATGAATGTTTGTGGCCCTTTTTTTATTAATCTACAATATAACTGATTTTTAAGTCCATTATTTGTCCCCTACCCTTATCCTTGGGTTGTCTTGCACACAATCCAGCCGAGAGGTCAGTTTTCACCATCCAACAGATCTCTCCTCATTCTGCTCTAGGACTGGTGAGTTGGAGATCAGGAAGATTAACCTACGACCATAGGAACAGGTTCATCCAGCCTGTCCCATACAGTTGTGATGCCTCGATACATATAGTCCCCACCCCAATTAGGGGGGAAAGAACTGGAAAATTCCTCTCCTACCCCTTAGGCAGTCGAAAACCAGTCCAGGAAACAACTGGCCCTGATTAACATTGTACAGTACCCACCTCTTGTACAAGGTGATCTCCGCCCCAGCCAGAAACAGGTCTGGCTCTCACTTGAAGGAATTCAGCGAATCAGCATTCACCACAGCCCCAGGACATCGCTGCAGGAGTTCCTCAGGGCAGTGACCTAGGCCCAACCATCTTCAGCTGCTTCATCAATGACCTTCCCTCCAACATAAGGTCAGAAATGGGGATGTTCGCTGATGACTGCACAGTGTTCAGCGCCATTCACAACTCCTCAGAAAATGAAGCAGTCCATGCCCGCATGCAACAAGACCTGGTTGACGTTCAGGCTTGGGCTGATAAGTGGCAGGTAACATTCGCGCCACAGAAGTGCCAGGCAATGACTATCTCCAACAAGCGAGAGTCTAAACACCGCCCCTTGACATTCAATGGCATTACCATCACCGAATCCCTCACCATCAACATCCTGGAGGTCACCATTGACCAGAAACTTAACTGGACCAGCCACATAAATACTGTGGCAACAAGAGCAGGTCAGAGGCTAGGTATTCTGTGGCGAGTGTCTTACCTCCTGACTCCCCAAAGCCTTTCCACCATCTACAAGGCACAAGTAAGGAGTGTGATGGAATACTCTCCACTTGCCTGGATGAGTGCAGCTCCAACAACACTCAAGAAGCTCGACACCATCTAGGACAAAGCAGCCCGCTTGATTGGCACCCCCTCTACCACCTTAAACATTCACTCCCTCCACCACCAGTGTACCGTGGCTGCAGTGTGTACCATCTACAAGATGCACTGCAGCAACTCGCCAAGGCTTCTTCGGCAGCACCTCCCAAACCCGCGACCTCTACCACCTAGAAGGACAAGGACAGCAGGCGCATGGGAACACCACCACCTCCAAGTTCCCCTCCAAGTCACACATCCTCCTGACTTAGAAGTATATTGCCGATCCTTCATCGTCGCTGGGTCAAAATCCTCGAACTCCCTACCTAACAGCGCTGTGGGAGTACCTTCACCACACGGACTGCAGCGGTTCAAGAAGGCGGCTCACCACCACCTTCTCAAGGGCAATTAGGGATGGGCAATAAATGCTGGCTTTGCCAGCGACGCCCACATCCCATAAAAACGAATTTAAAAAAACACAAGCCAGCAACCTGTTCCATGGGTCCAGTATTCTCTGGGAAAAGAAGAACCTCCTGACATCTAATCTATTTTTGCCCTTACATAACTTGAGAGTGTGACCCCTGGTCTTTCCTAACCTATTCAGTTGAAACACTTTGTCTGCACAAACACAACCTAATTTCTTCATCATCTTGGAAACCTTGTTCAAATCACCCGTATGTCTACGCTTCTCTGAAGTATAGCGACCCAGCTCTTTGAGCTTATCTGGGTAACCAAGATGCTTTAGGCTGGGAATTAATCTTGTGGCTTTCCACTGGACCTTTTCCAACACCTCAATATCACCCACTATATAAGGTGATCTAAACTGGACACACTAATCTAACTGAGGCCTAACCAAGGTCTTGTACAAGGACAAAATGGTAGGCTTTGGTTTATAGTCTATTGTCCTGTAAAGACACACCTGCACCCTATTCATTCTGGCTTTATGGCACTGGTCCTGCTGTGTGACTTGTTTCCTATATTTTCTTTGTTAATTAAAAAGGACACTTGATCTACACCAACCTGTCACTAAGCACCCTGGAAGGGCAGGCAGCTTCACCCTGGGCTCATTTCTGCCACAGCCTCTCGCAGGACCTGGATTCAGCAGCTGGAAACAGGTAAGTCTGGACTTGGATGGCTAGGCCATCAAGGTGGCTGGTATGTGGCAAAATGGATGGCTACTGTACAGCTGATGAGGAAACTCATGAGACTTGGGTGAAAGCTGCTGGAAGGTGGTATGAGGTATAAGGACACGTGCTCCTGTAGGTTTGGAACCTACCAAGATTGGGTTGCAGAGAGGCGAGTAGCTGCTGGTGAAGCTTTGCACCCCTAACTGATGCAACCACAGTTCGACAGATTATGGTATGTGTCGATTCTCTGGTTAGCAGGATGCTGGCATTGCATTTTACAGTGAGTTGTGCTACTCACCATAATGCTTATGAGGAGATCCAGGTACCTGTTGTCCATCCAGCGAGGGCTCAAAATCTTGTCAGTTGTCTTAAAACCAATTGATGACCATCATCTTCAAGAGTGGTGGGGGGGATGGGTAGGTAAGCTGATTCTCTTTGGGGTTGCAATAGCTCCAAGGTGGCACATACGACAATGGAAGTTTGGATTACCAAGTCATCTCTCTGTGGCACGCGATAATCCAATGTTAGGGCCACTCGAGTATGCTGCAGTCAAGGGCAATGTTGATGAGTGAGTAGCCAACTTGGCTTATTAAAGAGACCTGGAAGGCAGATATGTGGGATTCTTGTCACTTGGCTTCAGATGACCCTGCAAGCCAATCTTCTCTTAGATACGGTTGTCCTAACTGGACAAACATTGGAAAGCTTACCAATGTACTGTGTTGGTAGGCTGTATGGTATTAACTAGTTGAACTCCTGCAATATTTTGGGCTCACAAAGTCTTGGATTTTGCCAGACTGCATCTGAGCTATCTGATAAATGGGGTGTGTTTCTGAAGGGAGGTGGAGGGGGTGGTTTAATACCTGAAATTCTGAATTTCTTGGCAGCTTGCTTTGTTGGTTTTTTCCGCATATCAAACACTCAGCTACTTTGCTCTGCCATTTGTATTAGTGTCAACCTTGGCTCAGTGGTAGTAAAATCACCCGAGTCAGAAGGCTGTGTGTTCAAGTCCCACTCCAGAGATTTGAGCACAGAATCTAGGCTGACGCTCCAGTGCAGTGCTGAGGGAGCGCTGCACTGTCAGAGGTGCCGTTTTTCAGATGAGACTCTAAACCGAAGTCCCGTCTGCTGTCCCAGATCCCATGACACTATTTTGAAGATCAGGGGAGTCCTTGCCAATATTTATCCCTCGACCAACATCAGGAAACAGATTATCTGGTCATTATCTCCTTGCTATGCACAAATTGGCTGCTGCATTTTTACAACAGTGAATACAAATCAAAAGTACTTCATTGGCTGTAAAGCGCTTTGGGAGGTTCGTGAGGTCGTGAATAGCGCTATATACATGCAAGCTCTTTCTTTTATCTTTAATGGAAAACAATTTTGTTTTGAATTGTTGCAAGGGCTTGTTAAAGTTGCATTAATTTCCCTGCACGTTGCTCCAGTGCCAGCCTCTTGCTTCCAAAGTCCATCTTCCATCTGGGGCCCATTCACTCTTGGCTGGCTCGTGCAGAAAATGGAAATGCCATCCTGGAGTAGTTGAGGATATTACTCTGAGACGACAGTTAAGTGTTGTTGGGACAGGAGCTTTGGCTCTGCGTTTTATCGGTGTTATACCTGACTTGGGACTGCCTGATGACAAAACAAGCTCCAGAATAATTGGAGAATGCTCCATTCTCCAGCGCTAATGCCGCTCACTTCAATCCGCATAAAACGCATTCCCAAAAGTTCTTTTTGTAGAAATTGCGGACATTTAGTCTATTTTTAATACCAGTAAATTGTTGTGGTGTTGTCCTTGGTCAGTCAAGTTTCCTTTTCTATACAAGATGGCGATGGAATTGGGCGGGGTGGGGGGAGACTTTAGAAACATGCTCCACAGCACCACATACTGGCCAGAACCTGCACCTACATCATTAATGTTTAGATTGGCAGTTTTGATGTTAAATGTTGACAATAGCATGCCGAAAATTGTTGACAACGTGAAGTTGGACAGGGAGAGTGCCCTGCGCAGATTTTTAATAGCCTACAGATTTTGACATTCTGAGAGCCTATTTCTGCAATGATGATTCCATGTGATTCAACTGTTACTTTCAAGGAACAGTGAATGGGATGAATTGTAAAAACCTGTTTTCAGTTACTGTTATATTGAAGTGATTGAAAAGTACTAGTTGCATTCAGTTGTAGAAAAGAGCATTTGGCTATATTTCAAAATACAGTGGTAATTATGGGCTACCGCTAATGGAACGAGGCCCTCCAGTTGGGATTGGTACCGAACATTGTATAATACCTACTCTCACAAGCCAACGACAGGTAACATAATCTTTTTCCTGACGTGCTGCAACTTTCAAATTAAAATGTTGTGTTCAACATCATCTGTGTTCTGTGACTATTTAGGACTTAACACACCAAACTGACCCCTCAGAAATAGACATACTTGCATTCTTGGCTGCTCTTACACTCAGATTAAAATGCAGCACTTTCCATTCTTTGTTTCTCTTAATTGGCTGAAATGTTACGCTTAAATTGGCAGAACATTGCCTTGAGATTCCAGACTCACGAGTTCAAATGACAAATCCCTCGTGTTGCTTTTGTTCTCCTGGCACTTCACTGCCTTCCAGCTGGTTGCAGCTCCGCCTTGCTGCTGAACATCTACCACGTTTAATTGATTTCCATTTCATCCTCACATGGTCAGTTGTTGACCAATCACGGTACCTGTGCACTGTGTTGGTGTAATATGCCTGTGGTGTCACACCACTACTGCCCCTTTCTTTGATTGTAACAGAAATGATTCCACTTTGCACGCAAATAATTTTCTATGAATCTATACTTACTGCATTCAGTTTGCTTTTTTTTAACTGCAGAGAAACACCTAAAATTTCACACTTGGTGTGATAAGTGGACGTGATTTCTGTACCTGGTTTATACCATTAGCGAATGTGACTGTTGTGAACAACTTTTCTTTGTAATTCATTGCTTGTGCTAGGTGCTGTATTGGACATCCTATTCCAAGTGAGGCCTAACCAAGGTTATGTACAAGGAACAGCACCTCATCTTTCGATTAGGCACTCTACAGCCCTCTGGACTCAACATAGAGTTCAACAATTTCAGATCATAACCTCGGCCCCTATCACATATATATATATTTTTTTTATCCACACTTTTTGTTTGGCCTTTTTTTCTTCCCTCCCACATGGCAGCTATCCTTCATTCTGCCAGCGCAATTCACACTTCATCTAGAGCCATCCTTTGTTCCTCAACCTATCACATTACCACCTCCTCTTGTCTTCAATATCTCTTAATGTCTCTCAATGTCTCCCAATCTCTCCTGCTTTCTATCCTATCACTGACCTTCCCTTTTGTTCTTTCATCCCCTCCCCCATTTCCCCGCCCCTAAACCTGCTTTAAAATCTATTCCATTTCCTGCTTTTTTTCCAGTTCTGACGAAAGGTCTTCGACCTGAAACGTGAACTCTGTTTCTCTCTCCACGGATGCTGCCTGGCCTGCTGAGTTTTTCCAGCGTTTTCTGTTGTTATGACAAAATAGTATGCCTCGTCTTATACTCAATTGTCCTATGAATGCACCCCAACACCCTATTTGCACTAGCTATCGCTTTACGGCATTGCTCGTGGACCTTTGGAGATGTATGCACTAGAATGCCCAGACATCTTTCTTTCTCCGATAGCAAAATACTGCGGATGCTGGAAATCCGAAATAACAACAGAAAACGCTGGAAAAACTCAGCAGGCCAGACAACATCTGTGGAGAGAGAAAGAGAGTTAACGTTTCAGGTCGATGACCTTTCGTCTTTCTTTCTCCACCTTCTTTAATGCTTTTCCCTGAAGGGTGTATGAATGTTGAGCATTCACCCTGCCCACATGCATAACACTGCACTTATCCAAGTTAAACATCATTAGCCAGTCATGAACCCAATCTCCCAACACATTAAGATCCGCCTGAAGCAAACGAGCACAGGCCACAGTCCTAACACTTGCACAGATCTTAGTATCATCTGCAAATTTGCAGACCGTGCCCCAACACCTACATCCAGATCATTAATAAAAATAGTGAAGAGCAACAGTCCCAACACTGATCCCTGCGGGACACCACTGATGACCGGTCTCCAAACAAACCCAAATCTAGTCAGCAGTCTCCAAAACATCAGATCTTTGTATTGTATTGTTCCAGGGATGTTTGCACACTAACAAAACCTCTTTGTCTTGCTTACATCTTGTTAATTGCAACAAGCCCACATGCTTTGTGATGTCAGAAGGATATGCTGCGGTTTAGCTCATAGACTGAAAGTGAAATGTCGCCACCAGGTTCACTTAAAAAAAATTGTGCTCACTAGGTGGCACTAAGGAGAATGGGCAACTCAGTGTTGCTGATCCAGATGTTAAACTTGTTCTAATCTTGAACTACATTGCACATATTTAATATAGTTGAAAAGGGTTGCCATAACTGCTTTGTGATAATGCTATGAATGATTGACAAACCCACATTGTGGTTAAGGCATATCTTCTAATAACCCTGCTAGGAGCTGTGGTGCTGATCTCTTGGAATGTTGCTTTGTTCAGTTCGTTAACCCCTCTCTAGTCCAACTTCCAAAATGCAAGTCCAAGACTTTGTAACTGAAATGGGGAGATTGCCGGCAACAACAAGCTCTCAAAGGACTGCAGCTTTCTTCAACCAAGGTTAGACTTTTGTCTGTGGAGTGTGACATGCACCCAACAGACCCAGGTCATGGCACTGACTGCAGAGAACCCACTGAGATCAGTGACAAAGGAATGCTCTGCATGGATTGAACGCTACATTTATAAAGCAAAATGCAACTGGAGTTATACTGCACCCAGTGGGGATTGAAGCCAGAGAGAGAGAGAGAGAGACGGCTTTATAGTGCGCTCGGGACTCCCAAGTTACACTGCTACTTTCATACTGATGAACATCCAACACCACTCTATAATAACAGAGGTATCAGTATAACTGCAGCCTCAGAGAATATTGTTTGAATGCGACTTGACCTAGTTTTCCTCATCTTCAAAGTTGAACCTAGATAAAGACACAGGCTATCCTGTTTAAGGATATATTAAATAAATAAATCTCTTATCTTTAATTCTTTCCAATGCTTCTGTTTGTTATTTCAGGTGAGTTTCATAAATGCCTATTAGGTTGGCCTAGGATAGCTCGACTTAGGCTGATTCTTCATGGGTCTGTCACAGAGTAAATGACCAGAAGAAAGTAACCGCAGCGATTCTTGAGCTGAGATACATTAACCCTTCTGTCACTGTGTGGTTCACGGCAGCTTTCATAGCACATACAGATCATTCACTCACCTTGTACATAATAAATCATAGGAATGTCTTGCATTTCTCTGGTGCTGTTCATGTACAGGAAGAGATTTCAAAGCTGTACGCTGACGAGGTCAAAACAGTGGACACTGTGTAGGAATGAGGAAGAGAAAAATGGGGAGGATTAGGGCAGGAGGGTCTGGCAAAGACACTGTGGAAGAGAAAGGTCTGAGGAAGATTTTGAAGGAGAGAGAGGTGACCAAATGGATGGATCTAGGGAGAGAGTTCGAGTGGACAGAAGCATAGTGACTGAAAGAGTGCCCATCAGTGGAGGAATAGGGGGTCAAGGAGTACCCCGCTGTCAGAAGAGCTGAGGGGATGTGTGCGGGCACACAGGGCTGGAGGGGACTGCTAAGCTAGGGTGGGGATAAGCCTCAGAGGGATTTTGAAAATGTGGGCAAGGGTTTTGAAATCAATTCACTAGGGCACAGGGAGCCAGTGAAGTTTGCGCATGGTGGGACACAAACTTGCTTAGAACCACTTCACAAAAAGAGGGTTGCAATTTTGTTTTCCCTTTTAAAGTTTTGCAATGTTAAAAGTCTTTCAGTACAGTCTGAAAGGGTTACTTTCAGTTTTTGAATTGAAACCGGGGCTGGGGTGGGGGGCGGCGGAAGGCCAGAGAAAGGGATATCGCCTCTTTAAACAATCAGCAAAATTGCTCCAAATTGTTGTTAGCTTGGATTGCTGTAATACACGGCATTCTTTAAATGAAATTAGTAGACTTGATCTGAAAATATACAAATATATGGTGTAGAAAACCTGTTCCAGATGCAGGTCAGACTTCTGCAGATGTTTTGATCAGTTTCCAGTATTGTCAACCCGATATGCGACAGCTGTGCTTAAAAGCACTGCAATGGTTAATCCCTTTTCCCCAGATACTCTTGAGAAATTGTAACATACTTTTATAAGTATAAAGCCTTATTTTCAAAATGCATGCAATCGTGTTGCGTGATTGATATTTTTAAGTGGGTCAGAATGGCATGTAGAGTGCATGCCATTCTGAGAAGTGCTGCAAAGGGCCACAGAAAGAAAGCTGTTCTTTTCCAGCACTTTCAATAAGCTTAGACAGAAATGCATTTCAAAATAAAAAGTTCATTGTTTCCTAACTGGAAAGAAATTGTCGAAGCAATTCGATATCTGCTAACCAGCTGATTGCAGTAATTTACTGCCAGTTCTAAATTAGGCCAAGTGCAAAGATACCATTATCTTAATGGCTTATTTGGAATGCTAGCAGATCTCCATTGGCATTGCTCGCATTGTGTCAGAGCGGTTACGCTGTTGCAAAGGGAGATGGTAGGGCTTGGAAGGTTGCGCATTTCCACTGAAATAATTAGAACAATAATGTTTGACGGATATCTTCCCAGGGACAGTGAAGTGTGTTTTGATTGGTTCCCGGAAAAAAAAAAAGAATAGTGTTTTCCTTGCCAACTGCAAGTAGATAAATAAATGTGTGTCTTTGCATACTATACTTACAAACATGCATGTATGCTTACATACATAAATCTCTCCATGTAATATGGAGAAGCAGCTCGTTATCTTTTCTGTCTGTCTGTTTAGGATGTGGCTTTTTCACCCTGGACTCTGAGAAATGTATTTTTTTTGTATTTCCATCTTTCCTTTTTTTCAAATAAGTCTGGAACAGTTCGATATGGGCAAGTGTGAGGTCATCCACTTTGGACCCGTAAGATATATCGGAGTATTTTCTAAATGGTGAGAAACTAGGACTGCAGAGGAGCAAAGAGATTTGGGATTCCGAGTACACAAATCATTAAAAGCCAATGGAGAGGTACAAAAAGCAAAAAGGCTAATGGAATGTTGGCCTTTATCTCAAGGGGGCTGGAATACAAAAGGGGAATAAGCGATGCTTCAGTTGTACAGGGACTTGATCAGACCCCATCCGGAGTGTTGCGTTTAGTTCTGCGAACTGCTCCTCAGGAAGGGTAGATTGGCCTTGGAAAGGGTACAGCGCAGAAATGCCCGAATAATACTGGGGCTTGGAGAATTAAATGATTAGGACAGGTTGCATAAACTTCTGTATTCCCTTGAGTATAGGAGATTGAGGGGTAGTCTAATCGAGGTGTTTAAAATGTTAAAATGATTTGATAGGGTAGATACAGAGAGACTATATCCTCTGGTGGAGGCATCAAGAACAAGGGGCCATAATCTTAAAATTAGAGCCAGGCCCTTCAGGGGTGAAATCAGGAAGCACTTTTCCACACAAAGGGTAGTAGAAATTTGGAACTCTCTCCCCCAAAAGGCTGGGTCAATTGAAACTTTCAAGACTGAGAGAGAGAGATTTTTGTTAGGCATGGGTATCAAGGGATATGGTGCAAAGGTGGGTAAATTTTGATTTTTTTTTTATGTCCATTACAATCAGATCCAGATGGGATGAGAGAGTAGGTCTACATTTGGAAAATGTTATTTAGTATAGCAATATGTAGTGTTATGCACATGGGTAGAGCGAACACCAAGCATGAGGATACCATGCATTGTTCCGAACTAAAGACCCTTGAGTGCAAAAATGTGCTAGGTGTTTTATGAATACAAAATTTGAGCCAATCAGGTCCAAGTGTGACATGGCCTTTGCCTAGCACAAGTGTGGTGCTTGAAGTGTGATGGAAAGAATTTATTAGTGGAAATCCCATGGTGTTGTTAACAGTGATTTGGTGATATAAGAGGGATGTTGGACTTTGTAGCACACGTTTTGTTATCCAGGACACAAGTGACTGATTACGTGAAATTCAGTTTTGACCACATGGTATTCTAGGAGTATTACAATATTTTCATGATTGAATTCTGCAATCCTCTTCATTTTTCTGTGAAAACTGAATACCAGCACCTCGATGAGATGCAGTTTACTCCTGATGATTCAAACTCATTCTTTGTTTTGAAAAAAAGTTGTATTATTTCATAATTTGAATTAAGCAACTTTGAATGAAATGGAATAGAATGTCCTCCTTTACACGTGTACTCAATTTTATTTCTGACCATTTTTTAAATTCCAGTATATGTAGTAGGATACCAGGCAACATACAGCAGGGTGGGGTAGGTACCTGATATTTAGTGGCACTTGGGAGGGGAGGGTCTTGAAGTTTAGCAGCACTGGGGAAAGTCTTTGGCTACTTTAGCACTAGAGGAAGAATGTTCCTGGGGTTTAGTCGAACTGGTCTGGGGGTCCTGGGGTTTTGCAGCACTGCAGTAAGAGTCGGCAGTAAGTTTTTATCTGAAAAATGTTTGCTTAAGTGAGCTTCCAAAATTCTTTTCACTTGTTGTCCCTCACCCACTGCAGCTGGATAAATAAATTACTAGTATGGCTGTATTCATGAGAATGTTCTTGATTTGAAAGTACAAATAAAGCAAAGTTGCCCATAATTAGCTTCTGTCTTTGCGAAAGCATTTGTTTGGGAGATGGGGAGGTTCAGAAATAATTTCACAGCATGAGGAAAAAGCCTCAGAACAATTAATACATTTTCTATTAACAATCGTTTTCAAATTCCAACTATCGGTCTATAAAGAATAATTGTTTTTGATTTCTAACAAATTGAAGCACGGGGGGGGGGGGGCGGGGGGGGGGAGGCAGGGGTGAATTTATCATGTCCAAACAAAGGCTTTTAAGACAGACTGAGGCCTTCAAGTAAAATGAACACACACAAAGCCACAAACATTATTTCCTAGGCAAGTTTAATTAAGTTAGTGTGAAGTATTTAATATTTTCTATCTATATTGCATTACAACCCATATTTTAGACATGAGAAATTTCAGTTACTAAGAAAGAGAATAGTATCTGAAAGTTTTGGAAATTTTATGAGCGATTGGTTGAGTTTCAGGTTTGGTAGATATTTGTGGGCCTGCACAGTTAACATAGGGTCTGAATCATGATTTTTTAATTTTTTTTAATTTCAGCCAATAAAAAGCATAAAAAGTGATGCCCACTTCCCGAGAATGAATTTTTAAAATCAAAGGTTACACACCCAAGTGACTTGTTTCCCGTTCTTTTTAAAAATGTGACGTTAATATAACAAAAAATGTGGAAATGTTTAAATTGCTCCCTAACAGATTAAAGAGCAATGGTTTCTGTGGCCATTTAAAAAAAAAAAATTCTCGGGATATGGACATCACCGACAAGGCCAGCATTTATTGCTCATCCCTAGTTGCCCTGAGAAGGTGGTGGTGGGCCTTCTTGAGCCACTGCAATGCCGCATTTTGATATAACTGAGTGGCTTGCTAGGCCACTTCAGAGGGCAGTTAAGAATCAATCACGTTGGTGTGGGACTGGAGTCACACATAGGCCGGACTGGGTGAGGACAGATTTCCTTCCCTAAAAGACATTAGTGAACCAGTTGGGTTTTTACGACAATCTGACAGCTTCATGGTCTGTGTGTACTGCACCTTTAAGAGTAGAGTGTCCAGGAAGGATTCGGTGGCCCTAGTTTTCACTAAACAGGCTGCCGTACAGTTTTTATTGTGTGGGAAGTGTCGATCACTTTTTCTTCAGGGCGCACACTGAATCCTGAGAGCTCTGTAACGCAAAGCAAAGTTAGTTGTGCCTTTTTTTTTCAAATGGCCGTGCAACCAATTTCGTGCTTGATTTGCAACCGGCGAAGGACGACATCGGATCAGATTCCCTCCTGCTGCTGCTGCTGCCATCTTCAATGGAGCTGAGCTGAGCTGAGCTGAGCCACGGCATTGCATGTTAAGACAGTAAGCAGGTCACTGAGCTTATGTCACAACACCTTACTAACTGTAAGCAGGAATTTTTGGCTTTCAAGTCAGAAATTCCTGTTTATCCAATTGAACTGAACGGCAATGAGAGTTGCTCATAGTTTTGTTAACCTTTAGATACCCCTTTTAAGAGTGCAAAATATGAAATAATTGTTCCTGCTCTCATCGAATTTAAGTTTATTTAATTTTGCATTCCAGCTTTGAACAGTTTCTTTCTCGTGCCATGTTTGGATAGTCTAAATCGGGCCAATATTTACATGCTTTAGCTGAATCTCTTACCACCCAAGCATAAAGAGATGCTGGTGCTAATCAGACAAGAGAATTATCGGCTTGTTTTCATCCAGCCATGTCATCCCCCAATTCATTTGGTGTTCTTTGTTTTAAAAACATGGTTATCTTCATTGGAATAGATTTGCTGAGACGCTCGCAAAGGCTTGCTTCTATTTGAGAAGCTATTTGGATTGCAGAACGCATTTAACAAAGTTGGCAACTCCATAAAGTGCAGCCGGTCATTGTGGATAGTGGGTTGGCTTTGTTACAACAGAAAGATGGGGGCCTTTTGTCTAAGAGTGTTTTTACACTATGGGAGTGCAGCTGATTCTAAACACATAAGTCTCCCTCCGTCAGCCTGCGCTCCATAGTCTGAACAAGCCACTACAAGGCGAGCCTACGATTCGACCTTCTGGATAAGGAAGCCGGCTTTACTTGGGTAAATGCCGGGACCTGGTCCTGCGCACACGTTCTGTGTGGCTCTCCTTATAAAAGCAGAGGTTAGATGCCCCCCACCCCCTCCCAGTTCAAACGCAACAGTGGGAGAATAGTGCACGGAGTTTACTGTCCTGAAACAAGATGCAGTGGTATAAATCTTTACTATTTGTAGTTTAAGTTCCCTCCCCATTTTTCTTTGCCTTATCCTGGCTGCTTAGCTCCGTATTGCTATGGCTTAGAAGGCTGTGGAGCACTCATACAATAATGAGTGCCTGGATACCTGTTACAGGTGTAGTGGTTATGTTACTGGACTATAATCCAGAGGCATGGGCTAATAATCCAGAGAATGTGAGTTCAAATCCCACCACGGCAGTTTGAGAAATTTAATACAGCATAAAAAATCTTGAAATAAAAAGCTGGTATCAGTACAAGTGACCATGAACCTATCAAATTGGGATGTTTTACTACGTTAAAGGCGCAATATAAATGCGAGCTGTTGTTGCATTTGAGGACCTTAGGTTAGGACAGGATAAGACTTGGCCTTCGCAGGTGACTAACATGACCTCGCACCCTGTTGAGGCTCACATGTGAAGAATGGGCACCAAAGTGTGCTGACCACCCCAAAACTGTACCCTAGCAGGATTAAAGACTTCCGGAGAGGAGGGGGGAAGAACGCTGGCAAATTATAGTCAGGATATCTTAGAAGCATTACTGTGTATAAATAAGATTACAATTGAGGTAATTTAAATAAAAGCTTACTGACTAGACATCAGTAACTGATGTAACAGAAAACTTGACAATCCCAAGATCAATGGCCCCAAGGCATTTTCAGTTCTCTTTTATAGAACTTGTAAACATTTATAGACTATATTTCATGCAAATTTGTTTCACCATTATATCATTTACAAAATGTCTATAGCAGTCAAACAACAACTGCGAAACCGCTAAAGTGACGTCACAACCAGGGAAGTAGCTGATTGGTAAGTAGGACCTGGTGAGTATTTCTACAGTCCAGTCGTTAAAGTAAAAGTAAGGTCTCTAGTTTAGAGTAAGTAGTGTTTAAAGGGAAGTAAGGTCCCTAGTGTATTTAATATTCTTTAATTTAAAGGAAGTAAAAGGGAGTAAATTAAGGGTAGGACATGGCAGGGCAGCTCGGCAGCGTGGAGTGCTCCTCCTGTGCTATGTGGGAAGTCAAGGACACTTTCGGTGTCCAGGGCGAACACATGTGCAGGAAGTGTCTCCAGCTGCAGCTACTCGAAATCCGCATTTCGGAGCTGGAGCTGTGGCTGGAGTCACTGTGGAGCATCCGCGAAGCTGAGATCTTCGTGGATAGCATGTTTAACGAGGTGGTTACACTGCAGGTAAAGAGTGCACAGGCAGACAGGGAATGGGTGAAGGCCAGACAGAGTAAAAGAACTAGGAAGGTAGTGCAGGAGTCCCCTGGGTCCATCTCCCTCTCCAACAGATTTTCCGTTTTGGATACTGCTGGGGGAGATGGTTTCTCAGGGGAATGCAGCAAGAGCCAAGTCCATGGCACTACAAGTGGCTCAGCTGCACAGGAAGGGAGGAAAAAGAGTGGGAGAGCAATAGTGATAGGGGATTCTATCGTAAGGGGAACAGATAGACGTTTCTGTGGCCGCAGACGTGACTCCAGGATGGTATGTTGCCTCCCTTGTGCCAGGGTCAAGGATGCCACTTAACGGCTGCAGGGCATTCTGAAGGGGGAGGACGAACAGTCAGAGGTCGTGGTTCACATTGGTACCAACGACATAGGTAGAAAGAGGGATAAGGTCCTGCAACAAGAATTTAGGGAGCTAGGTAGCAGATTAAAAAGCAGGATGTCAAAGGTTGTAATCTCTGGATTACTCCCAGTGCCACGTGCTAGTGAGTATAGGAATAGCAGGATAGAGCAGATGAATGCGTGGTTAAAGAGTTGGTGCAGGAGGGAGGGCATTAGTTTCCTGGATCACTGGGTCTGCTTCTGGGGAAGGTGGGACCTGTACAAGTCGGACGGGTTGCACCTGAACCGAAACGGGACCAACATCCTTGCGGGGAGGTTTGCTAGTACTGTTGTGGGGGATTTAAACTAACTTGGCAGGGGGATGGGATACAGAGTGGAGCTATAGTAGAGGGTGATGCACAGCCAAATATAGAGGAAAAAACAAGTCAGCCTGGAAGGCAGAGCAAATATGTAACGG
The DNA here is from genome assembly GCA_030390025.1 of Squalus acanthias. Taxonomy (NCBI): domain Eukaryota; kingdom Metazoa; phylum Chordata; class Chondrichthyes; order Squaliformes; family Squalidae; genus Squalus; species Squalus acanthias. The sequence goes on from JASTWF010000467.1 coordinate 338,587, forward strand.
CACAAGGGAGTATGGCAAGGCTGGATGGCATTTATTTTAATGCAAGGAGTCTTGCGAGTAAGGCAGATGAATTGAAGGTGTTGATGAACACATGGGAATATGATATTGTTGCAATCACAGAGACATGGTTGAGGGAGGGGCAAGACTGGCAGCTCAATATTCCGGGGTATAGAATCTTCAGGCGAGACAGAGGGGAGAATAAAAGAGGAGGGGGTGTCGCAATATTAATCAAGGAGTCAATTACTGCTGTAAAGAGGGATGATATCTTAGCAGGTTCCTCTAATAAGGCCATATGGGTAGAACTTAAAAACAAAAAGGGGGCAAGCACTTTGCTGGGAGTGTACTATAGGCCCCCAAACAGTCAGGGGGAGATAGAGGAACAGATATGTAGGCAAATCTCAGAGAAGTGTAGAAATAATAGGGTAATAATAGTAGGGGATTTCAACTTCCCCAATATTAACTGGGATAGTCAGAGTGTGAAAGGCTTAGAGGGTGCGGAATTCTTAAAGTGCATCCAGGAGAGCTTTTTGAGCCAGCATGTAGAAAGTTCTACAAGAGAGGGGGCGGTACTGGACCTAATTCTAGGGAATGTAGCCGGGCAAGTGATAGAAGTGTCAGTAGGAGAACATTTTGGTGACAGTGACCATAATTCAGTGAGATTTAAGGTAGTCATGGAAAAGGACAAAGATGGACCGGAAATAAAGGTTCTAAATTGGGGGAAGGCCGATTTTAATATAAGGCAGGATCTGGCCAAAGTGGACTGGGATCAGCTACTTGTAGGAAAATCCACATCAGAGCAGTGGGAGTCTTTCAGAAGGGAAATAGAGAGAGTACAACGCCAACATGTTCCCGTAAAGGTCAAGGGTGGGACCAACAAGCCCAGGGAACCCTGGATGTCAAGGGATATACAAGAATGGATTAGGAAAAAAAGGGAGGCTTTTGGCAGATACAAAGAACTAATTACAGTGGAAGCCCTAGAGGAGTATAGAAAGTGCAGGGGGGTACTTAAAAAAGAAATTAGGAGAGCGAAGAGGGGGCATGACAAAACACTGGCGGGCAAACCAAAGGAAAATTCCAAGGTGTTTTATAAGTATATTAAGGGCAAGAGGATAACCAGGGAAAGAGTAGGGCCCATTAGGGACCAAAGTGGCAATCTGTGTGTAGATCCGGAAGATGTAGGTGAGGTTTTAAATGAATATTTTGCATCTGTGTTCACTATGGAGAAGGACGATGTAGGCATAGAAATCAGGCAGGGGGATTGTGATATACTTGAACAAATTAGTATTGAGAAGGAGGAGGTACTAGCGGTTTTAGCGGGCTTAAAAGTGGATAAATCCCCAGGCCCAGACGAGATATATCCCAGGCTGCTGTGTGAGGCAAGGGAGGAGATTGTAGGGGCTCTGACACAAATTTTCAGAACCTCTCTGGCCACAGGGGAGGTGCCAGAGGACTGGAGGACAGCCAACGTAGTACCATTATTCAAGAAGGGTAGTAGGGATAAACCAGGGAATTACAGGCCAGTGAGCCTAACATCAGTGGTCGGGAAATTATTGGAAAAAATTCTGAGGGACAGAATTAGTCTCCACTTGGAGAGGCAAGGATTAATCAAGGATAGTCAGCATGGCTTTGTCAGGGGGAGATCATGTCTAACCAATTTGATTGAATTTTTCGAGGGGGTGACTAGGTGTGTGGATGAGGGTAGTGCAGTTGATGTAGTCTACATGGACTTCAGTAAGGCTTTTGACAAAGTCCCGCATGGGAGACTGGTCAAGAAGGTAAGAGCCCATGGGATCTATGGCAATTTGGCACATTGGATCCAAAATTGGCTTAGTGGCAGGAGGCAGAGGGTGATGGTCGAAGGTTGTTTTTGTGACTGGAAGCCTGTGTCCAGTGGTGTACCGCAGGGATCGGTGCTGGGTCCTTTGCTGTTTGTAGTGTACATTAATGATTTAGATATGAATGTAGGAGGTATGATCAGTAAGTTCGCAGATGACACGAAAATTAGTGGAGTGGTAAATAGCGAGGAGGGAAGCCTCAGGTTACAGGACGATATAGACGGGTTGGTCAGATGGGCAGAACAGTGGCAAATGGAATTTAACTGTGAAAAGTGTGAGGTGATGTATTTTGGGAGGACTAACAAGGCAAGGGAATACACAATGAATGGTAGGACCCTAGGAAGGTCAGAGGATCAGAGAGACCTTGGTGTGCATGTACATAGATCCCTGAAGGCAGCAGGACAGGTAGATAAGGTGGTTAAAAAGGCATATGGGATACTTGCCTTCATTAGCCGAGGCATAGAATATAAGAGCAGGGAGGTTATGATGGAGCTGTACAAAACGCTAGTTAGGCCACAGCTGGAATACTGTGTGCAGTTCTGGTCACCACACTATAGGAAGGATGTGATTGCATTGGAGAGGGTGCAGAGGAGATTCACCAGGATGTTACCTGGGCTGCAGCGCTTCAGCTATGAAGAGAGACTGGACAGGTTGGGGTTGTTTTCCTTAGAGCAGAGAAGGCTGAGGGAGGACCTGATTGAGGTGTACAAAATTATGAGGGGCATAGATAGGGTAGATAGAAAGGAACTTTTCCCCTTAGTTGAGGGGTCAATAACCAGGGGCATAGTTTCAAGGTAAGGGGCAGGAGGTTTAGAGGGGATTTGAGGAAAAACTTTTTCACCCAGAGGGTGGTTGGAATCTGGAACTCACTGCCTGAAAGGGTGGTAGAGGCAGGAACCCTCACAACATTCAAGAAGCATTTAGATGAGCACTTGAAACGCCATAGCATACAAGGCTACGGACCAAGTGCTGGAAAATGGGATGAGAATAGATAGGGCTTGATGGCCGGCGCGGACACGATGGGCCGAAGGGCCTCTTTCTGTGCTGTATAACTCTATGACTCTATGACTCAAAACCCTGTCCAATAAGGTAAGTTTATTTTTAGCCCCATTGAAACAAAAACATTATTTTTCAAAAAATTTAATTTTTGTTCAAAATATTTAATTAAATGGCATTTTACTTAATTTTATTTAAACATGTAATTTTTTTTATTTATTTCATGTGTTCCTGTATTTTTTAAGTGATTCCGCGCGTACGGAACTCCCGTAAGCATGAATGGAGATTCCCTTCTTTTATTGGTTGGGCCGGCCCACGTGATCCCAGGGGTGCTTGCGAACCGCACGTTCCCGGAGAGGCTCAGGAGCGCGAGTCTCCGTACCTCCCGGGCCACCAGGTAAATTCCTAGATATTTTGCTGGTCGGAGGCATCCACCCGTGGGAAGCCTCCATTCGCAGATGTTGGACCTTTACTCTTTATAAATAGACTTGAGCAGCATTGCAAACCCAAACTATCTGCTTGGTTTGGGAATGAATTGACAAGTTTGAACCTCTTTCGTCAACTTTAGATTCAGTGGCTTTTATTTTAATTATTTTTAAAACAAGATGAAGTGCCAAGACCATGGGGGAAAAATTCAGTTGGTTGCGCCTCCCGTTAGCGCCTTAAGAGGGCGCTAGTGGGGCGCAAAGCAACTAGCGCCTGGGCGTGGCGATATTTGCGCCGCTCGCGAAATTAACTAGACATTTTGCGGCGGCGCTAAACACTACTGCCACGATCTCCTGCGCCGGCAGATCGTGACGACGTCGAGTGCGCAACGCCCCGGAGCGGATATTGAGTGGCGCCTCCTGCCTTACCGCCTGCCGCTAGCAACGACAGGTTGAGGGGAGCGTTTTGCAGTCAGGAAGGGACTGGGGGAGCGCTATTTAAAGGCGACCGCTTCCTGCCTTTTATTGTTGGTTACATTTTTGAACCACGCATTCTGAGAGAGAGAGAGAGAGAGACTTCTGGAGAGATTCAACGCTGTGTGAAGGAGTTTTGGGTACTGAGCAGCACTTTGCAGGTTCATTTTGATTTGCCCTTCCTTGTATCGATTTAGAAGAGACTGTGGGGGCTGCACTCTGAGCTCTTTCCCTGGTTCTCTCCATTGTTCTTTCCAGCAGATTTGATGTACAGGTCACTCCAGGCCGAGATTCAAGGCTGCAATGAGCAGGATGTGGATGGAAAGCAAGATCAACCCTCCCCTTTAAGAACTGGCCGGCGCCATTGTGTGTGTGTTCCATTGCTGACTGACATCACATGAGCTTCGCCAGCGCTCTGAGGTAGCGCCTCGCTCCTCGGCCTTTGCGCCTTAAGACAGGTGTGAAGCGCCTGATTTAGCGCTCCAATCACCTCCAGGGATGATAAAAGTCAAGTTTGCAGTCGGAGGCGATAATTAGCGCCAGGCGCTAATCTTTGCGTGCGGCTGATAATTGCGCCCCAAATGGGGCGATACTGAATTTCTCCCCCCCTGAGTTTAAGACGCCAAAACAATAGAAGAGGTCAATCAGGAATTGCAAGTTTGAGTTTTGAAAATCTAAAGATTGTGGGAGGTCAAGGGCTGGATTTTGAATGACCCATGGAGTCGGGTTTGGAGGCGTGTGGGGGGTTAAATTTGCGGGGTCGGGGGTCCTGACCCCATCCCACCTCCACGCAATTTTGACAAAATCAGTCGCGGGGTTCCCACCTCCAAGAGGCGGGAGAGGCCATTAAAGCCCTTAACAAGCCCTAAATTGGCTCTGTAATGCCATTTTGAAACGTTTTAGCTAGTTTAACCCTTTTCTGACGTGAAGCACACCTGGTGTGAAACACTCCAGTGAAACCTGGCGGGAGCACAAGTGGATAGCTGACTATCGGCTGCAGGTCCACTATTACAACAGAGATGTGATGAAGGTAATAGTATTAGGTGTGAAAGTCGCCTCTGATGCTGCTGCATTGAATGTCTTCAGAGACTGCATGGCATTTGGTGTGAGAGGACTTGGATGCAAAAACATTTTTTTTTTTCTCTCTCTCCCCTTTCACATTTTGCATCCAGGTCCACTCACATCAAAAGCAAGCCAGGCACGTCCTCTCTCACCAACAGCCAGACAGTCTCTGAGACCAGGCAGTCAGCAATGATGATATCATCAGAGGCGACTTTCAGACTGAAACCATTAATTAGTTCATGGGTTCCCACATGCTGGAACTCAATTGCCCAATTAAGTGAAAATTGCATCAATCTCCCACATTAATCTGGAGTCGGGGGGGGGGGACACGAAATGCGGATGACACGACCCCAACCCGACCCCAAGACAAAATCCAGCCCCAAGACTTCTGCAGTTTGAGACTTTGGGAAACAATGGGCTGGATTTTGTCTTGGGGTCGGGTTGGGGTCGTGTCATCCGCATTTCGTGTTGCCCCCCCCGACTCCAGATTAATGTGGATGAATGATGCAATTTTCACTTAATTGGGCAATTGAGTTCCAGCATGTGGGAACCCATGAACTAATTAGTGGTTTCAGTCTGAAAGTCGCCTCTGATGATGTCATCATTGCTGACTGCCTGGTCTCAGAGACTGTCTGGCTGTTGGTGAGAGAGGACGTGCCTGGCTTGCTTTTGATGTGAGTGGACCTGGATGCAAAATGTGAAAGGGGAGAGAGAGAAAAAAAAAATGTCTTTTGCATCCAAGTCCTCTCACACCAAATGCCATGCAGTCTCTGAAGACATTCAATGCAGCAGCATCAGAGGCAACTTTCACACCTAATACTACTACTGCCTTCATCACATCTCCATTGTAATAGTGGACCTGCAGCCGATAGTCAGCTATTCACTTGTGCTCCCGCCAGGTTTCACTGGAGTGTTTCACACCAGGCGTGCTTCACGTCAGAAAAGGGTTAAACTAGCTAAAATGTTTCAAAATGGCATTACAGAGCCAATTTAGGGCTTGTTAAGGGCTTTAATGGCCTCTCCCATCTCTTGGAGGCGGGACGGAGTCGGGAACCCCGCGACTGATTTTGTCAAAATTGCGTGGAGGCGGGATGGAGTCGGGATGGGGTCGGGACCCCCGACCCCGCAAATTTAACCCCCCACATGCCTCCAAACCCGACTCCATGGGTCATTCAAAATCCAGCCCAATGCGTAGATTAGGAGTCTTCAACATAGTTGGGATATGGGGACACCATATTTGCAGCGTGGAAGGAACAAAGGAAGAAAGTTCAGAGGAATGCCGACCCTAGTAGTGGCAATAAAATAGACAGACAAGAAAGGTTGCAACAGAGAGTTTGAAGGATAGAGGTGAGAGAGGGATTGCCTATCAGACTGCAGTTGTTTTCCTTGTACCCTGTCCAGGAACATGAGGAAAGTTCCAGAAGAATCTCCTCGGAGCGATATTGGACAGATGTAAGCTTCATAGAGAATTAAGTGTCATTAAGGGGGAAAGTAATGACTATGACATTTACACTAAAACACAAAAATATCCCTGAATTTCTACTAATTTATTCAAATGTCTTGGCTAAATCCCAATGGATTGAAACAGGACAACTTCAGTATCGACCATCTCCACCAATTTACCCAGTTTAGGTTTAGAAATGTCTTTTGCTGATCCTCGATTAAATTATACCATAAAATAATAGGAAATAGGTTGCCATATAGTGAGTTTGGATTTCCTTCGAAGACACAGGGCAAACACCTCCCAACAGAGAGAGAGGAGACTGCAGAGGGCATCACCTTGGACTGGTGTTGCACACAACTCACCTCGGAAGAAGTTGGTTCAGGAGAGACCTGGTAAATGGGCAATTATTACTAACTGAAGAATAGTCTGTGGTGCACGGAGAACTGAAGAGGAGGAGAAAATAAGGAGACAATAAAAATGTGAATAACAAGGAAAAGTCCAAAGGAAATGATTACTGGGCTAATTTGATGATAATGTCCGTCTCCATCGCATGCTTGTTTTTGCTCTCCGAATGTTGGTGAAGGGACAAGGCCCAAGGTGCAGGATAGTACCACAACTGAATCAAGATGTGGTGGTTTGGTGATGCCAAGCTTGGGAATACCTGCAGATTATGGGAGGAAGGGAAGACTGACAGAGGTATAGCATTCCAATTGAGATTAGAGAGTGAGGCTAAGAATATTGATGGATGATGAAGGGACTAAGGGCAAAGCCATCAAAGATAATAAGTGGTAGCTGTACATTGGCCATGAGAGACATGAAAAAAAATCTCGTCAACATAGTGGAAAAACGTTAAATAGCATGTCACAACAACAGAAAATGCTGGAAACACTCAGCAGGTCAGGCAGCATCGTGGAGAGAGAGACGGAGTTAACGTTTCAGGTCGATGACCCTTCGTCAGAGCTGGAAAAAGTTGGAGAAGTAACAGGTTTTTAAGCAAGTGCAGGGGCAGGGAAAGGGAGGAGGGGAGGAAAGAACAAAGGGAAGGTCTGTGATAGGATGGAAGGCAGGAGAGATTAAAAGACAAAAGGGATGATGGTGCAAGGCAAAAGGAGATGGTAATGGGACAAGTTAAGAAACAAAAGGTGACTCTAGATGAGGTGTAAATGGCAATGGCAGAATCATCAACAGCTGCCATGTGAGAGAAAAAGAAAAAATAGGGGCCGAGGTTATGGTCTGAAATTTTTGAACTCAATGTTGAGTCCAGAAGGCTGTAAAGTGCCTAATCGAAAGATGAGGTGCTGTTCCTCGAGCTTATGTTGAGCTTCGTTGGAACAGTGTAAGAGGCCGAGGACGGAGAGATCAGAGTGAGAGTGGAGCGGAGAATTAAAGTGACAGGCAACTGGAAGCTTGGGGTCACGTTTATGGACTGAACGGAGGTGTTCCGCAAAGCGGTCACCCAATTTGCGTTTGGTCTCCCCAATGTAGAGGAGACCGCATCGTGAGCAGCAAATACAGTATACTAAATTGCAAGAAGTACAAGTAAATCACTGTTTCACCTGGAAGGAGTGTTTGGGGCCCTGGACAGTGGGAAGGGAGGAGGTAAAAGGGCAGGTGTTGCATCTCCTGCGCTTACACAGGAAGGTACTTTGGGGAGGGGAAGGGGTGTTGGGGGTGATAGAGGAGTGGACCAGGGTGTCGTGGAGGGAGCGGTCCCTTCGGAATGCTGAAAGCAGGGGGGAAGGTGGGGAAGATGTGTTTGGTGGTGGGATCACGCTGGAGGTGGTGGAAATGGTGGAGGATGATCCGTTGAATGTGGATAAATGTGAAGTTATCCACTTTGGTAGAAAAAACAGAAAGGCAGAGTATTTCCTAAATGGTGAAAGATTGGGAAATGCAGATGCTCAAAGGGACCTGGGTGTCCTTGTACATGAGTCACTGAAAGTGAATGTGCAGGTGCAGCAAGCCATTAGGAAGACAAATGGTATGCTGGCCTTCATTACAAGAGGATTTGAGTACAGGAGTAAAGAAGTCTTACTCCAATTATATAGGGCCTTGGTGAGACCACACCTGGAGTACTCTGTACAATTTTGGTCTCCTTACCTAAGGAAGGATATACTTGCCATAGAGGGAGTGCAACGAAGGTTCACGAGATTGATTCCTGGGATGGTGGGACCGTCGTATGAGAAGAGATTGAGTAAACTAGGACTGTATTCTCTTGAATTCAGAAGAATGAGAGGGGATCTCATTGAAGCATACAAAATTATTACAGGGCTTGATAGGGTGGATGCTGGGAGAATGTTTCCCTTGGCTGGGGAGTCTAGAACCAGGGGCCACAGCCTCAGGGTAAAGGATAGGCCATTCAGGACTGAGATGAGAAGAAATTTCTTCACACAGAGGGTGGTGAATCTTTGGAATTCTCTACCCCAGAGGGCTGTGGAGGCTCAGTCATTGGGTATATTCAAAACAGAAGTCGATAGATTTCTGACTAGTAAGGGCATCAAGGGATATGGCGATAGGGCCGGTGAATGGAGTTGAGGCAGAAGATCAGCCATGATCTCATTGAATGGTGGAGCAGGCTCGAAGGGCCGAATGGCCTACTCCTGCTCCTATTTCTTATGTTCTTATGTTCTTATGAATGTGGAGGCTGGTGGGGTGAAACGTGAGGACAAGGGGAACCCTATCTTGGTTCTGGGAGGGAGGGGAAGGGGTGAGAGCAAAAGTGCGGAAAATGGAACAGACATGGTTGAGGGCCATGTCAACCACGGTAGAGGGGAATCCTCGGTTGGGGAAAAAGGAAGACATATCAGAAGCACTAGTATCATCAGAACAGATGCGGCGGAGACGGAGAAACTGGGAGAACGGAATAGAGTCCTTACAGGAAGTGGGGTGGGAGGAAGTGTAGTCCAGGTAGCTGTGGGAGTCAGTGGGCTTATAGTGGATGTTTGTCGATAGCCTATCCCCAGAAATGGAGACAGAGAAGTCGAGAAAGGGATGGAAGAGTCGAAGATGGACCATGTGAAGGTGAGGGAAGGGAGGAAATTGGAAACAAAGTGAATGAAATTTTCTAGTTCAGGGCGAGAGCAGGAAACAGCACCAATACAGTTATCAATATACCGGAAAAAGAGGTGAGGGAGGGGACGTGAGTAGGACTGGAACAAAGAATGTTCCACATATCCCACGAAAAGGCATGCATAGCTCGGACTCATGCAGGTTCCCACAGCAACACCTTTAATTTGGAGGAAGCGAGTGGAGTTAAAGGAGAAGTTGTTCAATGTGAGAACAAGTTCAGCCAGGCGGAGGAGGGTGGTGGTGGATGGGGACTGGTTGGGCCTCTGTTCAAGGAAGAAGTGGAGCGCCCTCAGGCCATCCTGGTCGGGGATGGAGGTGTAGAGGGATTGGACATCCATAGTGAAAAGGAGACGGTTGGGGCCAGGAAACTGGAAACTGTTAAAGTGGCGGAGGGCGTCGGAAGAGTCGCGAATGTAGATGGGAAGAGACTGGACAAGGGGAGAAAAAATGGAGTCGAGATAGGATAAATAGCATGTATTTCTTTCCCTAGAACTGAAGTGCGTCTTATCTATGAAAAGGGTCCTTCATATTGCAAGCATGCTCCATGTCCGTAGAAGTGTCATCAAGAAACTATCAACTTTTTTCTTTCTCAGCAAACTGGTCTGTGGAGCTGGGAAGAATGGGGAAAGGGCAAAGCAGAGAAAATTAATTTTCTTTCTCATTAATTCAGCTTTGCTCCTGGACAGCAAATTTTAATCCTCTTTAGAAGCATTGAATTCCGCAGTACATTAGAAATTAAAGCAGAGCTTATCTAACAGTCTCAAGGAGCTCCAATGGGCCATCTGTGCACTTTGTACACTTGGCTTACACTACACTGGAATTATGGTCCAAGCTCCAAGCTGGTCGCACCCAGAGTGGGGTCTCACACCGTCACTTTCTGCAATGTGTTCAGGCATTGACTTTGGAGTTACACTCCCACATTGGTGTTACTGCTCACAGAGGCACCGAAGTGGAATTTCACCCTTACTACACCCGACTGGAAAGAAAGACTTGCATTCATAGCAAATCTTTTCATGTCTCTCATAAACATCTTAACACATCTGGCCATTCAGCCCATCATCCCTGTGCCGTCTCTTTCAAAGAGCTATCCAATTAGTCCCAGTCCCCAGCTCTTTCCCGCCTAGCCCTGCAGTTTGTTTTCCCTTTCCAGTGCCCTTTTGAAAGTTACTATAGAATCTGCTTCCACCATCCTTTCAGGCAGCGCATTCCAGATCACAACAACTCGTGTCAACAACAAAATTACTTGATGGTTATGCAGTAAGATTCAGGAGCCCTTTTTGCACACAGCAAGATCCCACAAACACCAATGAGATGAATGACCAGTTTATCTGTTTTTGGTGGTGTTGGCTGGGACCACAAAGTTGTCAGTTTGAAAAGAAAAAAATAATGGTTCAAATCCACAATTTTAACAGCGACAGCATGGATTCTGTCTTTCCGAGTTGTGTGTTTTCTGTAAATACCAGCTGAAACCGAGCTTTGCAATGGAGGAACACAATCACACAAAGTAGAACAATAAATTCCTGTGAGAAGTATTTCAACTCCTTTACTATCGATATATCTTTAAATTCTGGTGTAATATGACGCATGACAAAGCTTTTGATAAATCACAATATGTTATGCAAAAAAAATAATCTGCAGGTTTGTACTTTCAGGGTTAGTTATGCACTTTGTAATTATTAACTCCCAAATTTATTACCCATGGCATGTGCAGTAGTTCAATTAGCTCCAGTCTGTTCATTTCAGATATTTATGCCTTTTACTATAGGAACCCCACTTTGTAACCAATCCAACTTCCAATATTAAAGGGGCACTGCTTTCTTTTTGGCCGCTTGGCGAAGAAGCAGAAGAGACATATAAGAGTTCCTGTCAAGAAGCACAAATGGCAAGATGAGACGATTTGGGATGTGTTGTATCAAATGCCCATGAAAACACTGCCCCTTTAACTGTCTAACTCAATACTCCTCTTGCATACTGCATTCATTAAAATTCCAGTTAAGTGTAACATGATGTCATGTTTTAATCCTTCATTTTGAATAGAATTTTTATTACCAGTTTAGGAAAAAATGCACCACATTTAACAATCGCACAGAAACCAAACAATAGCTTGTGCCCAGGCCCGCTGGTTTACGATGACTGAATAAGTCAAAGTCTGTTTTTATTCCATGAGCTTCCCAAGATTTTTGCAGGTGTTGTGGGATCATGTTTGTTTTTCCATGAAAATCGCACATCCCCTGTTTTGCTCGTGTCCAAACATAGAATCATAGAATGGTTACAGCACAGAACGGGGCCATTCGACCCGTTGAGCCCGTGCCGGCTCTCTGCAAGAGCACTTCAGCTAGTCCCACTCCCCTGCCCTTTCCTCATAGCCCTGCAAAAAAATTTCCTTCAGCTACTTATCCAATTCCCTTTTGAAAGCCACGATTGAATCTGCCTCCACCACCCTTTCAGGCAGTGCATTCCAGATCCTAACCACTCGCTGCGGAATTTTTTTTTCCCTCATGTCGCCTTTGGTTCTTCTGCCAATCACCTTAAATCTGTGTCCTCTGGTTCTTGACCCTTCCGCCAATGGGAACAGTTTCTCTCTCTCTACTCTGTCTAGACCCCTCATGATTTTGAACACCTCTATCAAATCTCATCTCAAACTTCTCTGCTCCAAGGAGAACAACCCCAGCTTCTCCAGTCTATCCACGTAACTGAAGTCCCAACATGTTGGCATACAGTTAGAATTTGAAGTAAGCCAATCGGTTAGATGGATTTGTTGTGGTGTTTAGCCACTTGATTGACCAGTTTTGATTGGAAAAAGATCTATCAGATGGCTTGGATTTTCAGAGGCATACCAGCAGGTGAGCGAACAAAGATACTCTTCACCTTCACACAACCTGAAGCAAGGGAATTTTACTGATCAAAACCAACTGCGGATGATGTGAAGAACTCGATCAAAATGAATGGGGAGAGGGGAGTGCACACTCAATTAAAGATAGACAAGTCCCTGCACAAGCCTCAACCTTTCATTCGGTGGAAAGAGTGGAAATTGGTGCTTGTGGCATGAGTGTGTTCTCTGTAGGATCAGCTAATTGGCTGTTACTGCTCACCTGGAAATTGCTTCTGCTCGTCAATGGCACTGTTTAATGGCAGGATGTCCTGATTAATAAACGGACAGATGGGAGGTAGGGGTCAATGATCCCTCTCATTTTTTTTCGTGCATGGTCCCTTTAAATTTGCTGCGCAGTATCTCTTCCAGCGGCAACAGCTGGTGAGTGGCCTGCGCGGAACCTCCTGATCGATGCGTGGCCGCGCTCTCACGCACCTTGGGTGCGGTCTCCTGCAGTGACTAGTCCACCATATTTACAGAAAGGTTATTACGCATGAGAGCAGCGATGTCCTGTTGCTCATCTTCATTCAGCCATATATTTCTGGTATGTGACCAGACGTTTCCGACCACCAAGTAAAGCCCTGGTGTCTCTTTTCCATTCCAAGTGATCCTGAAAGTCTGTCTTTGTATAGCCAACCATTGCAAGAGGTTCACCCTGACATGAGAAAGAAGAGTCCCTGTTGAAATTAAGTGTGCACTTCCCCCCTCCCCATTCATCTCAGCAACATTTTCACATTATCAGCAGTTGGTTTTGTTCAGTAAAGTTCCTTTGCTTCGGGTTGTGTTAATGGGAAGAATAACTTTGTTCGCTGACATCGACAGTATACTTCAGACCATCAAGGAAACGGGAGTCAAATCCAGGCCCTTCATAACAAAACGTTCTTAACCCTGCAATCACCTCCCCTTCCCCAACTTCCTCGATGCCAAAGTACTTCCATAATAACCCTCTAGGATAGAAAAAGATCGGCTTGCAACCCATTAATTACTGGGATACAGTAACTTGCAGTCTTTATATGGTTTTACATTTAAGAATCTCAGTGAACCATGTGACCACAAGCGAGGAGCCCAGACTGCAGCCTGTTGTGCTATCCACATCCACATGGCTGACTGACAGCTTTAAAATGGGGGGCATAAAAATTACATTGTAATTTTTATGCCCCCCATTTTAAAGCTGTCAGCTATATTTCAATGGAACAAGAATTGAAGGTCTGTGTTTCCCCGCAGCCCTGGGACTCCGTGGCCCAGTAGGTTGGCACACTGGCCTTTCACCCTTTGAGGATGTGGGTTTGAATCTAACCCAGATTGATGGGATTAAAATTTACTCTCTGGTGGCTGTAACCCTCAGTGAACAGAGTTTGTGCAGTTTCAACCCAGTAGTTAGAGAGTGTGAGACTTCAGCACACAAGTCATATAAATTGGCAATCTCGGTCAGAGGCCATAATGATAGTTGGTTCATATAGGGCAGGAGCGTGCAAACGGTACCATTTGAGCCCTGGCACTCCTGCCCGTGAATCCCAGGCAACTCAGTCCCATTATATTATACGCCACATATCTCCACCACTCCTTCTGACCCCTTCACCACTTCTGTGTTGTCAGACCGCTTGTCCGACATCCAGTCTTGGATGAACCGTTATCTCCTCCAGCTGAACATTGGGAAGACCGAAGCCATCATCTTTGGCTCCCACCTCAAACTCCTTACCATTGCCACTGACTGTACCCTCCTTCCAGCAGTTGTCTCAGGCTGAACCAGACTGTTCGCAACCTCGGTGTCCTATTTAACCCTGAGCAGAGCTTTCAAATCCATAAGCTTTCTGTCACAAAAACTGCCTACTTCCACCTCCATAACATTGCCCACCGACAACCCCACCTCCCCCCACCCACGCCACCCCCTTCATCCTCATCTTTGTCTGATTCGACTGCTCCAGTGCTCTCCTGGAGGTCTCACATCCTCCACCCTCTGTAAATTTCAGCTTATCTAAAATTGTGCAGCCCATATCCTATCCTGTACCAACTCCCACTCGCTCATGATCCTGTCTACATTGACTCCCATTCCCACAGCGCCTCAAATTTAAAATTCTCATCCTCATGTTTCAATCTCTTCGCGGTCTTGCTCCACACTATCTCTGTAACCTCTTCCACTCCTAAAGTTTCCCCTAACCCCAACAAATTCTTCGTTCTTCTGACTCTGGTCTCTTGTGCATTCCATCGCCCTTCACCCCACCATTGGCAGCCGTGCCTTCGGCCGCTTAGACCCCATATTCTGGAATTCCCTCCCTAAGCCCCTTCTTTCCAACTCCCTCTCCTCCTTTAAGAACCTCTTAAAATCCACCTCTTTGACCGAACTTTTAGTCACCCCTCTTAATAGCTCCTTTTTTGGCTCGGAGTCAAATATTTTGATGACTCCTCTGACGCACTTTGAGGTTATTTCTTGGAGATGTTTTTCTACATTAAATGCACCGTGTATTTTGTATTCTCTGGTTTGTCCTGTTTGAATTTTGTGGGCCGGGAGTTTTGGAGTGGATCGTTTTTAGCACTGCAGAGCCCCTGGTGAATAATTCCTGCATCAGAACACCAAGATTTGTTAGTATCAGCACCTTGATATACATGTGAATCAATGGAAGTAAGGATTTAACATTTTATATGTGGTCTCACATCTCCATGGTACATGCCTACGCAGCCCACAAGGGCAAAGGCTTGGACATCCTGCAGTAGGGGATGCTCCTTGGAAGTTACAGTTAAACGTATTACTGGGGAAGTGTTGAAGGAGCCATGATTTGCATTTGACCATACAGTGGGTGATGTTGGAGTGTTTAATGCTGACTATGAGTGTGCAAACAGGATATATGATCCATCACTACCCACACCCCCCTTACTATCTTCCCTCTTTATGAACACAAATGTTAACCATAGAATAGAATCATAGAATGGTTACAGCACGGAAGGAGGCCATTCGGCCCGTCGAGCCCGTGCCGACTCTCAGCTAGTCCCACGCCCCCGCCCTTTCCCCGTAGCCCTGCAAATTTTTTTCCTTCAGATACTTATCCAACTCCCTTTTGAAAGCAGTGATTGAGTCTGCCTCCACCACCCTTTCAGGCAGTGCATTCCAGATCTTAACCACTCGCTGCGTAAAAAAGTTTTTTCTTACGTCGCCTTTGGTTCTTTTGCCAATCACCTTAAATCTGTGTCCTCTGGTTCTCGACCCTTCTGCCAATGGGAACAGTTTCTCTCCATCTACTCTGTCCGGACCCCTCATGATTTTGAACACCTCTATCAAATCTCCTCTCAATCTTCTCTGCTCTAAGGAGAACAACCCCAGCTTCTCCAGTCTATCAACATAACTGAAGTCCCTCATTCCTGGAATCATTCTCGTAAATCTTTTCTGTACCTTCTCTAAGGCCTTCACATCCTTCCTAAAGTGCGGTGCCCAGAATTGGGCACAGTGTTTCAGTTGAGGCCGAACCAGTGTTTTCTACAGGTTCATCATAATTTCCACACTTTTGTACTCTATACCTCTATTTATGAAGCCCAGGATCCCATAAGCCTTAACTGCTTTCTCAACCTGCCCTGTCACCTTCAACAATTTGTGCACACAGACCCCCACGTCTCTTTGTTCATGCACCCCCTTTAGGATTGTACCCTTTAGTTTATATTTCCTCTCCTCATTCTTTCTACCAAAATGTATCACTTAACACTTTCCTGCGTTAAATTTCATCTGCCACATGTCCGCCCATTTCAGCAGGCTGTCTATGTCTTCCTGAAGTCTATCGCTCTCCTCCTCGCTGTTCACTATACTTCCAAGTTTTGTGTCATCTGCAAATTTTGAAATTGTGCCCTGTGCACCCATGTCCAAGTCATTAATATATATCAAGAAAAGCAGTGGTCCTAGAACCGACCCCTGGGGAACACCACTGTATACCTTCCTCCAGTCCGAAAAACAACCATTCACCACAACTCTCTGTTTCCTATCACTGAGCCAATTCCGTATCCATGCTGCCACTGTTCCTTTTATTCCATGGGCTTCAACTTTGCTGGCAAGCCCATTATGTGGCACTTTGTAGAACGCCTTTTGGAAATCCATGTACACTATGTCAACCGCATTACACTCATCAACCCTATCTATTAACTCATCAAAAAACTCGATCAAGTTGGTTAAACATGATTTGCCTTTAACAAATCCGTGCTGGCTTTCCTTAATTAATCCATACCTTTCCAAGTGACTGTTAATTTTGTCCCTGATTATTGCGGTTAAACTGACTGGCCTGCAGCTGCTGGGTTTATCCATACACCCTGTTTTGAACAATGGTGTAGCATTTGCAATTCTCCAATCCCCTGGCACCACCCCCATATCTAAGGAGGATTGGAAGATTATGGCCAGTACCTCCACGATTTCCGCTCTCAATTCCCTCAGCATTCTAGGATGCATCCCATTTATCTACTTAAGTACAGCCATCCTTTCTAATACCTCGTCTTTATCAATTTTTATCCTATCAAGTCTCTCCACTATCTCCTCCTTTACTATGTCTATGGCAGCATCCTCTTCCTTGGTGAAGACAGATGCAAAGTGCTCATTTGGTACCTCAGCCATACCCTCTGCCTCCATGCATAGGTCTCCTTTTTGGTCCCTAATCAGCCCCACCCCTTCTCTTACTACCCTTTTACTATTTATATGCCTATAGAAGACTTTTGGATTACCTTTTATATTGGCTGCCATTCTATTCTCATACCCTCTTTTTGCCCCTCTTATTTTCTTTTTCACTTCTCCTCTGACCTTTCTATATATAGCCTGATTCTCAGATGTATTTGCAACCTGACATCTGTCATATGCACTCATTTTCTGCTTCATCATATTCTCTATCTGTTTCGTCATCCAGGGAGCCCTGACTTTAGTTGCCCTGCCTTTCCCGCAAGTGGGACTGTACCTCAACTGTACCTGAACTATTTCCTCTTTAAAGGCAGCCCATTGTTCGATTACAGTTTTGCCTGCCAATCTTTGATTCCAGTTTATCCGGGCCAGCTCTGTTCTCATCCCACTGAAATTGGCTTTCCCCCAGTTAAACATTTTTAATCTAGATTGCTCCCTGTCCTTTTCCATAGCTAATCTAAACCTTATGATATTATGATCACTGTTCCCTAAATGTTCACCTACTGACATTCGCTCCACTTGACCTACCTCATTCCTCAGAACCAGATCCAGCATGCCTCCTCCCTTGTTGGGCTGGAAACATACTGATCAAGAAAGTTCTCCTGAACACACTTCAAAAATTCTTCCCCTTCTCTGCCCTTTACACTATTACAATCCCAGTCTATATTAGGATAGTGACGCGGAAATGCCGGTGTTGGACTGGTGTGATGGAGGGCAGTCAGTACTGTAGTCATCTGACATTGTACGCTACACATTGTTCTCTGCCTATATATGCCTTGCTGATTTGTATTCCTTCACTTTACCTGACGAAGGAGCAGCGCTCCGAAAGCTCGTGATTTCAAATAAAACTGTTGGACTATAACCTGGTATTGTGCGACTTCTCATTTTTATATTAGGATAGTTGAAGTCCCCTATTATTACTATTCTATAGTTCTTGCACGTCTCTGTAATTTCTCTGCAAATTTGCTCCTCCATATCTTTCCCACTATTTGGTGGTCTATAGAATACACCTAGTAGTGTAATGGCACCTCTATTATTTCTTAACTCTAGCCATATAGATTCCACCCTTGACCCCTCCAGGACATCCTCCCTCTCCAGCACTGTAACATTCTCCTTAACCAATACTGCCACACCACCTCCTATCTTTCCTTCCCTATCTTTCCTGAACACCTTATAACCAGGAATATTTAATACCCAATCCTGCCCTTTTTTGAGCCAGGTTTCAGTTATTGCCACGACATCATATTCCCATGTGGCTATTTGTGCCTGCAGCTCACTTACCTTATGTGAGAACAGTTTTCAAGCTGCCTTCTTTTACCAAGTGTTTTCAAAATAATATTTAAAAATCATGGTGCCAAATTTCAGCTTTAAGCTCCGATTGTTCATTTCATCTCCCAAACTTCAGTCCGGTACCGAGGAAGTGCTGCGTTGCAGAGGTGCTGTCCTGTTGATGAGATGGTAAACCTGCCTATTCCAATGGTTCAGATGGATGTTAAAGATCCCACGGCATTATTCGAAGAACAGCAGGGTGTTCTCCAAGTGTCCTGGCCAACATTCCTCACTCGACCAAAAGAGCAGATTACCTGGTCATTCATCCCGTTGCTTGTGGGATCTTGCTGTGTCTAAAATGGCTGCCATGTTTGCTTACGTAACAACAGTGACTGCACTTCAAAGTAATGAATTGCATATGACAAGCTTTGATGCATCTCTGAGAAACGCAACAAGGAACTATATAAATGCAAGCATTTTTTTAATTTGAACCGTGTTACCTGGTGACTGGAAAAACTTGATTGACCAATAGAAGTCAGTCATCGCTACAGCTTCCGACATCACCGCCACATCCTGTCTGCGCAGTGTCAGATGGTGTGGTGCTCTGGCAACAAAAGGCAGGAGGGGCCATTAAGGCTCCAATGCTGTCCTTGGGAGGCAATGAGCCTTAAGACCTTCCGGAGAACCTTTCAAAATGAAATTCAAATCAAATTGATGATGTATTTGAGAGTACTCACAGTATGTGAATTGGTGATTCAGTTCATTTTATCAACAGTTCCATTTACTTCAAAGCGCACGTGAGATAAATTGCACTGTTTATGTTCAGGGGTCGGAGAGGGAGGGGATGAAATCTGATTCTCTCGGATGTCTCGTGCTCAGAATCTATTGTTGCATTGCTCCTTCATCTCTTCTTCTCCATGCTCTAATCACTTTATACCGATACCTTGACACTCTGCAATAAATGTCATACAGGCAGTGATAAAACACAGTGGGTTTGTTATTCATTTTGCAGGAATGTATTTTTGAACAAATGCTTTCAGTATTATTCTAACTCAGTGCTACTCACTTTGCTTTTTGTTGAGGGCCACCATTCAAACCGCTGTCTTGCTTTGAGGGTCATTCTCAAGAACACTGCACCACATAATAATGGAATCAGGTCTGTAGTTGGATAGCGCACACAGAGTGCTCCTGATTTCAATCTTTACCACTGCAGCCAATTAATAACAAACACGAAAAAAAGCAGCAACTTTTAATGCTTGGGAATGTCCCAAGGTGCTTCACAGAGGGGCTGATCAGGCACCAAGCAGGAATTAGGGGAATTAGGGGAAGGTCGGGGAGTGTGGGGTGGGGGGTGGGGAAGGTCGGGGAGTGTGGGGTGGGGTAGGGCGGGGCGGGGATGGTGTCTGTAGAAAATGTAATTTTGCCTGTGTTGCCTCTCACACTCTCAAACTTTGTCTCTGTCTATCATTCTCTGTCTCACTCTCTGTCTGTCACTCACTTTCTCTCAATCTCTCACTTACTCACATTCACAAACAGACTGCTCTGTGCTTTTGCAACAGCATAAAGAAGCTGCCTGTATTTTAAACGTCTGAAGCTGCTTAGCTGCAGAAACTCAGCTGGAGAAGATTTGGCCATGTTTTCAGTTCATAAGTTGTGTCTATTATTTTTCATAATCGAGGAGTGTAGGGAAATGGATTGTTCTCACTGTGAAAAGTGTATACTATTCATTCATGTATTTTATGTAAACAAACCGAATGATAGTCTAAAGCTGTGCCTCGCCACGATAGAGTGCTTTTCCATCTGCCTTTTGTAAAGAGAGGCTAATTCACGTGGTAGCATGTACGATATTTCATAGCTGGTATACGGAGTAAGGATTCTCAGTTCTAACCCCTGGGTCATACTATAGTTTCACTAGATAGTGGGAAGAAAGGGATACACTCCAGATCATCGGGGACCTGAGGCTCGCTGATGGTAGTGACAGGTGACACTGAACCTGAGTGAATATCCAGTGTCAAAACCCTAAAATTGTGACAGTGACTCAAGGCACGGTCAAAGAGTAAAAAGTTTTGAGAAGGTTCTTGAAAGTGGGGAGGAATGTAACAAAACACAGACATTGAGGAAGGGAATTCCAAAGTGCAGGGCCAAGTGGAGGTCAAGCACTTCGTCCCAGGTAGAGAAAAGACAAACTATAAGACCAGTAGTTCTGTTAAATTGTTGTATTTTAACTTGGTGGGAGCTGGGTTGACTCTGCCCCTAAGAGCATTCCTCGGCCCTGTTTTGCAACAGAACAAGAGGAGTGAACAGCACAGAATTCCTGCTCTGTTAACACCCTACAGATGGATAGAGGCTCAGAGTTACATGGAGCAACAGGTTTGCCCGTGGCCACGGGGGAGGGGGAGGTGGCCTGCAAATGGCCCATGGGCCGAGTTATGTGAACCAGCTCTTCGAACCTAACGTCGTCCAATAAAAATCACTGACTCATCACAGGCGTGGCCATAGCGACACCGTTTTAGCCACATGCACTAATTTCAGTAGAGGGCGCGTTGCACACAGTAAATATACTTCACACGTGTATATTTACTGAACAAACATCTACCACTGTTCAGTAACCAAGGAAGTAAAGCACTCACAATTATCCAAAACACTTGCACTCTCTGCTTTTTGTCTTACCATTTTACCAACAAACGCACAGAGGTTAACGTGCACATACATATGCCTTACATATATGAGTTTTGAGATCACAAGCCCCACGATAGTGTCTATTACTCATGTTTCACTTATTAATTAGATCTGGATTCCCAATTAGCCTCGTGTGGCTAGTGGCTAATGTATTGGATAAGAGTGTTCTAACCCATCAGGCCACGGTTTTGCCAGTAAATGCACTGACAGACTTGAAAAGGTTCTACGTGTTTCTACCTGCATCATGAATGGTCCATTTACACACACACCTTCTGTGGTGTCACCTCCACACACTCTCATTTCCTTTATCTGAATGATTTGTCTGATTATGGAGAATAAATCAAATATAATCTTAACATCAGTGGTTTTGTAATATTTAAAGTATTTTAAAACAGCCTGCTGTTTTGTTTATACTTTGGCTGCACATTAAAGGTAAATTCAAGCACTTCCTAACTGAAGATAGATTCTGGAGTTTGCTTCATAATCTTTGGGGTCAGGGATCATTTCCCCAGAAGATTAAATATGTGGGGTAGACTCCATGATAGGATGGATTGTACATGATCTGTGGAAGGTATAGGTTTGATGGTCCAGATGGCCTCTTTCATTTCATGCATTCTTTTGCCTTTGTGCCCTCACTATGTGAATCAGATTCAAGGAAACTGCCCAGTTTATACTTTTAGCCCTTTGAAGGCTGGATCTGTGGTCAGAATTCGTCTGGTTTTGATCCAGTCCTTTAAATCTTTGCTCATTTTTGATGCATTCTAGTATTTCTCCATTGGTCAATCTCGGAGGCTATAACCCAATTCCATCGCATCATTCCAATGTCTAATAAATTTCACGTCCTTTCTAATGCTACAACACCCATTGATCAGAAATAAACAAATCTTGATCCCTTTGTTGTTTGCGCTCAAATCTCAACCTACATCCAGAAAGATTGGACAGCACTATAATGTACTATACCATTTAGTTAAATTTCATTCAGATTTAAGGAACAGAGAACCTTAATCTCAGCTCCCTGAGAGATCACTCAGTTCAGCCAATGAGTTGCTGAGCCATACCGACCAGGAGCGTCCCCAGCCTTTGTTGAGTTAGCCAACTTCAGTCAGGATAGTGAGAGGAAGACAAGAGTTGGCCTCAGCACTCCTGGGTTGCACCCGCCGTAATCTTGAGCTCATCCAAAATTGTTCTGCCCATATCCTAACCAGCACCAAGTCCCATTCACCCATCACCCCAATGATAAGCTACATTGGCTCCTGGTCCGGCCACACCTCGATTTTAAAATTCTCATCCTTATTTTGAAATCCCTCCATGACCTCACCCCTCCCTATCTCTGTAGCCTCTAGCCTTACAACCCTCCGAGATCTTTGCACTCCTCCAATTCTGGCCTCCGGAACACCCCTGAATTTTCATTGCTCCACCATTGGTGGCCGTGCCTTCAGCTGCCTAGGCCCTAAGCTCTGGAATTCCCTCCCTAAACCTCTCCGCCTCTCTACCTCTCTCTCCTCCTTTAAGACGCTCCTTAAAACTTACCTCTTTGTCCAAGCTTTTGGTCACCTGCTCTAATTTCTCCTTATGTACCTCGGTGTCAAATTTTGTTTCATAACACTCCTGTGAAGTGCCTTTGGATGTTTTAGTACGTTAAAGTTGCTATATAAATACAAGTTGTTCTTGTTGGGTTAGGAAAGGAAAATCACCCAGGATTCTTCTCTTGATCATAATGCAGTAAATCCTTCTGGAAATACATATGTGGAGGTCCGGTGAGGAGAGGCTTAAATGCCAAAGCTCACAAATGAAGATGGGCCAAATCAACAAGATACTGGGGATCACTCAGCACCCATGGAAATATCCCCCAGCAAGGAAAGGAAAGGTAGAGAGAACATTGATGAGAAGAAACAAAGTACCTTACTGTCAAACTTTCCAAAAGTTGTTTAACAATGTTGTTTTTAACCAAAATCATACCGGCTAGCACATCATTAAACGTGGTAAGTGTAAAGCTTTGAACAGATTTTTATACTTTTTGTCAGCTGTGACTCAGTGGCAGGACACTAACCTCTGAGGCAGAAGGTTGTGGGTTCAATGCATAATCTAGGCGGACAGTTCAGTGCAGTACTGAGGGAGTGCTGCACTGTTGGAGGTGCCGTCTTTTGGATGAGACATTAAACCGAGGCCCCGTCTGCTCTCTCATGTGAATGTAAAAGGTCCCATGGCACTACTTGAAGAAGAGCAGGGGAGTTCTCCCCGGTGTCCTGGCCAATATTTATCCCTCAACCAACATCACTAAAACAGATTATCTGGTCATTATCACATTGCTGTTTGTGAGATCTTGCTGTGCGCAAATTGGCTGCCGCGTTTCCTACATTACAACAGTGACGACACTTCAAAAGTACTTTATTGGCTGTAAAGTGTTTTAGAACATCCTGAAGGTTGTGAAAGGTGCTATATAAATGCAGTCTTTCTTTTTACTTTAAGAAAAGCAATATCCTTTTATGGCATCATTTTTTTTTAAATGCATGCAGCTTTCGGATACGAAAGAATCAGCATCAGAGCAGCATACTTGTAAAGTTCAGACAGCTAGTGGGCAGCTTATGTGTTGCAAAGCGAATAGCATAGATGCATTTAAGGGGAAGCTAGATAAACATATGAGGGAGAAAGGAATAGAGGGTTATATTGATCGGGTTAGATAAAATGGGGTGGGAGGAGGCTCGTGTGAGGTATAAACACTGGCATAGACCCGTTGGGCTGAATGGCCTGTTTCTATGCCGTACATTCTATGTAATTCTATGAAAAGCTCAAATTTCCTGAATTTATGGCAAAAAAAATATTGTTTTCCTCTTTTCATTTAAACTGTGATGCTGAATGAGGTCATAAGTAAAATGTGTAATAGTGGGAACATGGCTAAGATTTGACACAAACTAGCAATGTAAAGGAGCAACCAAGTTTAATGGTAGTGCTGAAGGAATATATTCAGCATTCTTACTCTTTGAAAAGGTTTACTTTTAAAGAATGACCGTACATTTATGTAGCGCCTTTCATGACCTCAGGATATCCCAAAATGATTTACAGCCTATGGAGTACGTTTTGAAGTGAAGTCACTGTTGTAATGTAGGGAAACATGGCAACCAATTTGTACACAGCAAGGTCCCACAAACAGCGATGAGATAAATGACCAGATAATCTGTTTGTGATGTTGGTTGAGGGATAAATATCTGCCAGGACACTAGGTAGAACTCCCCTGCTCTTCGATAACTGCCATGGGATCTTTTGGGCTGGATTTTGATACTGGGGCGGGTTGGGGTCGTGTCATCCACTTTTCGTGTTATCCACCCGACTGCAATTGGATGTGGGAGATTGATGCAATTTTCACCTAATTGGGCAATTGAGTTCCAGCATGTGGGAACCCATGACCCAATTAGTGTTTTCAGTCTGAAAGTCGCCTCTGATGATGTCATCATTGCTGCTGCATTGAATCTTCAAACATTGCCTGGCCTTTGCTGTGAGAGGACCTGGATGCAAAATGAGCAGCAGCAGTCCTAAGTCTGCTCCCAGATATTTTTACACCACCACTCCCAGATATGTCTCCTCTCCATCCATCCAGCCAGCCCTATCCATATCCAAATGTGCTCCCGCCAGGTTTCACATTCGTGGTTCAGAACAGGCGTGCTTCACGTAGAAAAAGGGTTAAAATCACAAAGGCCTTTCAAAATGGCATTATAGAGGCAATTTAGTGCTTGTTAAGGGCCTTAACAGCCTATCCCGCCTCTTGGAGGCGGGACGGAGTCGGGACCAGCAGACACGATTTAATGAAAATTGCGTGGAGGCGGGATGGAGGCGGGCTTGTGCCCTCCCGCCAGTTTTCGCAATTTTAACCCCCACACGCCTCCAAACCCGCCTTCACGGGTCAATGAAAATCCAGCCCTTTATGTCCACTTGAGAGGGCAGACGGGGCCTCAGATTAACATCTCTTCCGAAAGACGTTACCTTTGACGGTGCAGCATGCCTCTGCAGTGTCAGCCTGGAATATGTGCTCAAGTCTCTGGAGTGGGACTTGAACCCTCAACCTTCTGACCCGGAGGCGAGCGTTCTACCATTGAACCAAGGTTGACACATTTAATAAGAAGTTTATGCCTTGTTCACATTTCTCCCCTCACCTCCTCTCCTGAAGGTGTCGAGGTCCATAGGCACTGGCTGCTCTCCTGCACCACATCCATCTAGCTATTCTTAATGTGAGCCTAAGTAAGTGTTGGCAGGCTATTCGACTGTGGAGGGCATCATGGCCAGGCTCCATTTCATCTCACTCAGCATCGCCACACCAGCACTTCCCGGCAGGGGTCACTGAGCAACCATGAGGGGGAAGCATGGATGATTTTCCCCCTCCAACTATCTTCCTTCCTTCAGTTGTACTGAGGCTAACTGTAGTACTACAACTGCGGCCCAGTTTAAGAGCAACTAACTCAGCACAGGCCTTTTGGTCTGTATAGTTCAGTACTACACAAGTAAGTTTGCCAGTAATAATTTTAAGTCCAGGATTTATTGAAGTGACTAGTTTTCCCATTTATAATTTCTGGCATCATAACTGCTTTCAAAACTCACATTTTGAAATAATATATACAAGTTGTCCAAGATACAGAAAAATGCCCTGTGCAACCTTATCCCAAGTAAGAATGTCTGCATAATATTTCCATTGGAACTTTTTTGCTGATAATTCATTTATTTAATCATTAAAACCTTTCCAAAGGCCCGTCTGCCAGACTTCCACAGGCACGAGTCCAGGGAAGTGGAAGGAATATAGAAGTCAGATCAGTGCCAAGTTTCAAAAGTAAATAAATGGAGCTGTAGCAGTTAAACCCAAGTGTGGACATAGCTGTCCCCTTTTTTTCCAAAAGGACAGAGCTGGGAGATTTCCAATCCCTTGACAATAATTAGCTGTGCATTACAGGTTCTTGTGTTAACAATGCAGCAGAGTTTTTCCATAATCTCCTAATTACTACAGACACAAATCCCAGGGCGGGCTTGTAAGCAGATCAGAACTCCAGTAACAAAGTTTCCTCTCCCGCCCAGTGCACAGATATCACTTCACATACGGATGGAGCCGTTGCATTTTACTGGTGAGTTGTCCCATTTTCTGCTTTCTGGTTTTTTTTTTACACGGCGCCAATGGAGAACTGAGTGTGTTTTGATAAATGGCTTCTCCGAGATGTTTAAAATATACACACAGAGTGCTTACACAGATATCTTTCACATTCTGTGCTCTTTCTGTAATAGAACTTAATGAAGAATGAAACTTTTTGGGGCTGCCAACTCGTTTACTCCAGCGTATTGACATTCCAGCGTCTTCTGTTTAAAAAGGTGCTTCAGTTAGAATTACAACTGTGACCATGGTGAACTGCAGCAGCTCCACTTCACTCTCTATGACCCAGTTACAACATATACAAGGTATTTTATCTCCTCATATTTTTAATATCTGTATCTCCATATGTGCCCTTTGTTTAGAAAGTCCAGATTATTTTCATGGAGTGTTTTTACAGCTGATGTTAGAATCTCACTGCCTTCAAGTCAATGTGGCACTGTACAACCATCGAGTTTCATTACCAAACATTCCCGCACTCGTGCGCTAGCCTAACCGTGACCCCCCATTAGGTCATCACAGTTAGGCCGTTATACCAGTAAGGGACTGCTTGTTGGCATTAGAGCGTTAAAAAAAAGGAAAACAGTACTTACCGGCAACAATCACTGCCCTATGGTGTATTACAGATGTGTGTGAAGACACTCTTTGTTTTGGAACACAAAAACTACTGCATAAACAGACATAAAACCAAGTCAAACTTCTAATGTCTGTGACTCACCATTGATATATATATATATATCTTAAACCAATCAGAACAATAATAATTTTCAAAGTCCAGTGTTGCCTTGCCATTTTGTTATCGTACTTGGCTCTTGCCTCTGAGTTAGAAGGTTGTGGGTTCAAGTCCCGCTCCCGAGGCTTGAGCATATATTCTCGACTGACACTCCCACGGCAGTACTGAGGGAGTACTGCACTGTCGGAAGTGCCGTCTTTCGGCTGGGACATTAAACCAAGGCCCCGTCTTCCCTCTCAGGTGGACGTAAAAGATCTAATTTCACTGTTCGAAGAAGAGCAGGGGAGTTCTCCCTTGGCCAATATGTATCCCTCAACTAATATCACTAAAACCGATTATCTAGTTATTTATGTCATTGCTGTTTTGGGACCTTGCTGTACGCAAATTGGCTGCCGTGTTTCCTACATTACAACTGTGACTACACTTTAAAAAGTACTCCATTGACTGTAAAGCGCTTTGGGATGTTCTGAGGTCATGAAAGGTGCTATATCTTTCTCCTTTGCTAGAGGGGTGATATTTCCTGCTACAACACTGCAAGAGACTTTGTGAAGCTTGCAAACAAGGGAATGCACACAACTTAATTGGTAATACAATGAGACCTTCCAGTTGCCAATCTTTGTCTGCCACCACAAACATTAACATTTCTGTACAAGTCTAAGGGCAACCACTGCAAATCCTACATTGAGAGTCTATACCGCAGAGGAGCTTACTATGTCAACCCCACAGAACCCTACATTGAGAGAGTCTGTACCGTGGACAGGCTTACCAATGGCAACCCCAGAGACCCCTACATCGAGAGTCTGTACCTCAGAGGGACTTACACCTCTCCTTGTTTGCGTACAGTTCCATGGCATTGAATGTCCTCTGGTACATAACCCAATTGGCCATTCTCTACATGTGAGGCTACACAGTGAGATTGCCTGCCTATTCAACTGTGTGGGGCATTGTAGCCAAGTCTAATCCTGTCCTCACCTGACCTCCACACATACACACTTCCAGCAAGGGTAATTGGATGGTAATCAGGAGCAGGAACACTGGTCAGTTTTCCCTTCTCTAGCCCAGGGGCGCTGACATGAATTACAGTGAATAATCTATTCAGTCAGCAGCGAGCAGGGATCAAACCTGGTCTAAAGGGCATCGGCTACTTCACTAAAACAAACTCACTGAACTGTCAGAGTACTCAGCCATGCTCCTTTATTCATCTGGTGTCAGTGGAGTGCTGGAAATTTTAAACAAAAACACAAACTGCTCAAAATACACGGCAGGTCAGTCAGTGTCAGGAAGAGATGGACAAACCTTTCAGATGGAGGCCCTTCCTTGGAGCTGGTCCATGATCTGAGCAGGGCTTTACACTTGAAACAAGAGGTGCGGCCATGTATGAAGAGTTTGGGGAGACATGAAGGGTAATTGTGAGATTTGGAATGGGGGGAGAAAGGGAAAAAAACTTAGAGGTGGGGTGGGGGAGGGAAGGCGAGGAGAAACATTTCTTCCTCACCTCCCCAGTGATTGTGCCTGTCACCTCATTCTTTCTGCTTTCCGTTGCTGTGCAGTTTTTTTTATATGTCGACGTCGTTTTACATGTGGTAGTTTAATCTTCGCAAATAAATCATCGAGTTAACTCTTAACAAGACAGGGGGCAGCCAAGTGATCAACTCTTCTTTTATTTCCGGGCAGACAGTCTCCGTCCCAGACCTCCAATTTAAGGGGAGGGCTCTTTTAGGTGGAATACGGTGGGGAGTTCTGGATTGCAGCTTCTGATGCTGGCAGCCCAGAGAGAGCGAGAGAGGCCAGTCGGACTGGGAGACTCCAGTCTTCGCTGCAACTCAAGTCGCAGTCAGTCACTCACTTTGAGCGCACAGTCTGCCAATGACTCTGGCGGCAGTCAGACGGCTCCGGGCAACTTTCTAACTCTCTTCTCGATCTGCAGAGAGGGGAGAGGGCGACGAGATGGGGTTCGAATTGGATCGTTTCAACGAGGAGGTGGACCCCGAGCTGAAGTGCAACCTGTGCGATAAGGTGCTGGAGGACCCGCTGACCACCCCGTGCGGCCACGTCTTCTGTGCGAGCTGCGTGCTGCCCTGGGTGGTTCAGCAAGGCATGTGCCCGGTGAAGTGCCAGAGGATGTCCACCAAGGAGCTCAACCACGTCCTGGCCCTCAGGAACCTCATCTCCAAGCTGGACATCAAGTGCGACTACCGCCCCCGGGGCTGCGCCAAGGTGGTCAACCTGCAGAACCTGGCCGAGCATGTGGAGATGTGCGACTACAGCCCGGCCAAGTGCAGGAACAAGGGCTGCCAGGAGGTGCTGAACCTGAAGGACATGGATGTCCACATGCGGGAGAGCTGCGAGTGCCGGCCGGTGGGCATCTGCGACCAGGGCTGCGGCTTGGTGCTGCTGCACCGGGACCTGGGGCAGCCGGGCGAGCGCCACTGCTGCCTGAAGGCGCTGAAAGCCCAGAGCGGCTCGCTGCAGGTCCAGGCGGCCAGCCTGGCGCAAGAGCTCAAGAAACAGGCCGTCCGCTCCGGCAAGCGGGAGAAGTCGCTGGTGGCCCAGGTCTCGGCGCTGCAGAGCGAGGTGCAGCTGACGGCTCTCAAATACCAGAAAAAGTTCAACGAGTACATGATCCACATCAGCAACATCACCAAAAACATCGCGGGCTACTGTAAGGTGAGGAGAGGATGAGGGGGAATGGGAGAAGGAGGAAAAAGAGGAGGGGGAATGGGAGAAGGAGGAAAAAGAGGAGGGGGAATGGGAGAAGGAGGAAAAAGAGGAGGGGGAATGGGAGAGAGGGAAGGAGGGGGAATGGGAGAGGGGGAATGGGAGAGAGGGAAGGAAGGGGAAGGGGAGAGGGGGAAGGGGAGAGGGGGAATGAGGGGGAATGGGAGAGGGGGAAGGAGGGGGAATGGGAGACAGAATGGGGAGGATGGGAGAGAGAGGAGGAACGAGGATGGGAGAGAGAGGAGGAACGAGGATGGGAGAGAGAGGAGGAACGAGGATGGGA
Source organism: Squalus acanthias (assembly GCA_030390025.1). Taxonomy (NCBI): domain Eukaryota; kingdom Metazoa; phylum Chordata; class Chondrichthyes; order Squaliformes; family Squalidae; genus Squalus; species Squalus acanthias. The sequence continues at coordinate 368,213 of JASTWF010000467.1, forward strand.
GAGAGAGGAGGAACGAGGATGGGAGAGAGAGGAGGAACGAGGATGGGAGAGAGAGGCGGAACGAGGATGGGAGAGAGAGGCGGAACGAGGATGGGAGAGAGAGGCGGAACGAGGATGGGAGAGAGAGGAGGAACGAGGATGGGAGAGAGAGGAGGAACGAGGATGGGAGAGAGAGGAGGAACGAGAATGGGAGAGAGAGGAGGAACGAGAATGGGAGAGAGAGGAGGAACGAGAATGGGAGAGAGAGGAGGAACGAGAATGGGAGAGAGAGGAGGAACGAGAATGGGAGAGAGAGGAGGAACGAGAATGGGAGAGAGAGGAGGAACGAGAATGGGAGAGAGAGGAGGAACGAGAATGGGAGAGAGAGGAGGAACGAGAATGGGAGAGAGAGGAGGAAGGAGAATGGGAGAGAGAGGAGGAACGAGAATGGGAGAGAGAAGGAGGGAGAATGGGTGGGAGAGAGAGAAGAAGAGAATGGGAGAGTGTGAATGGAAAAGAATGGGGGAGAGAGAGAGAAGGAGGGAGAATGGGAGAGAGAGAGAAGGAGGGAGAATGGGAGAGAGAGAGAAGGAGGGAGAATGGGAGAGAGAGAGAAAAGGAGGGAGAATGGGAGAGAGAGAGAAAAGGAGGGAGAATGGGAGAGAGAGA